>CM021104.1:679685588-679706071 GCA_007115665.2 Sequoiadendron giganteum | reverse complement strand
CTCTCACTTAAAAGTTAAAAAAAAATCACTTTACAGTTGAAACTTAGTAGTACAAAGTTCTTTAAATGCTTTTAAAAAAAAATTGGAACATTAAAGTTCCAAATTTTTAACCATTGATCTTTCTAAATCTAACGGTTATAGGGTGATTCTAGAGGTTTAAGTTCGCAATCCTATCGCTATGTGCATTTCATTCTGGAATGAAAATACAACCATACATAAAATGATCATCCAACAGTTGAAACTTGACTAATTTATGATATTAACTTTAAAAAAAAAATATGACACATTGACACATGTGTTTTAAAGTTGTTTTAAACTTTTGTGCGCTAGGATTAGCATCAAGGGGAAGGGACCAGTAACTTAACATTGCAAAGGACTTAAAAAAATCTCCTTGTTTTCTGACCTTCTCACTTAAAAGTTAAAAAAAATCACTTGACAGTTAACACTTAGTAGTATAAAGTGCTTTAAATGCTTCTTTTTTTCGAAATTGGAACATTAAAGTTGCAAATTTTTAACTGTTGATCTTTCTAAATCTAATGGTTATAGGGTAATTCCAAAGGTTTAAGTTTGCAAGTCTATCACTCTGTGCATTTGAAATCTTGTACTCGTAGCCTTCCCCATTCCTAACAAAATTCAATACCATTAGCCTAACAATGCTTCATCGTCAGAACCCCCATCACAGCCTTGTCGATGGCCCGAAGAAAATAGCTCACAACCTAGTATCGGTGTAACAATAATCTATCGGGCTGACTCATAAGGTGCTCTCCCCAATATACCAATAGAGTCAACAAAATTAAGTACATGTCGTTGTAACACATAAACATCGGTGGAACAAATGATTGCATTCCCCGAATGGTCCGATATAATGATGAATTATCAAGTGCATATTGGATAAAGTATATTAGTTAATTTCTTAAAGAAAAAAAACTGATTTGAATATATTAATATAAATAGACATTGAAGTTTCGAACTGAGAAAATAACTCTTTACTCTAAGTGTAAATGAATAATGAAGAATTTAGCACAACACAACCATTTATTTTATTGCAACTGAATTTCAATGTCACATTATTACAAATATTTTTAAAGACGAGTAGTCGTAGAGTAGGCAAGCTCCCATTTTGTATAAATAACATATGTCAGTGTGTCACTTTACATAGAAATAATTTAATAATTTATTCCAAGTTGTTGCTCATTACAATGGATTAGAAATTGATTCCAATTTTCAAGCTTCTACTGGTGACAAATTAATACAAATGTAACTCTACAAATAAATGCATGATTCCAAACTTCTTCTCGTGACAACGTAATGCAAATGTGGCATTGAAAATTGAAGTTTAAACGCAAGGGATTCACCCAATTCCAACCATGCTGAGGGAAAGGGGGTTCTAATCATTTTGATGAAATGAGAGTTGTGAAGATACAAAATGTACTTATCCCCTTTGAGAACTAGAGTTTGTAGAAGATGTAATACAAATGTGTCTCTGAAATAAATGCTTGGAACTTGCTAGGCCAACCATGTTGGGGAAAATGGAGTTGTCAGGATACAAAAGGAGTAGAAAATCTTCTCCCATCTTGTGCACACAACTTCCATGCACTGGTATAGAACTTACCTCCATTAGAGCTCCTCATCCTGGTTCAAAACCTATCTGAGATGTCAGGTTAACCAAATCAACTTCTTTCCAATTCCACCCATTCTAAACTTGAAGTAAATTCATATCTTACTAATTACTCTATAACTCCATAACTGTAGGTAGGAGAATTTATAGTATCCCCAATAATACCACATCATCTTCTTCCTGAATCCTTATTAACCCTAGAAAATTAAAACCCTTGTGACACTATCCACTATGAACTATCCCTATTTATGGGCCACCAGACACCAGTGTCACTATGATCTTGGGTATAATGATAATCATGATTCGTGTACAATTAAAATCTTTAATTTGGTTGACGTCTAGCTACACAGAAACTATAACTCAAGCTGACAAGCTATCAAAATCACCAATGCGACTCAAACGATATGAAATCATTACAAATGTTGTTTCATTAAGGCTATGATTTTTCCAAGAAATTGCTTCAGATGTTCATATCACATATGGCATTAATCGTCACCACTGCAAGCACCAGTAGTACGACAACCACACTTTCTTCAAAAAGATTGATAATTTCAATGAAATGAAATGTACAACATCGAGGCATTGAAAAGACAAAATGAGTGATGAGTGATGAGCCTTGATCTTGCCACGTGGCTGCATCTAACGGTTCTAGTGTTATTCCAGAGGTTTCAATTCGCAAGTCTAGTGCTTTATAGATTTGCTTCTGGAATGCAACTATAGTCGTCCATCAAAAATTCATTGAACAGTCATAGATTATATTAATTTTCACTAACATTTGGCTTCAAAAATAATAAATATGTTGAAATTTGTTCGCATTCCAGACTCTTTATGAAGGAATTTGAATGTAAGAAAAATATATCCCAAAATTTGATATTTTTGTCAACCACACTGATTTTTATTGGCATATCTGTTTATTTAGCCACTGAAATTTTTTATTAGTTTGAGATTATGTTTAATTCGCCAATGAAAATATATTTTTTTCTTTGGAAAAAATTTTTATTCGCTAACATTTTTTTTCTCTTTTGAAAATAGGGTTAATTCGCCAACAAAAAAAAAAATTGGTTTGAAAAAAGGTTTTAATCGCCAATGAAAATATTTTATTTGTTTTAAAAAAATTGCATTTCACCACAATTTTCCACAGACTTCTAGTGATTGTAAAAGATTCGCCAATTGGGATTATTTATTTTTCCCGAAAAAAAAAAAAAAATCGCCAATAAAATTAATATTTTTATCGGGAATAATACAAGATTCACCAGGATTTTACACCTTAGCCAAGGGGGGGGGTTCCTTAAAGTTTTCCCTGACCATGAGAGCAGAAGAGAGAGATGATATCATGTATCAAAAAATTAAGCATGCATTCTTCTACCCAATAGAGAAGGGGATGATTACTTTGCTTCATTTTCATTTACATAACCATATCACGGCGTGGGAACCAAGAAGACCAAGGATGTCCAGTTTTATGTGGAGTTAATGGATGTGGTCCAAAATTTAGGAGGGGCAAGAAGGTTAATGTATGATCCTGATGAAATCGAGGAAGAACAACAAGAGAGGGACAGGAAAATTAAAATCAATATAGAGTTTCAAGGATTTGTCAAGCAAGTAAGAGAGTTATGGGAGTAGCCTCATCTAAAATATTTTGAACTAGAGTTTGATATACCATTAGAGAGCTTGGTTTTCATGGAGTTCCTTTCAAAGCCTCTGATTTTATTGTTCCTATGGTAAACTCTTTGGTAGAGTTGGTGGAATTACCTTTAGTGAGATTGAGATTGTTAACCTTGAGAGAGTAGGACTTGGGAAAAAGGCATTTGATATAATGGCTATTATTTTCAAAGACTTCAAGCGGGATGTACTCCGCATTGATGCCATTCCTCAATCTTCACTTGATGGCATCAAGGAATGGCTAAACTCCATGGATATAAAGTATTATAAAAGCATAATGAACTTGAATTGGGAGCCAATTTTGAAGAGTATTACTGATGATCCAAATAAATTTATTGAAGATGGTGGTTGGGAATTTTTGAATATGGAAGCTAGTGATTCTAATTCTAATAATTCAGAAGAGTCAAATCAAGGATATGAACCCTCTGATGTAGAAGAGGAATCAGAATCAGATTTCATGTAGCCACCATCAATATTGTTACAAGCCAACAAGATGGAGGGAATTCTTATATAAGGATAATTTTCAATGTTGCAGGTACCGACTTTAATGCCAACTACAATGGCGACATTGAAATTCCCTAGCAGTATTTATGTTAAGTAAATTTCATTTAGATGAAAGGATTCAAAGCACATCAACCATGTGGTACAAATGATTAAATCCTAGAGATGATCTGTAGCAATGGAAGAGTCTGAAAAGGCAGAGAGAGCTACACTGGTGACTCGGTAGAAACTTTAGCTTTCAAAAAACAAAGCCAATTAGGTTAGCAGACGTGTGGATCAGGCCAATATTTGGTGGAAGAGGATGAAAGATGATTGGAACTCTGGAGGACCACCATAATGGACTTCGGTATTCAACCATGAGAGAAGAAGAGAGAGCTGATATCATGTATCAAAACATTAAGCATGCATTCTTCCAGCCATCGGAGACGGAGATGATTACTTTGCTTCATTTTCATTTGCATAACCATATCATGGCGTGGGAACCAAGAAGACCAAGGATGTCCAGTTTTATGTGGAGGTAATGGATGTGGTCCAAACTTTAGGAGGGGAGATCTTGATGTCTGCCAAGAGGCATAAATTCAGATGAATTAAGTTCACCTACATGTATGCCAAAGTTTACTTCCAATTTTTATGACTGTTTTTCTTGACTATCATAGTTTACTTACAAATTTGAAATTTCTTTCTGGTCACTTTGATGAGGATATATTCAGCCAATGTGTAATCACCTTTTGTTTGTATCACAAGCATATGTGCATTGCAATAATTTTGATTATCTATGGTCTATAGCTATGTCATCTCACTTATTGGATCTTATATTTCAATGTTTTCTATGGCCTTCTTTGTTTGAGGTAGCACCTGACAATCCTACCTCCTTTCCTTACCTGAGAAGTGGATTTGAAGAAATACTGCACTTCAAAACTAGCTATAGTTTAAGGAGAGCTATTCTAGCTTTGTTGTTGACACCCTCAATCTTCAACAAGGACTTAGATGCATGGACTGAAATGCAAGCTTTCAAACTTAGATTTGAATGTGCATAATTTGATTGATTATGGTTTTCATAGGCATTTGTCTTTACATGACTATTTTGGATTGTCAATATGTGTAATAGTGATTGCATCCTTATCAAGTTTGGCTACCCTTATTCAAAATTCCTTGGTCTTTGGACTCGATACAAAGTTGTGCATTGTTATTCCATATTTGTAACATGTAGGACATTTAAGGGGTACAATAAATAGAAATTTAGTACTGGCATCCAAGGAAAACTTACATATGGTGTATCAAGAACAACAGAAAATGCTTTTATTAGGGTTAATGTTTTCTTCCCCCACATTGCTGATATTTTCCCCAAAACATGTTTTTTTATTATTTCAACGCATCTCAAAATTCAATGTATTGATTAACATTTGCTACACATTTCAGCTATTTATACAAATGATGCATATAAGTTAACTCGATCAATGTTGTTACTTCGGTAGTTTGAATTCTATGACAACCAGTTATTAGGCCATTGTGTGCAGGAGCACGTTTGTGTTTTTAGTTATATTTTTTGGATATCTCTACTAGGTGTTGAGGACATTCCATTTATCTTTTGAATGTTAAGAAGTCAAAGTTTCAAGGATTTTTCAAGCGAGTAAGAGAGCTATGGGAGCATCCTCATCTAAAATATTTTGAACTAGAGTTTGATATACCATTTAGAGATCTTGGTTTTCATGGAGTTCCTTTCAAATCCTTTTCTTTTACGGTAAACTGTTTGGTAGAGTTGGTGGAATTACCTTTCTTAGTAATCACTATTATTGAGATTGAGAATTGTTAACCTTGAGAGAGTAGTACTTGGGAAAAAGGCATTTGATATGGCTATTGTTTTCAAAGACTTCAAGCGGGATGTACTCTGCATGTACGCCATTCCTCAATCTTTGCTTGATGGCATCAAGGAATGGATGAACTCCATGGATATAAAGTATTATGAAAGCACAATGAACTTGAACTGGTGGCCAACTTTAAAGAATATTACTGATGATCTAGATAAATTTATTGAAGATGGTGGTTGCAAATTTTTGAATATGAAAGCTAGTGATTCTAATTCTGATAATCCAGAAGAATTGGATCAAGGATATGAACCCTCTGATGTAGAAGAGGAATCAAAATCAGATGAGGAAGGTTCAAAAGATGAATCTCTCATGGAGTCAGAGGAGGATGAAGAAGAAGACGAATATTTTGAAGTGGAGGAAGGTAAAAAATGGGATGAATTAGAAGGAGAAGCCAAAAACACAGCTAAGGAAAAAGGAGACGAGTCTGATAGTGAAGAGGAAAGGCGACAACGAAAGGTAAAAGCTACAGGGAAGTCTCGGGCACCTAATATTAGAGATTCAAGAGGAATGCTTGCTAAGAGGTATAAATTCAGATGAATTGAGTTCATCTACATCCTTCTAATATTTATTCATGCACATAAACGGTCATCTTGTAATCATAAGATTTGAGCTCTATTTACTCATCCTACGCATCAATAAACAACTCAACACAACGATGCAAATTGACATATTAACACAACAATATCCAACTAAGTTATTGAAACTCAACTATTGATACCTCGTTCTCCATCCAGATTACAAAATCATTCCACTTTTTGTTTTGTAACATATTCTTTTCAAATTGCTTTGGATGGTAGACATATTTCTCCTCTTGTCAAAACATGGCACATGGACTAGTTAAACTAATTAATATGCAATCATTTACTTTTTCCAAGGAAATAAAAAATATATATCATTTAACATATTAAATATACTTACAAATGTGCAGATCAAGGCCTATAAACCTTTCTAACCACTACGATGCGTGGCACGAATTTTCTCAAGCCTAGCCTTGGAGGTCTTGTCCTGAAACATATACTAATTCAATTTAACTATGCACAAATAAAATTTAAATATCGTTTATTAAATTTGATATAATCTTATGAGAAAATTCAAATACCTAGGTACTCTCCTCACTAGACTTCCTTCGTGCATCTGATTTTTGTGGTGGCACGCAAGTCTTCCTTTTGTTCTTGGCGGTGTTGCGGTGACTCCCACAAGTCTTCTACCAATGGCGTGCGATAGTGCGGTGACCACTTTTGTCACGTGACTCCTTCATCAGCTCGGTGCGGTAGAGTGGGTTTTACTGCAGTCTCGCAAGTTGCTTCTTCCTTCTCGATAGTAGTGCGGTGAAGGCTTATGTGGCAGCATTTTTATTCACAGAGGAGGCCATGGAGAGAGGATGTGGACAATGTAGAAATACTAAATCATTGAGAGGAAAGTAGGTGGACATTGTAGCAGACAATAATGTTAATGACCAAGACTTCTAAATTTTCAAAATTATTTGTAATCCATGTTTAAAAAAGGATGATTATTATGGCCTAAACTTTGAAATTCTTCAGTAATAAATTATGTTGTACTTGGACAATTGAAAACCTGTTTTATTCTTCTAGCAAGCTTTTTTATTTTCCATTATAATTCTAGACCAAACAACATTTGCGGGGATGGCCTTTTACACCAATCTTAATTTGTATGAAGTTCACGAACCTATTGTCAAGCAGTAAATTCCTTTCATAGACAGGAAATGTAAAGGCTTCATTTAAGAAAAGATAAGTAGTCTCTTTCTGAGGGTAATCCACATGCAAAAAGTAAAAAGCGCATAAAAAAAGCAATTGTACAGTAGGAAATCATATTCAATTAGTTATGTCTCATTCCGCTTGCACACTTATCTGAAAGACATAGGGTATTCACCATACATTTCCCTTGACAAAGCAAACATGTGCTTTCATTTATTTTTACTGTATATCTCAAAAGTGAAATTATTGTTACATAATGATGCACTGAGAAAATAAAATATACAAAAAATGCAAAGAAAATGTTTGAAATTTAACACGCAACCAACTATGTCTATTTGATTTGATTTTATTAATATTTTTACAAAAACTTCAAAATTAAGTCCATCCAACAGCTTCTAAAATATGTCTATTTAACCAGCACAGTTCCCAACAAACCAGAAAAAAACTATTGAATCTTCCTGTAAACAACCCTATCTACTATTACCCATATCCCATACTGTTTACATTTTCAAATAAAAATAGGGCTTAACCCCAAAAAATGTACAACAAAAACTAAGATATAAACTGTATTTTAACAAAAATTGAGCTTTAGTTTATGCGGAAGTGCCCGACATGCTACCTAGTTGCATTGGGCATATTTCCTTGATTGGCTTCATCTTCTTCCTTGGGCACAAACCTTTCTTCTCTCATAGCTCCTCTCTGGCGACATCTTTGAGTCCCTCAATGATCGTCTTGAACTCCATTATTTCTACACAAATTTTTAGGGCTTTCCATCCTAGCTCCAATCCTCCTCTCCACATAGATTTGGTGATTCCTTTTGGCCACCTAATGAAGGGACGGTTTATCTCTGCTACTTCAAGGTCCACATGATCTTCCATGCCTTCGCTTACATCAAAGCCTTCTTCTGGTATATCCCATTCCAGGATACTTTCCATATTCACTAAGAAATCCTTGTGTACCAATGCCTTCATTACTTTCCTCACTTCCTACACCGACTCTCCTAAGTCCAACCCCAATGCCATGATCAATGAGTAAATATCCATATTAGTACGATACCTGTGCTTCAAATCTTCAAAGCCATTACCTAGGATTTTTTGCACAGATTGTGCCACCTTCACATCGTTGGAGAGGAACAATCCTCTCAGCCTCTTCATAGTTGCTTTGCCAACAAAAGGGTCCAATTTTCTCCTCGAATGCAGAGTGAAATTGGCCTCCATTTCTTCTTTGGTACACTAGCTTCCAAACTACCTCACACCGTAAACTTGTTACATTCCTTTCCACCACAAACCGAGAAGCATCAGATGAAATGCCTTGTGTGTCTTTAAAACACATCCTATTGTCAACCCTCACTATTAATGTCAAACGTACATCTAGCGCCACCAACAATACCTTCATCAATGCCTCAAGTCCTTCATGAATTTAAAACACATTCCTTTACTTTCTAGTGTTAACTCCTTCCTGCATTAATTACAACAGACAAATTTCCTCCATAGGAATTCCACTAAAATCTTCTATTCTTATTTCCTCCACCTCTGCAAAAGATAGAGCCCATTTCAATAGGATATTTTCTTTCGTGTTCCCAGTTCTCCTAACATGACTAACCTTAAAGTCCTAAAAAAAAGCTAATTCTTCAATAATTTTCCTAATCACACCCTACAAATGCCAAGCATCAATTCGTCCTTTTATTATTGCTTGGATTACTTGCATGAATTGTTGGCAAAAAAAAATAGGATTACTTAGATGCTTCTTCCATTCATTTTGTAGCAACATATGTTCGTGAAGACACAAAATTTAATAGCTCAATCAGGTAGAGCTTTTGTGATTTCCAAATGAAGAGTAAGGTACATTTTTATTTTTGCTACATTACATTCATGTGCATAAACAAAATCGGAAGATTACATGACTAGATTGCACTTATGCAGATGCATATAATATAGGAAAGATTGCACAATCCTTTAGAAAATGTAGTCTTTATTGATAATGTAAATGTATGATGTTCCACACAAGCCGTGGAACTGACTATTTGAATGGATATAATTGAAAAACTATACATTTATAGATACAAAAGAGAAAAATGCACATAAAGAGAAAGGGGACCCATCATTGCCTCAATGAAAAATCCCAGTTGCTTTGTTCTGCATCATCTTCAATCTTCCCACTTGTCTAAGCCTCCAAGTTGATGTCTTCCTTGTTGCTCCTAGGTTCCCTACATATGAGTGAGAAGAGTGTTGTTAGAGCAATGAAGGATCACCAGTCAAAATATGTTCATACATATGTAAACATATAATTTGATCATCATGTGCATTAAAATAACTTGCATACCATAGATGTCTAGGAAAACAAGAAAGTTATCAAACATATCTATCATATGCTCGATTTTATCTAACATGTTTTCTCATTGTGTAGGTATAGATAAAATTAGATTGTTGCTTTGTTTATCTAGTTACAACATGTGGGGTGAAATGTGGCTCCCATAAGGGTTGAGCCCAACCTGCTTCCCTATTGTTTCATTTGAGAAGGATAATCACAAGTAAACCATCCATGAAGCATTAAAGATCAATCTTTGCTAGGATAGTGGAGTATGTTGGTAAGGGGTAATCTCCTTATTGATAAAGATTTATCCTTATTAATAAGAACATTCCACTATCAACATAGCCATGATTCTGACAAAACTAATCATCAAGGATTCCAAGATAGTTTTCATTAGCAATTTGGTTAAAAGTAAGCAGCCCCAAGCATCATAATAGTCACAAGAATTGAACATGAGGGGTAGTCATGTAGATTAAAAGCTTATGTGCAATAGTCATCACTTGCAAAGACAGAGACAACATGTTTCCACATAGCAAATTAAATTGAATGCATGAAAGGTACAATGATGAATTCCATAATAGTGAATGTTGCTTAAGAGGGATGAAGGACAACATTTTGTATCAAGGAGAATAAGGTAACCTCAAACTCTGTTGTACCTAAGTATGATGGTACCTAAGTTTCTGGTGTTTCTAGATGGAACCTATAGCAGAAAAGTGTAGTCTCCATCTGAAGGAACCATCTTCAGAGCTCTTCCCTAAAATGACGGTTGAAAAAATTAGAAGAAACCAAACAGCAAGAGCAAATGTGCCCTGATAAATCTTACAGATTTAAACAACTTGAAAAGACCACTTTGGAGACAACAAAGCAATAAATAAGCATGAAAATTGACACAACAATTGAACACTGAAGATGGATTACAAGTTATAATGTATCTACTCCATTATATTGCTCAAAATATAAACATACATAAAATGAGTTCTTTTGATATGAATAAGTGGATGAGATAGTCTAGTATCTATTCTAATGGATTGAAATGATGATGATATGATGATCAAAATTGGACCTTGGTTTCCCTATTTGTACGGGAAGCAACAAGCTTCAAGTCCGTTCACAAAAGTTACATGATTTCTTAACTAAAGCATAATTAACATAACATAGAAACTTAAAAAGATAGGTCCATTCCAATTGTTGCCAAACATTAAATAATGCCTACGTTTGTTGATAGGTAGAAGATTTTGATGAAACACATACTAATACCCAAAATCCAATTGGGTTATTAAGATTTGGATGGGATGATCCAAACCATCCTTTAAACCATACTAGGGCGAAAAGAGCAAGATTAAAGAGAACACTCGGAAGTGTTTCACACCGGCTCAAGGTACAATCCAAATTTGTCTAAACCATCCATACCCGAACGTTGCATCACAATCTATTCTTCCCGCACATAAAAATGCCACATGTTAACCTCTTCTAAATAAAACTCAAAATACCATGAAACAATGAGTCCCCTATATTAGTAAGTAAGTAGGTAGTCTATAAGGCATAGTTTGATTTTATACAAGGAAGCTCATGAAAGGAATATTCAAGTGACAGTGAGTGAGTTGTTTGAGATTGTAGTTGATGGTGTAATGTCTAGTTTTAAAGGCAGTTAGCAAAGTAGTAAATGTGCAAGAAAATCAAATTGTACACAACAAACAATTACCAATGTTATCTTGCATAATGCCTTAAGTTTGAAGACAAAAATCTCATTGTATCTTGATGAAAGTTGTGACCTTAATGATCACTGGAAACCATGATTTTAAAACATGGTATTGTGCTTATGGAGGCAACATTTTAAGCAAGGTGGTGAGTGGTGGTTTGGAACAATGGCAGGTATGAAGGACTTGCTTTATATGCATACTATGCAGTCTAGCTTAAGAAAACGTTCTTAGAAGATATTGAAGGTGGATTAGGGAACTCAAGGGTTACCATGATAAATATTAAAGCAAAGACTGAGATCTATTTAAAAGCCACTATCATGAAGATATTAAAGATGTCAAATGAAAAACTCTAGCACTTGGAGTAATGAACACAGTGTGAAAGAGGATAGTGTGCTAGGGCAGATTTAGGAGATCTCCACATTATTTAATCACAAGAAAATATATCATTTATTCATTTAATTAAATTAAAATAAATTATTCTAAACCCTATATAGGACACATCAATACTTCAAAAGCATCTGATTTATTTTTTTAAATTAAAAGAAGTCATTCTAAACCCTATATAGGATACATTCATACTTCAAAAGAATCTGAAGGAATTTGAGATTATGCAAACATATGTCAATTAAATACCTAGATTACAAATAGTAGTGTGAACATTGTAACCCTTGTTGATCAGAGTTGGAATTGATAAACATAAATGAATCCTATGCCTCCTATCATGCACATCTCATTACCATTCTCTATCATTTTTTACTGAAACACTTCTCCATTTTGGCGGGCTACGCCTGAAAATAAGGTTTCAACAAAGGTTTTATTGTATGTTTATTAAAATGAAAACTCCATTCTAGCGAGCTATGCTTGAAAATAAGATTTCGACGAAATTTTTAGAGTATGTTTATTAGAGTTTTAGAGTATTTTGGCGGGCTATATTCTTGATTCATTAAATGATTTATTCAAATGGATTGTGACTGATGTGATTTGCTGCATTTAGTGTTGTAAATTGTAATGATGCCACAATTACCATACTACCGCCATCTCTTATTATACCCTTCCCTTCTATTATTTATTGCACTACCACCTTGCTCAAGGCTTCTTGCTGTAGGGTTGTGGTGTATACCGCTCTACCGCATATGTTGCTGACCTTCTCAGCGGTATAGAGATGTATGCTTTTAATCATTACTTGAAGATTTTCGATGAGACAATCTTCTTTGTCTTACCGATATCTCAATGTCTCATCGACATTAGATCTTATGTTCCTCTGATGTTGTTTGTCAGTGCTGATGAGACAAAATAATATCTCTTGCCAATATGCCACTATCTCATCGATATTTTCCTTTGACAGTATTTCTTTATATATCGGTGTAACTCTACCATGTCAGGGAGACTCATGATTATCGTTGTGGTATGGCGGTGTTTTTCCCTTCTCTTCAGCTGTTTATCACATTATTGCCTTGCTCAAGGCTTCTTGTTGCGGGGTTGCAATGTATACTGCTCTACCGCATATATTGCTCACCCTCCTAGCGATCTAGTGGTGTATTATTTTGATCATTACTTGAAGAGTGTCGATGAGAAAATCTTATTTGTCTTACCAATATCTCAATGTCTCATCGGCATTACTTCATTATATCCAAGAGTTGTGTTTCACCGAGCACTTGTAGATATACCTTGTCGATATGATGTAAGTGATTCTCTCCTTGATATGCCTGTATCTTGTTGATATTTCACTATTTTAGATCATCGATGAGACATATAAATAAGTCTCTTCGACATAGGGGTGTCTAAACCGGCGCTAAACCTGAAGCTAAACTCGAAGCTAAAGTTGGGAGCTAAAAGTAGCGCTAAACTCGAAGCTAAACTCAGAGCCAAAGGCAGCGCTAACGACAATGCCACACTCAAAGCCAATATTGGTGCTAAAGGCGGTGCTAATTTCGGCATAAATTAGCGCTGAATAGTTCTAATCGGCACAAATAAATGCCAAAAATAGCGCCATCCTGATAACTAGCATTGACGTTTTCAAAAATTGGCAAAAAATACATTAAAATAATGGGTGGAAGCAAAAAACAGAGCAAAATATGGAGAAAATCATAGGGATTTGTTGTAGTGACTTGAGAGAGCCAAGACAAAGACATAAGAGCCAAGAATGTGCTATAATCTTGAGAAAAATGGTGTAGAAGAGCTTGAGATAATGAGAATGAAGAAGGAGAATGAGAGAATGAAATATTGAGAGATACTTGTAAGAATTAATGATAGATTGAATGAAATTGGATGAGAGGGAATAATGAGAGTTTGAATGAAGAAATACATGCAAGAGGGCCAATTTTGGGCACATCTATGACCATAGAGGCGTTACACTTTGTGGGTGGAAAAAAGTGTAATGTCCCAACGACCACAAAATCAAGAATCTTGTCAAGATGTTCATGTGGTGCACAAACACCTGCATGTTGTGGAGGCATCTCCAACAAAAACTCCTTCAAAGGCCAAAAGCAATGGGGTCAAGGATGAAATCGAAGGCAAAAAAATGGGGGATTTGCATTATCATCTTTATTAGGCTAAGGTGAGGGTTATATAATGTGAAATTGAACTGGGGGTGTAATTTTATGACATTACATTTTACCCCCACTTTAGCAAGCATATGTATTCTAAACATGTGCGAGCTAAAGTAGAAAGAGGTTGAAGAGAATATACCTAGGATAAAGAGGACACAAATCTTCAATCTAGTATATGTAATGTAGAGAAGCTAAGCCAGAACACAAGTCTTCCATCTTGCAAAGGTGACTACAATCTCACCACAAACAAGTTAGCTACAAAGAAACATGTTAGGAAAAAAAGGGAAAAATATACATGATAAAATTGCATAGACATGACATGACATAATTTGATAAGAGAAAAAGACAACGTGATAGGTATGGCTAGCAAGGCTAGAGACCATATGACAAGTAGATAGGAATGTGGTTGCTACAAATTGCGTTATAGGAAAATCATAAAAAATACAAGAAAAGTCTAGTAAGGTTGCCCCGAAGCTAGACGACAAGACATAAGACATCAAGACATATTTTAAAATCTTTCTTGAAACTTTTTAAAATTAATCCAATATGATATCCCCCCTTAGAATGATGTATGCTATGTAGAGGAGCACATTTCATTCTAAGGAGAAGATAAAGAGAAAGAGATTTCATGGAATGAGATGCATAGCGAGATGTATTAGTGGAGTGTTGTCATGCAAGGGACAACGCATAGAATCCACAACATCATGAAAGAGAAAAGCAGAGACAAAGAAATCAAGATCATAGGGGGGTCTGATTATTTGGAGTTAGAACTACTCATATACATAGATAAATAAATATAGTATAATATGTATGAACTATCATCACCCTCCAAATAAATCAGAACGGGAAGAAGAGCACATGAAGACAAAATAAAAATTTAGGTCAACATAGAAGAGGACTAAATGCCCCAATGTTTTGCATTGTTCCCAACATGAAAAAGAAAAATATACAACATATAGAAGAATAATGATACAAATGGAAGAAGTGCATAAAAGATTTTATCTCTTGTATCCAAGCACTTACAAGGGTAGCAAGGGTCCTCTAGGTGAGAGCAAAAAAATTAATAGAAAAGCATGAGGGAACACAAAAAACACACAAAATTAATCTAAAGATAAAGAAAAGGCATCGCTCTAGTCCAACACCTCCAACAGGTCATCCTTCTCCTAGTTTGGATCATTATAAGGGGAGAGAAGATGAGCCTATAGGAGGGATAACAAGAGTGGTGCCAGTTGACTTGCCTATAGCAAGAGCCAAGGAAGAAGCCCCCTCAAGGTCTTCCTTGTTGAGCTTTTGTGAGACTAGCATCATCAATCTAGCAAAGATCGATGACAAATATTCTCCAACGAGGTGAACATGCACTAGATACAATAAGAATGAGAAACCCAAGAGTCACTAACGACCTCAAGAAGAGGAGAAATGACAAAATCAGGGGAAGGAGGTGTTGTCTTCATCACAAGGATGGTACAAGACAAAGTGGAGCAAGAATCAAAAGGAAAATAATACTTTTTCTTACCATCATTGGAAATGAGGTCATTCTTCAATTTACGCTTTAGCGAAGGATGTAGGATGCTCGAGAAAAAAGTGGAAGAGGGAGAAGGAGACAAAGCCACTAAAGACACAACCTTGGTAAATGACATGTCAATGGGATGAGGAAAAGGAGGAAGATCGAGAAAAGAGGTGATAAGAGGAGGCTTCACAAAAGGAGCGATGAACACTTGCACCCTCTTGGGGTGAGGTTCATCAAGATCCATTGACAAAGTCGAGAGCATCACAGAGGCAATGGGAAACAAAGCAGAAAGAGAAGAAAAGATAGGAGCATGAGAAATAAACAAAAGTAGTCGAAGTAGTTCAAGAGGAGATGCATCCTCAGTCTTCTACAAAGCTTCACGATCCCTAGCCAAGGCACATTGATGTCATTTATGCTCATGTGCAAGCCAGTTATGAAAATTATGTGCATTAGGAGGTGAAACCTAAAAAGACTCTAGGGGATCCTAGTCCATTGGAGTGGTAGCTTCCACAACAGTTACTAGCAGAAGGGTATCCTGTTTAGGAGGAACAGGAAGAGGAGGCACAAAGATAGGAAGAGAGACGAGCATCTCAATGACTGGTCCCTTTCTTTTGTCTACCTTAGGAGAAGGTGGAGGAGCAAGGGGATGCCTCAGAGGTTGAGATGTAGGAACAACTCCATGGGAATGCTTTCCCTTACCATATAGGTTGGGTTGGGGGATTGTGGACAGAACTGGGAGCTGGAAGACCTGAGGTTTTGACTTCCACAATGTGGGTGTCTTTCCCTTTCTTATGCTAGGTATATTAGAAGGAACGAAGGACACCACCAAATGTTGGGAAGCAGTAGAAGATGATGTAAAAGAAGCATAAGGCCTAGGGGAAAGAGCTTGATTGTACTTAGCCTTTGGAGGGGTAAAGGAAAAAGCATTGTATTATGCACACAAATAAGACTTTAGATAAATAGCATGAGAAGAATGGGGGAAACCACTTTTAGGCATCAAGCCCCTAGTTTTATACCTAAAGTAAGCCTTGTATAACAAGTCTCCTCTAGGTGGCAAAGGTATGATTGGAGTGGGCCAAAAATGGTCAAGGGAGAAGCCCCCACATGACACCAGTGGTAGGTATCTAATGTCCTAGATAGTGTACACATTTCCCTCATGAGGAAAATTCAAGAATTTGTGGATAAAAAAGGCAACCGCATTCATAGAGACTAGCCATGAGATGCCTAGACTAAATTTGAAGAGGTCATACTTTGGTATCATGACAAATGGAACTTCTAGAGTTTTAGGTCTAACTAGGATAGATAGAGAAATGGAACTAATTGGTAGAACATAAAGTCCATTGTGTGTGTGGAGCATGGTTTGTGACTCCTCTTATTTCTCCTTATGCAAATTATTTATGAAAAGAGTCTCCTCAGTGATAATATTGACTTGACTTGCGGGGTCAACCATAACACCAATTATGACATTATCATTGAAACAAGTGGGGATATAAAATAGAGAGGGCTCTTATTGATAGGCAAGTCATGTGGTGTAAATACTATGTTAGGTATACTATCCATGTGGCCTGGAGGAGGAACATGAGTAAATGAAGCCATGTTCACATACTTAGATGGATTTAGATGAGTAGAAGAAGAATAAAGTGTTACAAGATTGGAAGAATGAGATGGAAAGGAATGTGTAAATTTGTAGTTGACTATTAGGCTTCACTATAGATTTATTAGAGTTATTTTTACCATCAAGTTGGATGGTACCATTATCGATGTGGTCTTGTATAACATGATGAAGAAATGTGCATCGCTTGGTATCATGACTTGATACTCGATGGTATTGGAAAAACTTCTACGCATCATACCATTGAGGATAAGGCTCAGAAAGACGTCTAATCTTTAAAAGAAATATTACACCATATTTTAATAATTTTTGCAAGACATTTGTATGAGATTCAAACAACTTTGTAAAAATTATATTTCATCCCCCAAAGCTTTTATCATTAGGAACATACACCATGTTTGCTACCACTTTATTTTTCCTTGACTCTCTAGAGATAGACATAGCTAATTGGCCATCCGGATAGGAGGACAAGGAAGAATCCCTGTACTAAGCAACTATCTGTTGGTACTCACGTAGAGTAGCACACAAATGGGAGAAAGAGGGATATTTCATTAGGACAAATTTATCTCGCAATGTCGGTAGCAAGTTATCAATGAACACACTTTTTACATTGAAATCTAGCAAGGCATAGGAGATTTGAGAAAAGAGGGCTTGATAATGAGAAATAAAGTTAGTTGCTTTCTCATGCACACCCTGCTTACATCAAATGAGATCGATAAAGGTGACCTTCAGTCCAATATTAGCTTGGAATTGTTGTAAGAACATATTCACAATCTAGTCAAAAGAAAAGATAGAGTTATCAAGGAGAGAACAATACCATTCCAAAGTAGCATCCTTGAGAGAATGCGAGAATAGTTTTGCTAGCAGAGCATCATGGTGGAAGAAATTGGAACACATGGCATTGAAAGATGAGACGTATGTCTGCATATCTCTTTTGTCACTATACTTTTCAAACTTAGGAATCTCCATCCCTTGAGGGATGGGGGTATTTAGGAGAGAAAAAGATGAGGGGATACAACGACAATAAGGCTAGAATGTAGGATGAGAAGCAAAACTAGTCAAATTCAACAATTGAGATTGCATTTGCCCCATGTTCTATAATAGAGAATTGAGGATGGGATTTGTTGACAGAGTATGACTAGTTGCAACACCAAAGGTGGAGGGACCAAAAGTGGTGTGGATTTCAACTCCAAATGTAGAGGCTTTGAATCCCAAAGCAATTCAGTTCACTCTGATCATGTGAGCCTCCTGGGGTATGGTGTCAACATTATTAGTAGAAATAGGACCCATGCAACCATGTGCACAAACACTCCCGATATCAGAACATTCAACTAGTGACTAGTGATTTTCAACTAAAAATATTGGAGGTTACCCAATATATAAGTGTGTGAAGGGACATGGGTCTCTACAATGTTTGCAATCCCTTGAACTAAATCCAAACCTTTACAATTGGAAATAAGAAAATTTCTCAAGTTGTGAAGGATAAGATCTACCAAAGAGTATGAGTTTTTATTTTCTAAGAAGGTTTCAAACTCTCCAAGTCTTATTTTCAAGGACCAAATCTACTCAATGGGAACCCTGTGAGAATATTCCTCGATAAAGGAAGTGGAAGAGTCAAAAGGAGAAGTTGGTGGGGTATGTGTTTTAACTTCAACATGAGGAGGGGAGAATCTGATAGTGAGTCCTATAGTGAACTCCTCAAATTTTAGACTTTGATGGGGAGGATTGACCTTCTAGACCCCATATCAAAATATCGATAAATCTTGATTATGTGCCTGAAGGTAGGGGATTGGATTATACACATCCCAACAAGAGAGAAGAAAAATTATGACACAAAGACAGAGGGAAGAAAAAGGTTCACATCAAGTTCACCAAATGTAGAGGAGGAGATTCGCTACTCTCGAGTCTCTAGGACAAAGAAGAGTCTATAGGGAGCGAATGGTCCTCACCTACCCCAAAGGCTAAGCTCAGGTGAGAAGAGATGGCTAAGGAGAGCTTTTTGCAATGTTTTATGTTTTATGATTGATTTTGGGAAAAGGACTTTAAAAACTAAAAGAGCGGGCTTCAAAGGTCTTAGGAGAAAGTTGCCTAGCTCTCGGCTAGAGGATGACAACGCGACACTCGAATGTCCCTGGAACATGTTGTGGTCTCGTATAGACTAAAAATGGAGCAAGCCTACTGAAACACACATAGCGTACTAAAAACTTAGAGACTAAAGTTTGGTTGTTTAACTAAGCTAACAAAATGCTAGAAGTGATAAAAAGTACAATAAGAAGAATACTAAACATGTAAGAAATCAAACTAATGAAATAGAATGAAAATATATAAAGGATAGAATAGACTCACAGGAGGTCCAGTGCTATGTAGTCTCCCACAACATTCCACAAAAACAACTTGCACACATGAAGACAAAGAAAAATTTTGGGGTTGTTTCAAGGCTTGCCTTATTCAAACCCTCATTTTGGTGTTTCCACCTCCATAGATATCCAAGAAGACAAAGAGATAAAGAAATATATAATAGACAAGAAAGAGTGATGAGATGAAGGAAGTAGACATGTTAGATATTAATATGCTACTAAACAAATATGATAATGCAAGTAAAAGAGTGTTTACCCTCCCTTCAATGAGCTTGTAAAGCTGAAAGAGATTACAACATTTGAGAGAGCCAAGACAAAGATGTAGGAGCCAACAACATGCAAGAAGCCTTAGCAAAATGGTTTAGAAGAGCTTGAGAGAATGAGAATGCAAGAAGGAGAATCAAAGAATGAAATATTGAGATATAGACTTGTAAGAATCAATGATAGATTGAATGGAATTGAATGAAAGGGAAGAATGAGAGTTTGGATGAAGAAATGCATGCAAGAGGGTCATTTTTAGGTGTGTCTATGACCACATAGGCGTTACACATTGTGGGCAGGTAGAAGTGTAATGTCCCAATGAACACAGAATCAGGAATCTTGTTAGGATGTTCACACAATGCATAGACGTCTATGCATCACAAAAGCATCCCTAACAAAAAATCCTTCAAAGGCCAAAAGTGACAGGATCAATGATGAAATTGAAGGGGAGAAAAAGGGGGATTTGAATTATCATATTTATTAGGCTACGGTGAGGGTTATATAATGTGAAATTGCATTGGGGGTGCAATTTTATGACACTAAACCATGCTTCCACAAAGTTAAGAATACATTAATAAGGACAATGGATGCTACTAAATAAGGAGGATATGGCTCAAATAGTCATTGAGATAGAGACAACAACAAAGGGCATTGTATATCTAAGAAACCATACACTAATCTATAAGTTCATGCAAGTGAGAACCAAGTTGAAATTATTGTAAAATGGTACATGAAAACATAGCAACCTAAAAGGAATTGACAATAATCCTATCATCCAATAAATATTTTGTAGTAATACTCACAAGGATAAAAGAAAAAGAAAAAG
>CM021104.1:679351405-679685488 GCA_007115665.2 Sequoiadendron giganteum | reverse complement strand
CGTGCCTCTTAAATAACTCATATGATTATAGAGTAATTTAACTCATATGATTAAATAACAATATAATTATTGTAACATGATCATCATCTATAATTAAAACAAGTGAGTCAAATATCTTTAATTTAATTGAATTTGACAACATCCATAATGAGTAGTAAATTAAAATCATCATACTTAATAAATATCCATCCTTAAAATATCGACCACTTTTAATATATATAAATTGACAATTCAATACTAATAAGACCATCATCATATATAACTAAAAAAAGTGAAAGTCAAAATGCCAATACATCAAAAACATGTCAAAATGATACATGTCCAAAAGTCGACATAAGTGAAAATGATACATGTACAAAAAATATATAAAATAAAATTCATAAATTATGTAACTCAAATTGATACAATTCAAGATGATACATGTCCAAATGATATAGTGAAAATGATACATGTCAATATGATACAACTCAACAATATAGTATTGTAGTCCGTGAAAATGATACATATGATTGTAATCATGAAAAAAGTCATCATAACGATATATCAACAATGATCCATGATGTAGTCTATATGATCATGAATGTCACTGGTTACTATCATAAACTGTCTCATTATCATCATTGTCATCAGCCTAGGTGTCTTCCGTATCTGTGTCATCATCATCCTCTACCATGTGATTTGTACCAACGGAACCAATATTTTGTGGATCTATATCATGTTGAGGACATCTTGATCTTCTGGAAGACTCGTGTTCTGCAAAAAAAATTTTAAAAATGAAAAGTTATTATTTATTTCATGCAATAATTTATTTTTCTATTATATGTCTAATATTACAACATATGAGATGAAACCATAATCATATTGCATCATATCAAAGTGCACATACCATAATGAAATTTTAAAAAAGTTCCAGCTAATACTGGTGAGTCAGGAGAAACTTCAGCTTTCAAAAACAAAGCCAATTAGGCTAGCAGACTTGTGGATCAGTCCAACATTTGGTGGAAGAGGAAGAAAGATGATTGGAACTCTAGAGGCCCACCATAATGGATTTCAGTATTCAACCATGAGAGCATAAGAGATAGCTAATATCATGTATCAAAACATTAAGCATGCATTCTTCTAGCCAGTGGAGAAGGAAATGATTACTTTGATTCATTTTCATTTGCATAACCATATCACAGCATGGGAACCAAGAAGACCAAGGATGTCCAGTTTTATGTGGAGGTAATGGATGTGGTCCAAAATTTAGGAGGGGAAAGAATATCAATGTATGATCCTGATGAAATTGAGGAAGAATAGCAAGAGAGGGACAAGATAGCAAAAACACAAAACATGTAAGAGAGTTATGGGAGTAGCCTCATCTAAAATATTAGATTACATAATCATGGACTGCAAAAACACAAAACATGTAAAAAAGGAAAGATGCTAAAACTGTAGACTAATTATATCCCACAAATAAGATCATGCTATCCATAATGAATGCACTCATTTTAAGGCATTCAAAAAACAAAATAGAGATATAGTCTCCCCACTAAAGTACAAGCATACATAGTAACCAGGGATTAAATTCCTTTAACAGTTCTCTCAAAAACATAAAACAATTAGCTTTGAATTAACAAGGATAAGGACAAGAACTTACGATTCGCCTCTAGATGTACAAGGGCACTTCACTTGAGCACCCCCCATGTAGCTCTCATCCCTTCCTCTCTTCATTTATATGACCACCAGTCTCACCTCAAGTTGCTCTTGCAAAAAAAGTATATATCATATTCATTACAATTAGTCTAGGTTTCTTGTTTCTACAACCCCCTCTTCCTCCTTCCCTTACAATCACAAAAAGCGTGAATCCTTCATAGAAAAAAACCCAAATTCTCAACAGTCAAAATCGATATAAATTCAAAACCCAAAAAAAAACCCAATAAAAACACAAAATACTCAAACACCAAAATTAAGATCAGGCTCCTCTAAAACCCAAGAAGAAAAAGCAAAAAACAATCACATAAAATTGAAGCTTCTGGAACAAAAGTATTCAACCACATATTTGTGCCCAAAGGTCAAGAGATTGAGACTCGTGGAGCTTATTTCATTTTCACTACCTTGTCTCACATTTTCTTCTTTCTTTAACAGATCCTCGCAAGCTTAATGGCAGATTAAGAATAAATGCTTTCATTGAAACCCCAACTATTAGTAAAGCCTTCTTAAAAATGAGCATCAATTTAAAACATATACATGCAAGGCCTTTCAGGGCTTAAATAGACTAGCCTCTACACTAAACACTTTCCACAAACAAACATAGGGCATTGCAATATAATACAAAAGAAAATAAAAAACAAAAGTAATTTGTGAACCAAGATGAGCACCACAGACCTTGTTTTGAAGCACAAAAATCCGTTGTTCAAACAAAATTGAACCTCCACCGATCCGCTGCAACAAAAATCAATCATAATTCCATCAAATCCATGAAATACTAAGGCATAAACATATCCTTGTCCTCTTGTTGCTCCTCCTCCTTAAGGATTTTCCAAGTGAGTAAGAGAGTTATGGGAGCAGCCCCATCTAAAATATTTTGACCTAGAGTTTGATATACCATTTAGAGAGTTTGGTTTTCATGGAGCTCCTTTCAAATCCCAAAGATGGTCCGTAACAATGAAATATTCTGAAAAGGCAGAGAGAGCTACATTGGTGACTCAAGAGAAACTTCAGCTTTCAAAAACAAAGCCAATTAGGCTGGCAGATGTATGGATCAAGCTAGCATTTGGTGGAAGAGTAAGAAAGATGACTAGAACTCTAGAGGCCCACCATGGATTTCAGTATTCAACCATGAGAGCAGAAGAGAGAGCTGATATCACTATCAAAACATTAAGCATGCATTCTTCTAGCCAGTGGAGAAAGAGATTATTACTTTACTTCATTTTCATTTGCATAAACATATCATGGTGTGGGAACCAAGAAGACCAAGGATGTCTAGTTTTATGTGGAGGTAATGGATGTGGTCCAAAATTTAGGAGGGGCAAGAAGGTCAATGTATGATCCTGATGAAATTAAGGAAGAACAGCAAGAGAGGGACGAGACTACAGAAACACAAAACATGTAAGAGAGCTATGGGAGGAGCCTCATCTAAAAGATTAGATTACATAATCATGGACTGCATAAACATAAAACATGTAAAAAAGGAAAGATGCTAAAACTGCAGACTAATTGTATCCCACAAATAAGATCATGCTATCCATAATGTATGCACTCATTTTAAGGAATTCAAAAAACAAATAGAGATATAGTTGTTGCAAGGTGTGACCCTTGGTCTTCCTTGCAGCACTAGCGCTTGGGTTTGTAACATGGTCTAACCCCCTCCTATGGTTCTTAACCGAAGCTTGTATAGGGCATTGACAGGTCAATCTTTTGGTGCAACGGCAAGTCCAACAATTGGTATCAGAGTTGGTCGCAGGTTCAAACCCCACGCTTGTGCTAGGGGGGATTGTTGCAAGGTGTGACCCTTGGTCTTCCTTGCAACACTAGCGCTTGGGTTTGTGACATGGTCTAACCACCTCCTATGGTTCTTAATCGAAGCTTGTATCAGGCATTGACAAGTTGATATTTTGGTGCAATGGCAAGTCCAACAATAGTCTCCCCACTAAAATACAAGCATACATAGTAACCATGGATTAAATTCATTTAACAGTTCTCTCAAAAACATAAAAAAAATTAGCTTTGAATTAACAAGGATAAGGACAATAACTTACGATTCACCTCTAGATGTAGAAAGGTGCTTCACTTGAGCACCCCCAATGTAGCTCTCCTTCCTTCCTCTCTTCATTTATATGACCACCAGTCTCACCTCAAGCTACTCTTGCAAAAAAAAAAAAAAAAATCATATTCATTACAATTAGTCTAGGTTTCTTGTTTCTACAACCCCCTCCTCCTCCTTCCCTTACAATCACAAAAAGCATGAATCCTTCACAGAAAAAACCCCAAATTCTCAACAGTCAAAATGGATATAAATTCAAAACCCCAAAAAAAAAACCCAATAAAAACACAAAATATTCAAACAACAAAATTAATATCAGGCTCCTCTAAAACCCAAGAAGAAAAAGCAAAAAAGAATCACATAAAATTGAAGCTTCTGGAACAAAATTATTTGGCCACATATTTGTGTCCAGAGGTCAAGAGATTGAGACTCATAGAGCTTATTTCATTTTCACTACTTTGTCTCACATTTTTTTCTTTCTTAAACAGATCCTCGCAAGCTTAATGTCAGATTAAAAATAAATGCTTTCATTGAAACCCCAACTATTACTAAAGCCTTCTTAAAAAGGAGCGTCAATTTAAAACATATACATGCAAGGCCTTTCAGGGCTTAAATAGACTAGCCTCTGCACTAAACGCTTTCCACAAACAAACATAGGGCATTGCAATATAATACAAAATAAAATAAAAAACAAAAGTAAATTGTGAACCAAGATGAGCACCACATACCTTGTTTTGAAGCACAAAAATTTTCTGTTCAAAAAAATTTGAACCTTTGCCGATCCACTGCAACAAAAATCAATCAATTCCATCAAATCCATGAAATAATAAGGCATAAACATATCCTCGTACTCTTGTTGCTCCTCCTCCTTAAGGATTTGTCAAGCAAGTAAGAGAGCTATGGGAGCAGCCTCATCTAAAATATTTTGAACTAGAGTTTGATATACCATTTAGAGAGCTTGGTTTCCATGGAGTTCCTTTCAAATCCTAAAGACGATCTGTAGCAATGAAAGAGTCTGAAAAGGCAGAGATAGCTACACTGGTGACTCAAGAGAAACTTCAGCTTTTAAAAACAAATCCAATGAGGCTGGAAAACGTGTGGATCAGGCCAACATTTGGTGGAAGAGGACGAAAGATGACTGGAACTCTGGAGGCCCACCATAATCGGTTTCAGTATTCAACCGTGAGAGCAGAAGAGAGAGTTGATATCACGTATAAAAACATTAAGCATGCATTCTTCCAGCCAATAGAGAAGGAGATGATTACTTTACTTCTTTTCCATTTGCATAACCATATCATGGTGTGGGAACCAAGAAGACCAAGGATGTCCAGTTTTATGTGGAAGTAATGGATGTGGTCCAAACTTTAGGAGGGGCAAGAAGGTCAATGTATGATCTTGATGAAATTGAAGAAGAAACAGCAAGAGAGGGACATGACTGCAAAAACACAAAACATGTAAGAGAGTTATGGGACCAGCCTCATCTAAAAGATTAGATTACATAATCATGGACTACAAAAACACAAAACATGTAAAAAAGGAAAGATGCTAAAACTGCAAACTGATTATATCCCACAAATAAGATCATGCTATCCATAATGCACGCACTCATTTTAAGGCATTCAAAAAAAATAGAGATATAGTCTCCCCACTAAAATACAAGCATACATAGTAACCAGGGATTAAATTCCTTTAACAGTTCTCTCAAAAACATAAAACAATTAGCTTTGAATTAACAAGGATAAGGACAAGAACTTATGATTCGCCTCTAGATGTAGAAGGGTGCTTCACTTGAGCACCCCCCATGTAGCTCTCCTCTCTTCCTCTCTTGATTTATATGACCACTAGTCTCACCTCAATTTGCTCTTGCAAAAAACAATATATATCATATTCATTACAATTAGTCTAGGTTTCTTGTTTCTACAACCCCCTCCTCCTCCTTCCCTTACAATCGCAAAAAGCATGAATCGTTCACAGACAAAACCCCAAATTCTCAACAATCAAAATGGATATAAATTCAAAACCCAATAAAAACACAAAATACTCAAACACCAAAATTAAGATCAGGCTCCTCTAAAACCCAAGAAGAAAAATAAAAAAAGAATCACATAAAATTGAAGCTTCTGGAACAAAAGTATTCGACCACATATTTGTGTCCAGAGGTCAAGAGATCAAGACTTGTGAAGCTTATTTCATTTTCACTACCTTGTCTCGCATTTTTTTCTTTCTTTAACAGATCCTCACAAGCTTAATGGCAGATTAAAAATAAATGCTTTCATTGAAACCCCAACTATTACTAAAGCCTTCTTAAAAAGGAGCATCAATTTAAAACATATACATGCAAGGCCTTTCAGGGCTTAAATAGACTAGCCTCTACACTAGATGCTTTCAACAAACAAATAGAGGGCATTGCAATATAATACAAAAGAAAATTAAAAACAATAGTAAATTGTGAACCAAGATGAGCACCACAGACCTTGTTTTGAACCCCGCAAGTCTTCTAAAAATGGCATGGGGCAGTGTGGTGACCACCGCTGTCCCACAACTCCTTCATCAGATCGGTGTGGTAGTGCGGTGACCACCATTGTCCCATGGCTCCTTCATCAACTCGGTGTGGTAGAGCAGTTTTTACCGCGATCCCGCAAGTTGATTCTTCCTTCTCGGTGATAGTGCAGTGAAAGCTTCTATGGCAGAATTTTTATTCACAGAGGAGGCCTTTTACACCAATCTTAATTTGTATGAAGTTCATGAACCTGTTGTCAAGCAGTAAATTCCTTTCATAGATAGGAAATGTAAAGGCTTCATTTAAGAAAAGATAAGTAGTCTCTTTTTTAGGGTAATCCACATGCAAAAAGTAAAAAGCACATAAAAAAACAATTGTACAGTAGAAAATCAGATTCAATCAGTTATGTCTTATTTCACTTGCACACTTATCTGAAAGACATAGGGTATTCACCATACATTTCCCTTAACAAAGAAAACACGTGCTTTCATTTATATTTATTGTATATCTTAGAAGTGAAATTGTTGTTACATAATGATGTACTGAGAAAATAATATATACAAAAAAATGCAAAGAAAATGTTTGAAATTTAACATATAACCTATTGTGTTTTTTTATCAGTGATAATATTTGACTTAATTAATAATAATGCAAAATTTACATCAACTTCAAAAATTAAGTCCATCCACCAACTTCTAAAATATGTTTGTTTAACCACCACAGTTCCCAACAAACCAGAAAAAAACTACTAAATCCACTAGTAAACAACCCTATCTACTATTACCCATACCCCATACTGTTTACATTTTCAAATCCAAAAACAAGGCTTAACCCCAAAAAGCGTAGAACAAAACTAAGATATAAACTATATTTTTACCAAAATTGAGCTTCAGTTTACGCGAAAGTGCCTGATGTGCTACTCAGTTGCATTGGGCATATTTCCTTGATTGGCTTCATCCTCTTCCTTGGGCATAAACCTTTCTTCTCTTGTAGCTCCTCTCTGGTGACATCCTTGAGTTCCTCAATGACCATCTCGACCTCCATATTTCTACACAAAGTTTTAGGGATTTCCATTGTAGCTCTACTCCTCTCCACATAGCTTTGGTGATTCCTTCTGGCCACCTAATGAAGGGATGGTTTATCTCTGCTACTTCAGGGTCCACATGATCTTCCATGCCTTCGATCACATCAAAGCCTTCTCCTAGTATAGCCCATTCCAGGATACTTTCCATATTCACTAAGAAATCCTTGTGTACCAATGCCTTCATTACTTTCCTCACTTCCTCCACCGACTCTCCTAATTCTAGCCCCCATGCCATGATCAGTGAGTAAATATCCATTTTAGTACGATATATGTTCTTCAAATCTTCGAAGCCATTACCTAGTATTTTTTGCACAGATTGCACCACCTTCACATCGTTGTAGAGGAACAATCCTCTCAACCTCTTCACAGTTGCTTTGCCAACAAAAGGGTCCAATTTTCTCCTCGAATGTAGAGTGAAATTGGCCTCCATTTCTTCTCTGGTATGCTAGCTTCCAAACTGCCTCACACCACAAACCTGTTACATTCCTTACCACCGCAAACTGAGAAGGATTAGACAAAATTCCTTGTGTGTCTTTAAAACACATCCTATTGTCATCTCTCACCATTAATTTTGAACGTATGTCCAGTGCCACCAACAATACCTTCATCAATGCTTCAAGTCCTTCAGGAATTTAAAATGCATTCCTCTAGTTTCTAGTGTTAACTCCTTCGACAATGTCTATGCAGGCAACAAATTTTTGATTTGACTATATTTATTAATTAATTGAAAATAAAAAGTGCATTCACTTTTTATTTCAATTAATTAATAAATACAGTCAAATCAGTTAATGGTGGAATGTGTTTCCTGCATAGACAATACTTTTCATAATCACACCCTGCAAATGCCAAGCATATTGCTTGGATTACTTGGATGAATTGTTGGCAGAAAAAATTAGGATTACTTGGATGCTTCTTCCATTCATTTTGTATCAACATATGTTTGTGAAGACAAAAAAATTTAATAGCTCAATCAGGTAGATATTTTGTGATTTTCAAATGAAGAGTAAGGTACATTTTTATTTCTGCTACATTACATTCATGTGCATAAACAAAATCAGAAGATTACATTACTATATTGCACTTATGCAGATGCATATAATATAGGAAAGATTGCACAACCCTTTCAAAAATGTAGTCTTTATTGATAATGTAAATGTATGTTGTTCCACAAAAGTCATGGAACTGACTATTTGAATGCATATAATTGAAAAACTATACATTTATAGATACAAAAGAGAAAAATGCAAATAAAGAGAAAGGGGACCCGTCATTGCCTCAATGACGAATCCTGGTTGCTTTGTTTTGCATCATCTTCAGTCTTCCCGCTTGTCTAAGCCTCCAAGTTGATGTCTTCTTTGTTGCTCTATTGTTTCATTTGAGAAGGATAATCACAAGTAAACCATCCATGAAGCATTAAATATCAACCTTTGCAAGGATAGTGGAGTATGTTGGTAAGGGTTAATCTTCTTATAGATAAAGATTTATCCTTATTAATAAGAACATTCCACTATCAACATAGACATGATTCTGACAAAACTGATCATCAAGGATTCCAAGCTAGCTTTCATTAATAGTCTGATTAAAAGTAAGCAGCCCCAAGCATCATAACAGTCACAAGAATTGAACATGAGGGGCAGTCATGTAGATTAAAAGCTTACACAATAGTCATCACTTGCAAAGACAGAGACAACATGTTTCCACATAAAAAATTAAATTGAATGCATGAAAGTTACAATGATGAAGTCCATAATAGTGAATGTTTCTTAAGAGGGATTGAAGGACAACATTTTGTATCAAGGAGAACAAGGTAACCTCAAACTCTATTGTACTTGAGTATGACAGTACCTGAGCTTCTGGTGTTTCTAGATGGAACCTATAGTGGCAAAGTGTAGTCTCCATCTGAAGGAACCATCCTTGGAGCTCTTCCTTGAAATGAGGGTTGAAAATATTAGAAGAAAAGAAATACCATAATTCTAAAGTAACAATTTGTATCAAGAAAAATGTCAAAAAGTATAATTAAAAAGACAAATCCTTACAATTGCACCTCAAATTGGACCAAACAGCATCAACAAATGTGCCCTAATAAATCTTGCATATTTAAACAACTTGAAAATACCACTTTGGAGATGCGGAGCAATAAATAAGCATGATAATTGACACAACAATTGAACACTGAAGATGGATTAGGATTTATAATGTATCTGCTCCATTATATTGCTCAAAATATAAACATACATAACATGAGTTCTTTTGATATGAATAAGTGGATGAGATAGTCTAGTATCTATTCTAATGGATTGAAATGATGATGATATGATGATCAAAATCAAACCTTGGTTTCCCTATCTGTATGGGAAGCAACAAGCTTCAAGTTCGTTCACAAAAGTTACATTGTTTCTCAACTAAAGCATAATTAACATAACATAGAAAATTAAAAAGATAGGTCCATTCCAATTGTTGCCAAACATTAAATAATGCTTGCATTTGTTGATAGGTAGAATATTTTGATACTAATACCCAAGATCCAACTAGGTTATTAAGATTTGGATAGGATGATCCAAACCGTCCTTTAAACCATACCAGGGAAAAAAGAGAAGGATTAAAGAGAACACCCAGAAGTGTTTCACATCGGCTCAAGGTACAATCCAGCCTGGTTATGGCACTGATAGCAATCCAAATTTTCCTAAACCTTCCATACTTGAAATTTTCATCACAATCTATTCTTCTTGCACATAAAAATGCCACATGTTAACCCCTTCTAAATAAAACTCAAAATACCATGAAACAATGAGTCCACTATATTAGTAAGTAAGTAGGTAGTCTATAGGGCATAGCTTGATTTTATACAAGGATTATCATGAAAGGAATATTCAAGTGATAGTGAGTGAGTTGTTTGAGATACATGCTATTGTGCTTATGGAGGCAACATTTTAAGCAAGGCGGTGAGTGGTGGTTTGGAACAATGGAAGGTATGAAGGACTTGCTTTATATGCATACTATGCAGTCTAGCTTAAGAAAATGTTCTTAGAAGAGATTGAAGGTGGATTAGGTAACTCAAGGGTTACCATGATAAAGATTAAAGCAAAGACTGAGATCTATTTAAAAGCTACTATCATGAAGATATTAAAGATGTCAAATGCAAAACCCTAGAAGCTGGAGTAATGAACACAATGTGAAAGAGGATAGTGTGCTAGGGTGGATTTAGGAGATCTCCACATTATCTAATCACAGGAAAATACATCATTTATTCATTTAATTAAATTAAAATAAATTATTCTAAACCCTATATAGGACACATCAATACTTCAAAAGCATCTGATTTATTTTTTTAAATTAAAAGAAGTCATTCTAAACCCTATATAGGATACATTCATACTTCAAAAGAATCTGAAGGAATTTGAGATTATGCAAACATATGTCAATTAAATACCTAGATTACAAATAGTAGTGTGAACATTGTAACCCTTGTTGATCAGAGTTGGAATTGATAAACATAAATGAATCCTATGCCTCCTATCATGCACATCTCATTACCATTCTCTATCATTTTTTACTGAAACACTTCTCCATTTTGGCGGGCTACGCCTGAAAATAAGGTTTCAACAAAGGTTTTATTGTATGTTTATTAAAATGAAAACTCCATTCTAGCGAGCTATGCTTGAAAATAAGATTTCGACGAAATTTTTAGAGTATGTTTATTAGAGTTTTAGAGTATTTTGGCGGGCTATATTCTTGATTCATTAAATGATTTATTCAAATGGATTGTGACTGATGTGATTTGCTGCATTTAGTGTTGTAAATTGTAATGATGCCACAATTACCATACTACCGCCATCTCTTATTATACCCTTCCCTTCTATTATTTATTGCACTACCACCTTGCTCAAGGCTTCTTGCTGTAGGGTTGTGGTGTATACCGCTCTACCGCATATGTTGCTGACCTTCTCAGCGGTATAGAGATGTATGCTTTTAATCATTACTTGAAGATTTTCGATGAGACAATCTTCTTTGTCTTACCGATATCTCAATGTCTCATCGACATTAGATCTTATGTTCCTCTGATGTTGTTTGTCAGTGCTGATGAGACAAAATAATATCTCTTGCCAATATGCCACTATCTCATCGATATTTTCCTTTGACAGTATTTCTTTATATATCGGTGTAACTCTACCATGTCAGGGAGACTCATGATTATCGTTGTGGTATGGCGGTGTTTTTCCCTTCTCTTCAGCTGTTTATCACATTATTGCCTTGCTCAAGGCTTCTTGTTGCGGGGTTGCAATGTATACTGCTCTACCGCATATATTGCTCACCCTCCTAGCGATCTAGTGGTGTATTATTTTGATCATTACTTGAAGAGTGTCGATGAGAAAATCTTATTTGTCTTACCAATATCTCAATGTCTCATCGGCATTACTTCATTATATCCAAGAGTTGTGTTTCACCGAGCACTTGTAGATATACCTTGTCGATATGATGTAAGTGATTCTCTCCTTGATATGCCTGTATCTTGTTGATATTTCACTATTTTAGATCATCGATGAGACATATAAATAAGTCTCTTCGACATAGGGGTGTCTAAACCGGCGCTAAACCTGAAGCTAAACTCGAAGCTAAAGTTGGGAGCTAAAAGTAGCGCTAAACTCGAAGCTAAACTCAGAGCCAAAGGCAGCGCTAACGACAATGCCACACTCAAAGCCAATATTGGTGCTAAAGGCGGTGCTAATTTCGGCATAAATTAGCGCTGAATAGTTCTAATCGGCACAAATAAATGCCAAAAATAGCGCCATCCTGATAACTAGCATTGACGTTTTCAAAAATTGGCAAAAAATACATTAAAATAATGGGTGGAAGCAAAAAACAGAGCAAAATATGGAGAAAATCATAGGGATTTGTTGTAGTGACTTGAGAGAGCCAAGACAAAGACATAAGAGCCAAGAATGTGCTATAATCTTGAGAAAAATGGTGTAGAAGAGCTTGAGATAATGAGAATGAAGAAGGAGAATGAGAGAATGAAATATTGAGAGATACTTGTAAGAATTAATGATAGATTGAATGAAATTGGATGAGAGGGAATAATGAGAGTTTGAATGAAGAAATACATGCAAGAGGGCCAATTTTGGGCACATCTATGACCATAGAGGCGTTACACTTTGTGGGTGGAAAAAAGTGTAATGTCCCAACGACCACAAAATCAAGAATCTTGTCAAGATGTTCATGTGGTGCACAAACACCTGCATGTTGTGGAGGCATCTCCAACAAAAACTCCTTCAAAGGCCAAAAGCAATGGGGTCAAGGATGAAATCGAAGGCAAAAAAATGGGGGATTTGCATTATCATCTTTATTAGGCTAAGGTGAGGGTTATATAATGTGAAATTGAACTGGGGGTGTAATTTTATGACATTACATTTTACCCCCACTTTAGCAAGCATATGTATTCTAAACATGTGCGAGCTAAAGTAGAAAGAGGTTGAAGAGAATATACCTAGGATAAAGAGGACACAAATCTTCAATCTAGTATATGTAATGTAGAGAAGCTAAGCCAGAACACAAGTCTTCCATCTTGCAAAGGTGACTACAATCTCACCACAAACAAGTTAGCTACAAAGAAACATGTTAGGAAAAAAAGGGAAAAATATACATGATAAAATTGCATAGACATGACATGACATAATTTGATAAGAGAAAAAGACAACGTGATAGGTATGGCTAGCAAGGCTAGAGACCATATGACAAGTAGATAGGAATGTGGTTGCTACAAATTGCGTTATAGGAAAATCATAAAAAATACAAGAAAAGTCTAGTAAGGTTGCCCCGAAGCTAGACGACAAGACATAAGACATCAAGACATATTTTAAAATCTTTCTTGAAACTTTTTAAAATTAATCCAATATGATATCCCCCCTTAGAATGATGTATGCTATGTAGAGGAGCACATTTCATTCTAAGGAGAAGATAAAGAGAAAGAGATTTCATGGAATGAGATGCATAGCGAGATGTATTAGTGGAGTGTTGTCATGCAAGGGACAACGCATAGAATCCACAACATCATGAAAGAGAAAAGCAGAGACAAAGAAATCAAGATCATAGGGGGGTCTGATTATTTGGAGTTAGAACTACTCATATACATAGATAAATAAATATAGTATAATATGTATGAACTATCATCACCCTCCAAATAAATCAGAACGGGAAGAAGAGCACATGAAGACAAAATAAAAATTTAGGTCAACATAGAAGAGGACTAAATGCCCCAATGTTTTGCATTGTTCCCAACATGAAAAAGAAAAATATACAACATATAGAAGAATAATGATACAAATGGAAGAAGTGCATAAAAGATTTTATCTCTTGTATCCAAGCACTTACAAGGGTAGCAAGGGTCCTCTAGGTGAGAGCAAAAAAATTAATAGAAAAGCATGAGGGAACACAAAAAACACACAAAATTAATCTAAAGATAAAGAAAAGGCATCGCTCTAGTCCAACACCTCCAACAGGTCATCCTTCTCCTAGTTTGGATCATTATAAGGGGAGAGAAGATGAGCCTATAGGAGGGATAACAAGAGTGGTGCCAGTTGACTTGCCTATAGCAAGAGCCAAGGAAGAAGCCCCCTCAAGGTCTTCCTTGTTGAGCTTTTGTGAGACTAGCATCATCAATCTAGCAAAGATCGATGACAAATATTCTCCAACGAGGTGAACATGCACTAGATACAATAAGAATGAGAAACCCAAGAGTCACTAACGACCTCAAGAAGAGGAGAAATGACAAAATCAGGGGAAGGAGGTGTTGTCTTCATCACAAGGATGGTACAAGACAAAGTGGAGCAAGAATCAAAAGGAAAATAATACTTTTTCTTACCATCATTGGAAATGAGGTCATTCTTCAATTTACGCTTTAGCGAAGGATGTAGGATGCTCGAGAAAAAAGTGGAAGAGGGAGAAGGAGACAAAGCCACTAAAGACACAACCTTGGTAAATGACATGTCAATGGGATGAGGAAAAGGAGGAAGATCGAGAAAAGAGGTGATAAGAGGAGGCTTCACAAAAGGAGCGATGAACACTTGCACCCTCTTGGGGTGAGGTTCATCAAGATCCATTGACAAAGTCGAGAGCATCACAGAGGCAATGGGAAACAAAGCAGAAAGAGAAGAAAAGATAGGAGCATGAGAAATAAACAAAAGTAGTCGAAGTAGTTCAAGAGGAGATGCATCCTCAGTCTTCTACAAAGCTTCACGATCCCTAGCCAAGGCACATTGATGTCATTTATGCTCATGTGCAAGCCAGTTATGAAAATTATGTGCATTAGGAGGTGAAACCTAAAAAGACTCTAGGGGATCCTAGTCCATTGGAGTGGTAGCTTCCACAACAGTTACTAGCAGAAGGGTATCCTGTTTAGGAGGAACAGGAAGAGGAGGCACAAAGATAGGAAGAGAGACGAGCATCTCAATGACTGGTCCCTTTCTTTTGTCTACCTTAGGAGAAGGTGGAGGAGCAAGGGGATGCCTCAGAGGTTGAGATGTAGGAACAACTCCATGGGAATGCTTTCCCTTACCATATAGGTTGGGTTGGGGGATTGTGGACAGAACTGGGAGCTGGAAGACCTGAGGTTTTGACTTCCACAATGTGGGTGTCTTTCCCTTTCTTATGCTAGGTATATTAGAAGGAACGAAGGACACCACCAAATGTTGGGAAGCAGTAGAAGATGATGTAAAAGAAGCATAAGGCCTAGGGGAAAGAGCTTGATTGTACTTAGCCTTTGGAGGGGTAAAGGAAAAAGCATTGTATTATGCACACAAATAAGACTTTAGATAAATAGCATGAGAAGAATGGGGGAAACCACTTTTAGGCATCAAGCCCCTAGTTTTATACCTAAAGTAAGCCTTGTATAACAAGTCTCCTCTAGGTGGCAAAGGTATGATTGGAGTGGGCCAAAAATGGTCAAGGGAGAAGCCCCCACATGACACCAGTGGTAGGTATCTAATGTCCTAGATAGTGTACACATTTCCCTCATGAGGAAAATTCAAGAATTTGTGGATAAAAAAGGCAACCGCATTCATAGAGACTAGCCATGAGATGCCTAGACTAAATTTGAAGAGGTCATACTTTGGTATCATGACAAATGGAACTTCTAGAGTTTTAGGTCTAACTAGGATAGATAGAGAAATGGAACTAATTGGTAGAACATAAAGTCCATTGTGTGTGTGGAGCATGGTTTGTGACTCCTCTTATTTCTCCTTATGCAAATTATTTATGAAAAGAGTCTCCTCAGTGATAATATTGACTTGACTTGCGGGGTCAACCATAACACCAATTATGACATTATCATTGAAACAAGTGGGGATATAAAATAGAGAGGGCTCTTATTGATAGGCAAGTCATGTGGTGTAAATACTATGTTAGGTATACTATCCATGTGGCCTGGAGGAGGAACATGAGTAAATGAAGCCATGTTCACATACTTAGATGGATTTAGATGAGTAGAAGAAGAATAAAGTGTTACAAGATTGGAAGAATGAGATGGAAAGGAATGTGTAAATTTGTAGTTGACTATTAGGCTTCACTATAGATTTATTAGAGTTATTTTTACCATCAAGTTGGATGGTACCATTATCGATGTGGTCTTGTATAACATGATGAAGAAATGTGCATCGCTTGGTATCATGACTTGATACTCGATGGTATTGGAAAAACTTCTACGCATCATACCATTGAGGATAAGGCTCAGAAAGACGTCTAATCTTTAAAAGAAATATTACACCATATTTTAATAATTTTTGCAAGACATTTGTATGAGATTCAAACAACTTTGTAAAAATTATATTTCATCCCCCAAAGCTTTTATCATTAGGAACATACACCATGTTTGCTACCACTTTATTTTTCCTTGACTCTCTAGAGATAGACATAGCTAATTGGCCATCCGGATAGGAGGACAAGGAAGAATCCCTGTACTAAGCAACTATCTGTTGGTACTCACGTAGAGTAGCACACAAATGGGAGAAAGAGGGATATTTCATTAGGACAAATTTATCTCGCAATGTCGGTAGCAAGTTATCAATGAACACACTTTTTACATTGAAATCTAGCAAGGCATAGGAGATTTGAGAAAAGAGGGCTTGATAATGAGAAATAAAGTTAGTTGCTTTCTCATGCACACCCTGCTTACATCAAATGAGATCGATAAAGGTGACCTTCAGTCCAATATTAGCTTGGAATTGTTGTAAGAACATATTCACAATCTAGTCAAAAGAAAAGATAGAGTTATCAAGGAGAGAACAATACCATTCCAAAGTAGCATCCTTGAGAGAATGCGAGAATAGTTTTGCTAGCAGAGCATCATGGTGGAAGAAATTGGAACACATGGCATTGAAAGATGAGACGTATGTCTGCATATCTCTTTTGTCACTATACTTTTCAAACTTAGGAATCTCCATCCCTTGAGGGATGGGGGTATTTAGGAGAGAAAAAGATGAGGGGATACAACGACAATAAGGCTAGAATGTAGGATGAGAAGCAAAACTAGTCAAATTCAACAATTGAGATTGCATTTGCCCCATGTTCTATAATAGAGAATTGAGGATGGGATTTGTTGACAGAGTATGACTAGTTGCAACACCAAAGGTGGAGGGACCAAAAGTGGTGTGGATTTCAACTCCAAATGTAGAGGCTTTGAATCCCAAAGCAATTCAGTTCACTCTGATCATGTGAGCCTCCTGGGGTATGGTGTCAACATTATTAGTAGAAATAGGACCCATGCAACCATGTGCACAAACACTCCCGATATCAGAACATTCAACTAGTGACTAGTGATTTTCAACTAAAAATATTGGAGGTTACCCAATATATAAGTGTGTGAAGGGACATGGGTCTCTACAATGTTTGCAATCCCTTGAACTAAATCCAAACCTTTACAATTGGAAATAAGAAAATTTCTCAAGTTGTGAAGGATAAGATCTACCAAAGAGTATGAGTTTTTATTTTCTAAGAAGGTTTCAAACTCTCCAAGTCTTATTTTCAAGGACCAAATCTACTCAATGGGAACCCTGTGAGAATATTCCTCGATAAAGGAAGTGGAAGAGTCAAAAGGAGAAGTTGGTGGGGTATGTGTTTTAACTTCAACATGAGGAGGGGAGAATCTGATAGTGAGTCCTATAGTGAACTCCTCAAATTTTAGACTTTGATGGGGAGGATTGACCTTCTAGACCCCATATCAAAATATCGATAAATCTTGATTATGTGCCTGAAGGTAGGGGATTGGATTATACACATCCCAACAAGAGAGAAGAAAAATTATGACACAAAGACAGAGGGAAGAAAAAGGTTCACATCAAGTTCACCAAATGTAGAGGAGGAGATTCGCTACTCTCGAGTCTCTAGGACAAAGAAGAGTCTATAGGGAGCGAATGGTCCTCACCTACCCCAAAGGCTAAGCTCAGGTGAGAAGAGATGGCTAAGGAGAGCTTTTTGCAATGTTTTATGTTTTATGATTGATTTTGGGAAAAGGACTTTAAAAACTAAAAGAGCGGGCTTCAAAGGTCTTAGGAGAAAGTTGCCTAGCTCTCGGCTAGAGGATGACAACGCGACACTCGAATGTCCCTGGAACATGTTGTGGTCTCGTATAGACTAAAAATGGAGCAAGCCTACTGAAACACACATAGCGTACTAAAAACTTAGAGACTAAAGTTTGGTTGTTTAACTAAGCTAACAAAATGCTAGAAGTGATAAAAAGTACAATAAGAAGAATACTAAACATGTAAGAAATCAAACTAATGAAATAGAATGAAAATATATAAAGGATAGAATAGACTCACAGGAGGTCCAGTGCTATGTAGTCTCCCACAACATTCCACAAAAACAACTTGCACACATGAAGACAAAGAAAAATTTTGGGGTTGTTTCAAGGCTTGCCTTATTCAAACCCTCATTTTGGTGTTTCCACCTCCATAGATATCCAAGAAGACAAAGAGATAAAGAAATATATAATAGACAAGAAAGAGTGATGAGATGAAGGAAGTAGACATGTTAGATATTAATATGCTACTAAACAAATATGATAATGCAAGTAAAAGAGTGTTTACCCTCCCTTCAATGAGCTTGTAAAGCTGAAAGAGATTACAACATTTGAGAGAGCCAAGACAAAGATGTAGGAGCCAACAACATGCAAGAAGCCTTAGCAAAATGGTTTAGAAGAGCTTGAGAGAATGAGAATGCAAGAAGGAGAATCAAAGAATGAAATATTGAGATATAGACTTGTAAGAATCAATGATAGATTGAATGGAATTGAATGAAAGGGAAGAATGAGAGTTTGGATGAAGAAATGCATGCAAGAGGGTCATTTTTAGGTGTGTCTATGACCACATAGGCGTTACACATTGTGGGCAGGTAGAAGTGTAATGTCCCAATGAACACAGAATCAGGAATCTTGTTAGGATGTTCACACAATGCATAGACGTCTATGCATCACAAAAGCATCCCTAACAAAAAATCCTTCAAAGGCCAAAAGTGACAGGATCAATGATGAAATTGAAGGGGAGAAAAAGGGGGATTTGAATTATCATATTTATTAGGCTACGGTGAGGGTTATATAATGTGAAATTGCATTGGGGGTGCAATTTTATGACACTAAACCATGCTTCCACAAAGTTAAGAATACATTAATAAGGACAATGGATGCTACTAAATAAGGAGGATATGGCTCAAATAGTCATTGAGATAGAGACAACAACAAAGGGCATTGTATATCTAAGAAACCATACACTAATCTATAAGTTCATGCAAGTGAGAACCAAGTTGAAATTATTGTAAAATGGTACATGAAAACATAGCAACCTAAAAGGAATTGACAATAATCCTATCATCCAATAAATATTTTGTAGTAATACTCACAAGGATAAAAGAAAAAGAAAAAGGCCTTTGAGTGAGGTCCCAACTTCCATTACAATGCATGAATGTTAATGAAACTATTTCATGTAGGTTTTGAGCCCATGGAATATCTACCATTCATAATTCCATCATGCTTAAAGCTTCTTAATCTTCCTTTACAATATTGGAGTCAACTTAAAAACATTTTGGTTGTTGGAATGTTCATAGGATTATTAGGGTTGAGTAAGACTAGAAAAGTACCATCTTATGCAAGAATGTGTAAGGAAATAGGTTTGAGTAAGAATGCATTCCTAAGGCTATAGAAATTAAAATGGTGGGATGATTTGGTATCATCATTTGGCTATGAGGCACTTCCTTTCCAAGGTTGGAAATAATATTTATATGATTAAAATATTGAAATGATTTTTCATCAACTTTTGAACTATGAGGCCCTTGTTTTCTTAGTTTCTAAGGTAAGGAATAACATTTACATGAGCACCTAGTCAAAGACTATTCTTCAAATTAATAAGTATCTCCACCTAAACCACAAGTTGAGAAGTCGATCTCAATATCAAGTGGCTAGCATAATCCTGGCCATAAGTTGGTGGCTTTGTATTAGTTTGTGGTCATTACATAAGTAGTAGTGGTAGAGAAATGAATAGTTGAGGATGTGGAGATAGAGGTTGGAGAAAGGATAATAAGTTTGCAATTCTCAAAGGATATATAAAACGATAAATGAACGTTGAACAACTTAGTGCAAGGAAATTAATTGAGGATACAATGAAGACACAACTTGTGGCTGAAATAGTTAAGGTATGCTCCCAAGATGTTAAAGCCTTAAAGGTCAAGACATGGGGGCTCAAGAAAACAAAGAATCATCATACATGTCCAGAATTAAAATCTAAGAATTTTGTGATGCTCAAAGGATATGAAAAAATATAAATGAATGTTTAACAACTTAGTGCAAGGAAATCAACTAAGGATACAACAAAGACACAACTTGTTGATGAACTAGTTAATGCATGTTCCCAAGGTGTTCAATCCTTAAAGTTCAAGACATGGGGGCTCAAGAAAATAAAGAACCATGCTTTATACCCAAAATTCAAGTATTCAAGTTCATTAAGTTACTAAAATTGTTCACTTTTTTTAAAATCATGATCAAATAGCTATTAAAGTAAAAAACACAACCTTGTCCATGGAGGATATGGAAATGGGAGAAATTAAAACCCAATTTCCTAAGGGAGAAGAAAAGGAGGATAATATGGTCATTCAATCAGGAATAAGACTTTGTAAAACTATATAAATTGTAGATCAACTCAATTAAAAAATAAATATTATATCACTTACATTTTTCAGTTTCCTTTCATGATAAACACCATTTTCCAATTTGATTTTGTTCTTCTCTGCATGGATCCTTTGAAAATGGAAGATATAAATTGCAACATAGTGAGCCCATAAATAATATTAGTCCATATTCATTATTATTAATAATTTCACATGTACATGATAATTGAATATCATAGTTTACTTAATATACAATAACTCTTATAATTGACTAAAAATGTTGATTTATATGAAAACTATGTTAGAGTGTGACAATGAAGGCTTTCAAGGTGACGAAACCTAAAAAAGAACATGGACATAAAGTAGAAGAAGAACACAATATTTTGAAGGAAATAGGTAGGCATGGAGAGAATATGAATCATATATATTGAATTCAGAATAGGACACAAATTGTATAGATACAATGCATTTATGTGGAGTAAACATGTAGATGTTGTGGAGATTAAATAACACATTTTATTTTCAAACATGATATTTTAGTTGTTAGATCTCGAAGGTTTGTTCTTGTCATTGGTGGCATACAATTATTTCATTTCATTTGTGAAGAGAAATTTGTTATCTATGCTATCTATGGTGAGAAAGACTTATTCGATGTCATCTATGTTAAGTTAAATTGTAATTTATCCATTTTTTTGAAACACGATGTGTTTTTGAACTAAAATTATTTTTTAAAGGCCTCATCTAGATTCGATTCCTATATTTTATTTTTATACACATGCCATTGGGGGAGGGTTTATTTCATTATATTTTCTCTTGTCATTAATATTACATTTCTGTGGAAGGCACTTTCTTATGTCCCACTTAATCCATGTGAACTTATGTACAATTAAAATATAAAAATTGTGCAAACTGCAAAATACTGTATGTTCTGTAACATGAAATTTGTTGTGTATGGTAACTATTGATTTATGGATACTATTGTCTTAGAGTAATTTAATCATTCATTTCAAATTTTCATCTCATTGGTAATGGGAATACAATTATTTCATGCCTTATATGTTGAGTGAACATGGTAGTTTAATGCAAACTCAAAAAATAACACTATATATTTACGAAGATAATAATTTAATTCATTTGATTTATTTTTCAAATAAATACACATTAAGAAACAAAATGGAAGTTACATAATCTTTCTATTTTCTAATCGTATGCCTTGCTTTCATGCTACTATCCTATATAAGTTATGTAATTAAATGTGTAGTACACAAAACTAAGAACATAAAGAAGACATTGAACATAAATGATATAGAAAGTCATATGTATGTGAGGTCATAATAAAACTATTCAACTTCTAGTGAAGAGATGACATAATTATAATTACGTCAAGTGTGCATGGAACACATGGTAAAAAAAATGACTACTAAATAAATATTATGTATTTATATTGTATATAGAAGCAATCCAGTTATAGTATATAGATGGGACATTATAGTCACAAATATTGCTACTTTATATTTCCTTTCTTAGCATCAGTTACACCTCCATCAACAGTATCTATAGGCACACATTTCTTGTTTATACAATCCATTCCATAATTTTACTGTGCACTCAATAATATAGAACATAAAATTATATTCTATGGATAGAAACTTTGGCATCTTCTTGTTTGCCTCACGTGTTTCCTCATAATTATTATTGGTCAACTCCTATCAATGCAATTCAAGCTCCAATACCACATTCCTATCAGTCAACTCTATGAACTCGTTATTGAAACCAAAATTTCTCTTCTCCATTTCACTTATCAACAACTTAAGCCTTTTGTTATCTACTTCACACACTTGGACCTTCTTTGACAACATCTAAAAGTGCATGAACTCAATCACTAGCCAAGCTTGCATTGATTCCATTGTTTCATTCTTTTCTTTGTCTATGTTAAAATACCCCTCTTTGTTTACCTCCCTTGAAGGTTTTCCCTTCACCTCAAAGTTTTAACTATCAAATGTTTCAACATTGACAACAGTGTTGGATTTTTCAATAGTCTTCATCTTCCCCTTACTAGATTTTCCCCTTGCCATTCCTCTAATACTTGTCTACACAAACATATTATTCAAATTTATTATGTTATGCCTCTCAATTACAAAAACGACATGTAAAAATAGTATAATAATATAACAAAAATATGAAAAGGGAAAGTGTACCAGTTAGGATTCACGTTATGTTATACACATGGAGTATAAGTTAATTTAAGTACAGATAACACTTGTGATACATAGTAACTTCAAATTCCTACAATCAAATAATGAGTATGTAAATGTAAACAAATCTTATCAGATAGGATCCTAAGATTTCTAAGTAATTTCTAAGTCTGAAATTCTGTGTAAGAATTCTAAGTCAAGATTCTAAATTTCCAGATTTAATTCTCTTTATGTTGAATGTGTTGATTGCAGAACATTAATAAATTTCGATGTTTGCATATCAATGATGAAACTATGTTAAATACCTTTGGAGACCTGCCTCTAAGATACGTATCTCATGAGAGGAAGTGTCTCCACAAGTGGAGACACGTTCGCTCATGTGGCGTGTCCCTTTGGGCACATGGGTTTCAAAGACAACCGACTAACACTCGGTTTAACAAACTTAACACATATACCCTCACATACATGGAAGATATATATTATATGAGTTCCGATTTTATTCAATGCAAAAATTGAACATAATTTATTATTTCGAATTTATGTATGCTTATAAATTCGATTTACTTATTTTCCAGAAATATGTTTAAGGATTAAATTTGATCACATATAAATGATGATGTTATTTAGCAATCATCATTTATATCTGACTGAAGCTATATCTCATTAACACTCCCTCTTAACTAAGGAAGATATTTCAAATCAAATAAGTGGAGATATCACCTTCACACGTGATATCGAAGATATGATATGTTTTCTCAATATTGTCAAGTCACATGACATTCTTCATAACACATCTTCATTATGGTATGTGCACTGACATCAAGTCACATGATGTCTACCATAATTCATGGAATATCCACGGATATAATTATCCACCATGATTTATCTCTTAAGGATCACAATGATCTTCAGATGACATCAAGTCCCATGATATCCATCAAAGTGTCCAAGAGATACTATCATGACATGTCCACAGATATCAAGTCACATGATATCTATCATGATAGTTCAACTCATCATTGTAGAGTCGTCACTTTACAATGTCAAATACAAGTGTTCATTATTAGAAAGATCGTCACCTTTCAATAATGTACACAGGGGGAGTAGGCCCATAAGGTCATGGAGTCACACACATGACAATAGAGTTTGCACATTAAACATCTTTATATATTAGTACAATTTATAAACAATTTGAATTTCAAACATAAATATCAAATTACATTTCAACCATACCAAGTTTCTTCCTAAAGTGCCCTACCTTATTCGGGAGAGAGGCTTGGTGAGAATGTCTGCAATTTGATCATTTGTACTAAAATACTCCACATGGATCACTTTCCTTTCCACCATATCTCTTACATAATGATAGGGGATCTAAATGTGCTTAGATCTATCATGGAAGACAGGATTTACAGAGAGTTTGATGCAACTCTGATTATCACAATGAATAATTGTAGGATTCAAGGGCTCACCAAAGAGTCCCACAAGCAATTTACGAAGCCAAACTGCTTCTCTTGCCCCGATAGAGGCTGCAATGTATTCAGCTTCTGTTGAGCTTTGTACAACTGAAGACTGTTTTCTACAAATCCAAGAGATCATAGCTGATCCTAAACTGAAGCAACATCTTGATGTGCTTTTCCGATCGGTTACACTTCCAGCCCAATTTGAATCAGAGTATCCATGTAGATCTAGTTGGTCATTTTTGTAAAGAATACCATATCCAATAGTGCTTTGAAGATATCTCATAATATGTTTCACAGCCATAAGGTGAATTTCCTTTGGCTCACACATGAACTGGCTGAGAGCATTCACTGCATAACAAATATCAAGTCTGGTGTTAACCAGATACATCAAGGATCCAATCATCTGTCTATATAGGGTTGGATCTGCACACTTGGATTCTGCTGCTGCTTCTTTCAGTTTGTGAAGGTTGGTTTCCATAGGTGTAGACATGGGTCTACAGTCCAACATTCCAAATCTCTTCATAATATCAATAGTATACTTCCCTTGGTTTAGTATAATGCCCTTTGATTTCTGCCATACTTCCAAACCTAGGAAGTAGTGAAGAATGCCCAATTCTTTCATGTCAAATTCAGAATTTAGATCCTTATTTCCTTGATTAATGAGGTGATCTTCTCATGTTATCAGCAAGTCATTAACATATAAAATAATTATTAGCATATCACCATTGATTACCTTGAAGTAGAGATTAGAGTCGACATCATTCTTGGAAAATCCTAGTCCCATGAGATAGCTGTCAATTCTTTCATACTAGACCCTGGGAGCCTGTTTAAGTCCATAGAGGGCTTTCTTCAATCTACACACATGTGAGTTAGTTTTATGTATCACAAAACCTTCAGGCTGTTCCAGATAGACTTCCTCTTCAATGGTTCCATTTAGGAAGGCAATTTTCACATCCATTTGATGGATCTTCCAACCTTTAGCTACAACAATGGCTAACACAACTCTCACAGATGTGTAACGGGCAATAGGTGCAAATGTTTCTTCATAATCAATGCCCTCCTTTTGAGAAAAACCTCTTGCCAAAAAATGTGCCTTATGTTTTTCTATACTACCATTAACAACATGCTTGATTTTGAAGAGCCAATTGGAAGAGACAACAGATTTCTCTTTCAGTCTAGGTACTATATCCCATACATCATTCTTTAGGATGGACTGATATTCCTCTGTCATTGCATCCTTCCATGCTTGATGTCTGAGGGCTTCTATAACACTGATAGGTTCTGAATTTATGATGTTGTTCATTAGAGCAACATAGTTGGAGAACCGTTTGGGTGTTTTACTTTCCCTAAACGTTCCTTTGGGTGTTCTAAGATTCTCGGCTTCTTTGATCATCTTTCTTGCCCAAAGTGGCCTCTTTCTACCATTGTCATCTGCATTCTCATCTGAAGTAGATAGAAGTTCATTTGGCATTTCCTGAGGATACTCCCTCTGAATCTCAGGAGCAGGTTCCATTTCAGGTACTCTAGGGGAATAGGTTTCTAACTCACTAGAACTTCTTGCCCTTTTGAATGCAATGTCTTCTTCGAAGATGACATCTCTGCTCAATTCAATTTATTTTTGCCCGGGTACAAATATCCTGTAGGATTTGGAGGTTTCACTATATCCCACAAATACCCCTTTCTTTCTGGAAGGTTCTAGTTTGAATCTCTTCTCTTTGGGCACATGAATATAGACAGGACAACCAAAAATCCTAAAATGACTAATATCATATTTTATGCCGGTAAAGGCTTCTTCAGGAGTTTTTTTATCAAGATGAGAATGAGGACATCTATTTTGGATATAGAAATAGTCATAGAGGCTTCTGCCCAAAAAGAAGTTTCAATGTTTTGGTCAAACAACATTGCCTTAGCAGCTTCTACAATGGTTCTATTTTTTCTTTTAGCAACCCCATTTTGTTGAGGGTTGTAGGCAACTCTGAACTCCCTCTTAATTCCAGCACTTATGCAAAATTCCTTAAAAAATTCAGAGGTGTATTCTTTCTCATTGTCTATCCTTAAGGTTTTTATTTTCTTCTCGGAGAAGTTTTCAGTAAGGGCTTTGAACTCTTTGAACCTTTTGAGGATTTTTATTAACTCTTTACACTTAAGGAAATATATCCAAGTTTTCCTAGAGAAGTCATCTATAAATATGACATAGTATAGAAATCCTGCTTTAGAGGGTACAGACATGGGTCCACATAAGTCTGAGTGAACCAGTTCTAACACATTTAGGGTTTTTCTCAAGCTATTGTGAAAGGATCCCTTTGTATTCTTTCCTAGGGCACAACCTTTACAAGTTCCTTCATGAGATGGTTTTAACTTAGGTAAGCCTGTTACAAGTTTTTCCATAGAAGGTAGGGCACGGAGTTGAAGGTGTCTTAATATTCTATGCCAAATCTCATTTGAATCAAAGGTGTCAAGTGTAAGGGCTTGTTTAACTTCAGTGCATAGTTTGTAAAGGTACCCTTGTCTTACACCTATGGTTTGGGCTTTCTTGATAGTTGAGTTCTTAGGCCATGCTAGAGCTTTCCCATCCATAAAGGTAACTCTATATCCATTGTCTTCAAGGGCAGAGATGGATATTAGATTCCTCTTTATTCCAAGTAAAAATAAAACTCCGGTGAGTTGAAGAGAAAGACCAGATTTCAGTTTGATGGAGCAAGTTCCAACCCCTTTTACAGGGTGTGCAGAATCATCCCCAATGGTTACTTCTTCATCAGTCTTTTCAGTCATAGTGTCTAGGTGTTCTCTGAATCCTGTGATATGTCTAGAGGAACCACTATCAATTACCCAGTTGTGGGTGTTGTTAGATACTTGACTAGATAAGGCTGTATAGAACACAAAGTTCTCAGATTCATGATTTGAATGTCTTTCCTACTTTGCCAAAAGATGCTTGTTGCTTTGATTTGTTAGGGCACTTCATTGCATTGTGGCCATATTGATCACATCTAAAGCATTGAACTTGAAAGATGTCTTTCTTCTTAGAAGATCCCTTTCCATTGGAATTTCTCTTTCTTTTAAAAGATCCTCTCTTGTAGGAGTTTTTCTTATTCCTTTTATTAGACGTTCTGTTGAATACATGAATGTCTTCATCTATGTTCTTCTATTTATTTTCTTTTGTGGAGAGTTTTGATTCTTCTTGAAGGCAGTCAATTCTTAGCCTATCAAACTTGGGGAGTTTAGATCTCGCACTTATTCCTTGAGCAAATGACTCCCATGAGTTTGGTAGGCCTCCTAGTGCAATTAGAGTTAACTCTTTGCTATCAATCTGATATCCAATTGTGGATAATTGATCCCTTAGTTCAATGATCCTCATGAAGTATGCATTAATTGACTCTCCTTTGTTTATTTGGGCATTGTTGATTTGCCTCTTTAATGCAAGAGTCCTACTGGTGTTGTTGATCTCATAGGTACTCTCAAGAGATTTGAACATATGATATATAAATTCATGTTTTGCTAGGATGGGCACTATATGATCCCTAACTGCATCTACTAATATTTTCATGGCCTTTTCATTGTTTTCAATCCATTGAGTTTTCTCAAGATCAGCCTCTGGTTCTTTTTTGTTTTCTCTCACAAGTGAGTCTAATTTATTCTCTTTAAGGATCATCATGATTCTAAATTTCCATGATGTGAAGGTGTCTACTCCTACAAGACAATCTTCAAATCTGACCACACTTGACATTATGAGGAATGTGATGTGAATTCAATTTTGAAAATACAAATTTTCTAGAGCAATCTGATATCTAGATTTGATTTGGATTCACACAACTTGGCTTTGATACCATGTAAATGTAAACAAATCTTATTAGATAGGATCCTAAGATTTCTAAGTAATTTCTAAGTCTGAAATTCTGTGTAAGAATTCTAAGTCAAGATTTTAAGTTTCCAGATTTAATTCTCTTTATGTTGAATGTGTTGATTGCAGAACATTAATAAATTTCGATGTTTGCATATCAATGATGGAACTATGTTAAATACCTTTGGAGACCCGCCTCTAAGAGATGTGTCTCATGAGAGGAATTGTCTCCACAAGTGGAGACACGTTCGCTCGTGGGACATGTCCCTTTGGGCGCACGGGTTTCAAAGACAACCGACTAACACTCGGTTTAACAAAATTAACACATATACCCTCACATACATGGCGGATATATATTATATGAGTTCCGATTTTATTCAATGCAGAAATTGAACATCATTTATTATTTCGAATTTATGCATGCTTATAAATTCGATTTACTTATTTTCCATAAATATGTTTAAGGATTAAATTTGATCACATATAAATGATGATGTTATTTAGAAATCATCATTTATATCTGATCGAAGCTATATCTCATTAACAAAGTAGAAGAAGAAAAGATAGATACAACAATTGAAGGCTTAATGAGAATAACATCAATTGCACATATAGCCAACAGAGGTGAAAATAAATAAAATGTGCCTTTACAATTCCTAACTTTGGAAGGCCATGTTGGATGGAGTAGAAATAGGTTAATCAACTTACATTTTTTTTAATTATATCAATAAAGATTACCTTTTATTAAGTGAATAGCTAATTGTCCAAGTTCAATGGACAACAACTCAACAATAGACTATAATGATTATAGAGAAAATGGCATACAAAGGAAGTTGCATAGTAAATTAAGTTGACAAATCACAATCAAAAGCCTGAATTGATATCTAAAAGAACATATTGTTCCAACATACCAAAATAATTTATTTTAACACCATAAGTTTTCAATAATAGAATGTTTAAATAGAAAATACACAAGTATAATTATGTGCCCTTCTCATCATCTCCTATGCTGCCTATTTTTTTGCAGTTGAAGAAAGGCCTTCATAAAATCTTATATGCTTCTTTGGGTCCTTGTGCACTAATGATGGGATGATTCCAAGAGCACGAATACTCAAAGTTGCTTAGGTAACGATAGGGGATGAGAACCATATTCTTTCACCCTCGTACTTTGTACTCCATCTTGTAACAAAACTGTCACTGTAAATGATTACAGTGAAGAATCAACATATGTAAAGTTGTCAAGTTATTACGTTCAATCAAAAAAGCTATAAGATACAATAATATACAAAGAAATAAATCCTTTATTTGTATTGTCGAAAGAGAAAACATCAAGTTTGAGAGGTTCCATATCTTAAAAAAAAGTTACAGAACTAGCACTTACAGCCGGGGGAGCTGCAAGGAATACACTAATAGTTTTATATAATTTGCTGTGAACATTATTGATCCTATGTTTGCAGTTGACTTTTTCTTGGAGAGAACTAAAATTGTTATTTTTACTAAAAAAAAATCATTTGTCAAACCCAAAGACTTTATTGGAAATCATATCATCCAGATTGACAAAAATAAAATAATGTGTGAATCATATCATATCAGTTGTTTCTCTAGAAATGGCGTTTCTCCTATCTGTCATTGAGTTATTGCAGCATTCTCCCTACAGCTGCAGCTTCAATCTATTCACAATAAATACACTTCACTTAAATTTCATCAATTCATCCATTACAGAGCATATTCAAATGTAAATTACACAACCCATAACATAAAGACAGAGATATATTACACCATACAACAGAGAACGATAAGAGTTACCTGTACATAAATCTTCCATGAGGATCCACTGTTACTGGACATGTCTCCTTTCAAAGATATAAGCCATCACAATCTTTTCCCACAAATTAATCTAACCATCAAATTATGTTGTATGTACAGAATGATTTTTTGATGAAACAAATTACAAATATCTGTATGATTGGAGACATCAGTTAATTTTTTTGGTTTTTTGATGAAACAAATTACAAATATCTGTACACAGTGTTCCTCTATACAGATAACCTCTGGATACTGCTCCAAATACAAAATTGTTTGCCTAGTCTCAAGAATGGGTGGCAAGGAGTATTGTGCAGCTATGTTATTAATTCCCTCTAATTGCAGGCAAGTTGCACTATTGTTCAGTACTGAAAGAAAATTGTACATAAATATATTTCTTGCATAGCATCTGTCCTAACTACTAATTATGACTGACCTAACTGTTGTAAAATAAGGGTTTCATGACTTAACATCAGCCACTGCAAGTACACTTGAAAGAGCTTTGAGCATTTGGAGGACATATATTTAACATTTGAAACAGATTTTTCATTGCTCCATCAATTTGTCATTTTGTATGTGTAGTTTGTTGGGCTGCACTCTTGCTGATAGATTACTGTTTCAATACCTAAATTTCATAATCAAGATAGTAATTCCAAATCAGGCGTGTGATATTATAGTCCATCAAATCACTAGCTATGAATAGGTTGAAGAATTTGCAATGAAAATTGCAAGGTGGGTGCTTTCAATGCAGAGTGATGATGATTAAATAAAAACCACCCACAAAATATTCATCATTGAAATACTAAGGAATTCTCTTTTATTTTTTATATTCAACAACTGTATCAAGAAGATAATGGAAACATGAATGTAGGGAAAATACAAAGAAGCAGTTGAAACGCATCAGTTAAGGTAAAGCATCCAAACCATTGAAGGCCTTAGTGCTAAAAGTGAAATAATCACAAATAATCTGGATGTTTATCCAAAGATACCCATGTAGACTTTCTTTCAAATCATATCCAAAGCATTGTGGATGGGGATCATTATTAATTATCTTCTGAAATCAATTGGACAGGAACCTGGGAAACCAAAATTGACAAAAGCAATGCAGTCTATCCAACTCACGAACTAAAGAGATTTAAGAATATTAGGTGTGATAAAGAAGGTAGTATAGTCAATGTGGCATCCACTAAGAGTATAAATATTTTATCATAATTATGATACAAACCACTAAAATGATCTACTTAACATTGCTAGAAAGACAACAGTTGTATACCACCCATACCATTCAACATTTAAGGAGACATCCATGCTTCCGATGAGCAATGCAGTCACTTTGATATTGGTGACTAATGGGCCAGAGATTGGCATTATTGAAAATGTGAAGATATCTTCAAGAATGACAATTTTCTTTAAAAGTAGAGGCAAAAATTCATACAAAAAATAAAATCAAATTTCAGAGGTGTTGTCCAAACCAAGGAAATTGCTAAATTTTACTATGATTTACTATAAAATGATCTACTTAACATTGCTAGAAAGACAGCAGTTGTATACCACCCATACCTTTCAACACTTAAGGAGATATCCATGCTTCCAATGAGCAATGCAGTCACTTTGATATTGGTGACTAATGGGCTAGAGATTGGCATTATTGAAAATGCGAAGATATCTTCAAGAATGACAATTTTCTTTAAAAGTAGAGGCAAAAATTCATAAAAAAAATAAAATCAAATTTCAGAGGTGTTGTCCAAACCAAGGAAATTGCTAAATTTTACTATGATTTACTATGATCTTTTTCGCCTTGTCCATGGTTCCACATTTTTCATACATGTCTACCAGGGCAGTTGCAACCACAACATCTGACAAAATTCCTCTATCCTTCATGCTTTGGTGGATGTCCATACCCTGTTCCAAAGCTCCCATTTTGGCACAAGCAGGGAGGATGCTGGCAAAGGTTGTGGAGTCTGGCTTTACACCTGCCAATTGCATTTGCTTGAAAGTTTCTAAAGTCTTCTCAAAAAGTTCAATTTGTGCATATCCTGCAATCATTGCAGTCCATGAGACCACATTTCTTTGAGGCATTTTGTCAAATAGTTCACGTGCTTTGTCTATGTTCCCACATTTTGCATACATGTCTACGAGGGCAGTTGCCAGTACAACATCTGACAAAATTTCTCTATCCTTTATGCTTATAGATTTCTATACACTGTTGCAAAGCTCCCATTTTGGCACAGGCTGGGAGGATGATGACAAAGGTTGTAGAATTTGTCTTTAGACCTACCAATTGGATTTGCTTGAAAGTTTTGAAAGCCCTTTCAACAAATCCATTTTATGAATTTTGTGAATATCCTGCAAGCATTCCATTCCATGAGATTACATCTCTTCGAGGCATTCTATCAAACAGTTCATAAGATTTTTCTATGCTTCCACATTTTGCATACATGTCTACCAGAGTATTTCCAACTACAGTATCAGACAAAAATCCTGTTTCATTATGCTTTAATAGAGGTCCATACTGTGTTCTAATGTTCCCATTTTGGCACAGGCAGGGAGGATGCTGACAAAGGTTTGTGGACTCTAGCTTTACACCTGCCATTTGCATTTGCTTGAAAATTTCTAAAGCTTTTTCAACAAATCCATTTTGTGCATATCCTGCAGCCATTGCATTCCATGAAACCACAGTTCTTTGAGGCATTTTTTCAAACAGTTCACGGGTCTTCTCTATGCTTCCACATTTTGCATACATGTCTACCAGGGCTGTTGCATCTACAAAATCTGTCAAAATTCCTCTCTATCAGACTATTCACCAACCTCTCCAAGAAAAATACAGTGTGAAAGTCATTCAAGGAATGAAAATTGTGAGATGTAGAAATGGAAAACCTGCCACAACTGAGAGGCCATCCAAGTTACTTTCTGAGGATCATAGTTGTACACAACCCTGATGAACCTAGCTTAGGTGATGAACTAAATCAGATGGATCTTACTCATAATCAAACAACCTTGTGGAGATAAAATGATTGATAAAAGAGCATAAAAAAGTCAAATGTCACATGCAGTGGTGTTGTGATGAAATATTCTACTGTATACAAGGGCATAGTAGGCTCTCTTTGTCAATTGAACTGCTAACAAAGAACATTTTCAAGAATGCAAAAAAAAGTGACGACATGAAATACAGAGCAAATCTAAAAGAATTCTTAATAAGCAAACAAAGATTAGAGTGAAGTTTACAGACAAAAACATGATAGCTCAAACAGAGATGTTGGGGAAGGCTTACAAAGTACTCTGAGAACAAGAGCTTGCCAGGTGACAGGGGGTCCTTCACCACATTGTTTTAAACCTCCAGATAACAGTTTGAAATGACACGTCCATTCAGGCTCGACTACTGAAGCTTTGCAAAGAGATCATGAATGAAAAGAACATATATGAGTGCCATCTGTACTCATATACGAGTCTAGGTTTGCAGTCTAAATGCTTAAATGTTACTCTAGTATGGAACATCTCGATGCACCCAAATGTAACAGATTCCCAAAACCTTACTGTCAACGATGGTGGTGAGCCAAAACGGGCAGAGTTTGCAGAAAAACTATTACGAAACCCTACCCGTCTGAAGCATATTTATAACGAATATCGACCGGTTCGTAGCAGCTGCACAACAAATCTTGGCGGTGAGCAAACAACTCCATAGCAGGTTCAGGGACAATGAGGTGGGCTTACAACAGGGATAAAAATTAGGGTTAAAAACCATTGCTTTTACCCGCCGTCCGTCCTGTTTTCTGGCATTTTTGCCTGGCGTGAGACATCTTCTCGGCTGGAAGCTCCCAAATTATATAGGGGAGAGGACCCAGTACCTGAGCATGTTTCAATAGTTGTGATAGTAGTTTTTTATATAATGCTCTATATTTTTATCAATATTGGACTAATAGTTGTGACTTTAAAGTTGCTAGTGTTGATGATATCCACCCATAATTAAACAAAATGTATTCCTTTGATCTAAAAAGCAACCAATCATGTGATTCCACATCAGCGCTCAATAAAACATGTTGTGAATGCACAAGTATTGGTCTCATTTTTTTTTTGGGCTTTTTTGGACACCTTAACAAAAAGCATGCTGATGTGGCATCATATTTGATGATGTGGCCCTGAAACCTTAGTTATAAGCAGGGGACTTGCCAAGTAAGCTGTTGTAAAAAATTGGGAGTGATTTGAAATTTCCACATAGGATTTTGAGAACCACGAAGTTAGGGTGCACAACTATCGGGTCCTCTCCCCTAGCCTATCAGCTAAATTAGAAAAACATCTACGAAAGGACCAGGATAAGACATGTTGTCAAGAACAATGGCGTTGACAGTACATAATTTGATAGAACCTCATGGGATTAGAATTATGTGGCAAAGTGCATGTCTACTCACATTAATGATAGTGTCTTTTCCAACCAATTTATCCTCGAGTATAGGTTAACATGATCTCCAACCATAAAAGTGATCACCTCATCATCTATCCTCTCATCATCCACAACATTTGGTTGCAACAAAATGGTTATTAACATGAATCATAATTCAACTCACAGTTAAAGATTCATTAAAAATTTAGAAATGAAACATGGAACATGCCATAGGTTTCACAAACATAAGGAAAAAATTATAATTTGAGACTACAATTTAGAATTATATTTCAATCAAATGAAATGGAAAAGGACACTTTAGATAGTTGAAGTCATAGGAATGTAGTCAACATCTCAATATTTTTATGATCACCGTGATTTTAGTTTTTTACTAAAGTTGTTCAATAGAAATATTGTCATTCTAGAAGATAAATTTCAAATAAATCATAAAAAATCTCATAATGTGCATATTGAACCTTATTCAATAAATAAATAAAAACATATTTATTCCTCTCTAACTTCTTTGCTCCCCTGTTGAGGCACACTTTCCTCTCCCAAATCCATGGCAATGTGTACACATCCACCATTTGCAAAATGCGTGTATTGAAACCTACAATTTCTCATATTTGTTGTGCATATTTTGCACACACACCCCGCCATAGGCAGGGACCCTCTTTTTTCGCTCCCGACAAACTTCTTTACTCCTGTCTCATTTTACGTGCCCCTCATTTTGTTGTCCTTGTTGGTCAACATGCCCTTCAAAGTCTCTTTTTGGCTGACCATATTTTGCCCCTAAAATTAAAAAATGGTTAAGTCTTGGGTTTTTCGAACTTCGCCCCCGCTTGCTCGCTCGATTCGCTTTTTCCTTCATTCTTTGACTTTGGGGATAGATTTCCTATGGATTTTGGATGTTTTTGTGGTGCCTAAGTGAACTGACAAGGTTTTATTTAGTTTCAGGAAGTTTTGAAAATTTTAAAACTATGTCCCTGTAACGGCATTCCTTGCAACGGCTTCCCTGCAGCAGCTTCCCTGCAACAGCATTGCTACAGTGGCATTCCGAGCTCATGTTTTCGGAATGTACTAGCGCACCTCCAAATCAGAAATGGACTTTGACCTAGATGCTAAAATGGGGTCTTATCCTCACCTGGATTTTCAGATTCCAAATTTGCATATGGGAAGTACCATCTGGAGTTTCATGCTCTCACGGCCATTTCAAAACGGCATTCCTACAGCGGCATTCTGGGCTCATGTTTCCGGAACGTACTTGCGCACCTCCAAATCAGAAATGGACTTTGACCCAGATGCTAAAATGGGGTCTTATCCTCACTTGGTTTTTCAAATTTCAAATTTTCATCTAGGAAGTACCTCCGAAGTTCCGTGCTCTCGCGGTCGTTTCAAAACAGCATTCCTACAGCGGCATTCCGGCCTTGTGTTTCCGGAATGTACTAGCACACCTCCAAATCAGAAACGGACTTCGACCCAGATGCTAAAATGGGGTCTTATCCTCACCTGGCTTTTCAAATTCCAAATTTGCATATGGGAAGTACCATCCGGAGTTCCATGCTCTCGCGACCGTTTCAAAACGGCATTCCTACAGCGGCATTCCAGGCTCATGTTTTCGGAACGTACTAGCGCACCTCCAAATCAAAAACGAACTTCGACCCAGATGCCGAAATTGGATTTCATCCTTGCCGGACTTTTTAAGTTTCAAATTTACAGCTGGGAGATACCATCCAGAGTTTCGTGCTCTCGTAGCCGTTTTCAAAACAGAATTTCCAGAACGGCATTCTGGGATCTAATCTCCAGAACGTCCAAGCGCACCTCCGATTTGAAAATGGACTTCGACCCAGATGCCGAAATTAGATTTCATCCCTGCCAGACTTTTCAAGTTTCAAATTTGCAGCCAGGAAGTACCATCTGGAGTTTCGTTCTCTCGCGGCCGTTTCAAAACGACATTCCTACAACGGCATTCCGGGCTCATGTTTCCGGAACATACTAGCGCACCTCAAAATCAAAAACAGACTTCGACTCAGATGCTAAAATGGGGTCTTATCCTCACCTAGTTTTTCAAATTCCAAATTTGCATGCAGGAAGTACCATCCAGAGTTTTGTGCTCTCGCAGTCGTTTCAAAACAACATTTTCAGAACAACATTTCGGCCTCTCATTTCCGGTTTCAAGAAGCCTACCATGGGTCCGTCGATAGAACCATTTGATCCAATGAAGAATGCTGAAATTCCATTGGGAGAAGGTAGCTTCCAGTCAGTTTTAGCTACAGTAAAAGGGAAATTAGCTAGAAGGCAAAACTGCTACAGTGACTGGCCACTACAAGACAAAATAGGGAGAAAACAAAAGATGTATTTTAAATTGCTGAATATTGTGGGGTAGGTGAAACCCTAATGTAATTGAATCTGGGCCACACAATGTAACTCAATCATAGCCATTCATTTGGGCTTTGGTAAACTATAAATAGGGGTCCTCCCCTCATTTGTAGTTGTTGGAGAGCTATTGTAAAAACATTCTGGAGTAATAGAAATCAGCATTGCATGATCTATGGGTATTATTTTTGATTTTACTCATTATGTGTGCATGGTTCTACCTTCCAATTTAGTTTTAGTTATAGTTTCTTGAATGGAAGTGGTAATGGTGATTTTTTTTACAGTATTTGATGAATTTTCATCCCATACTTTTGGCACTTGTTGATGGCAAGCTGCTGTGCAAAGTTAGCCTGGGCTTCTTTATTTGATTGCTGCAACTTAGTTCATTTGCATGTTCATGATGTGTGTATGCAAACTGAAAATCTGCAGTCCTGAGAAGATTGCACTGGTTTTGTGTAACTGTAGGATCTTCTTGGCCAAGCAAAACCCAGTTTAGGGAGTTTGTCTACTGTAGCAACCTCCATGATCACTATTCATTCGTAGTTTAAGATCCAGGAACCTTCTCTCTTCCCTGTCTTTTTTCCTTTTTTCTAATAAGTAACCTTAGGCAAGGTTCATTGCACATTGTAAAGCCAAATCTGATGTTGAAATGGAGTTCTAGACTGCTGTTTGAACCTGCAACAAACACTCAGCAACTTTCCCATCTTAAGAACTCCATTTGCAGATCCAACTTCCCTGCTTTGTAACTCATCCATAAGTCCACCTTGTGATTCCAACAAATCACATAAACAACTGAAATATTCCAAGCACTGTCAAGACCTGACATCCGAAAGACATTGGGATAGTGTTCTGCAATTTGATTGTGGAAGATTGTCTTTCAAGAGAGGTGATGCACCTACACATTGCCTATGTTGAGAAGTGCACGAAAACACCATCAACAATACTGAAACACAATTGTCAAATAATATTGTTATTTGAAATTTAAACAAACATATATGTATAGTTATGGATGTACTATAACAAATAGGAGCTTTCAAAGCATGATGTGTTTTTAACCTACACTTTATGGCATACAGTAACCTTCACAATACACATTTCACACTCCACACGTTGCCTATGATAACAAATTACATGCTACAAAATACACTTTCTATTTTAACATGCACTTCAAAATGTACCAAACCCATGTGGTTATGATCTATGTCTATCAAGGTCTACAATTCAAATAGCAATAATACCATTATTTCTGGTATTGCAAAAATATAATGCACATCTCCATGGTAGAGGATACAAAACATAGTGTGTTTAGGATATCATGCCAAATGCATGTTGCAAAAGATGACATGTTTCAAAACCTACAATTTATCATTCCCAAACATATTATTGTGAAATTATATTGTTATTTGAAATGAAAATAGAGATATGTAGAGTTATGAATGTCTTATAAAAAATAGGAGTATTGAAAACATGTTGTCCTTGTTCAATTGCACTTTATGGCACAGGCCAACCTTTAGAGTAGACACTTCAACCTACACATGTTGCCTACTATAATAAATTGTATGCTTCAAAACACTATTTTTTCAATCTCCACATGACAACACACCCAACTTCTTGTGTTTTTTAACTCTTATGTAGGTGTACATTTCAAATAGTAACACCATTTTTTCTTGTTAATGGGAATATTGAATAAAATTTTTGATAGTGGTGAAGGTTGTGTAGTGTCGATTGCCAAACACACCATGTTTTGAAACCTGAATTTTGTTATACCTAAAGTTTTTTATGAAATGAAAATGTACACATGTATAGATGGGATTCTTTTTAATAAATGATAGGTTTGTCAATACATGATACATGTATTAACCCTAACTATGTAGTGTACTTTATAGTATGCACTTGAAACTATAGGGTGATCCCACAATAGTGGTTTACAATTTTTGGCCAAACTAGACACTAAAATTATTATTTTTAATTAAATCTTCACATTCGGGCACCTATAGTGGCTAAACCGTGAGGAATTTGAAGATGATGCAAACTAGAGTCTTGTTACATTTTTTCTATAGATTCTAAAAATATTTTTTTCAAAAATTTTGGAATCAAATTGCACTTCTTTTTCCATCTCCCATGAAAACTGTTTTTTTTCAAAAAACAACATTTTTAAAAAGTGATGCACACCATATAACACATAACTTTTTGTCATGAAGGATAAAATTCTAATTCTTCCAATTGTAACTCCGATATCTAGTGCTTCCACTTGGTTAGATAGTTTTTTATTGAATATTTTTTCTTTAATCAAGTTTTGAAGTCAAACCAATTACAATCCAGACATAGCACGACCGTATAATGCGTAATTTTTTTTGTATATATCAAAATTCAATTTTTTTTTTTTTTTGGATCAAGTACTTCAATATTTGGTGCACTCATATTTTTCAATTTTGTTTTTTGACAATCTGCTATTTTTTCACATGTGCAGAACAAAGACCTTCATTTTCAATAAAAAAACCTATGTTTAATAAAACTAAAAAAACAAATACATAATAAAACCAAAACATATTAAAATTATATTTGTTGGATAGCTCATTCTGAGGACTACCATAATCATTTGAACCCCAAAAGGTAAATCAAAAGTGATTTTTTATCAACATTTTGATAGGTGTAAAGGAGACTCATTTATAAGTATGGTTTAAAACTAGTGAGGTTCTATCCAAGGGGGTTTGATCTAATGTGGTTTGATCAAACCCTCTTCAATTGAAATCCTTAAAATGGAACTTTTTAAGGCTTAAATCATTATATTTTCTAAAAAATGTGATTTCAACAAAAATCAGTTCCTCTCAGAAATTGTAAACCAGTTTTGTGGGATCACCCTATAGAGAGAGCCTTGTATAAGAATTTATATGGTTAAGAAAACACTATGTTTATAAACCTCCAAAAATGAGCAAGTAGAATTTTCACATATTTATATAGAGGTTATTACATTACAAAACACACTGTGTTTACACAACAACAATTCTGAATACAAAATTTGGGAAGCCAAATGGCCATTTCTATGTTATGATGTCCTAGCCTTGGCATTTTGTATGTTATCTTATACTGAATAGTCACAATAACAATAGCAATGTTCCTTAATAAGAAGGTTTTCAAACCCAACTATGTTGAGATGCTTCACAACTAAACATAGCTACATTGAATTTACAAGCTACAATAAAATTATTTATCATTTCCCCTTTCAACTAGAATTTAACACCTATACACTAATGATAGGTACCAATATTTACTGTTGCAACCACCATTCAAGGTGTATACCACTTTAATGAAACTTGCATATTTGAATGATAACAAAAATTTCACATCCATCATCTACTTTGCCAACTAAGATAACCAATTTAAATTACCATTTCCCCTATAGTCCACCCCTTTTTTTACAAGTGCTAAATTAAAAATTATTTGCATTCCATACTCTAACCATGTCATCTATAAAAAATTAAAACTTCTAAATACAAATTAAATTTAGAAATTCAATTGTAAAAAACACTTGTAATTCAATCTATGAGAGTTAGAATCACCTATATTCACTGCAGATCCTTCACATCTCATCAATCTTCTTTCCAGATCCACCTTGCCTTGTTTTATTCAATTTAATTTCTAATAGTATATGCTAAATTTTCATATCCTCTACACATAGATGGCATAAACATAAAATTAGCAAAATTTAAAATCTCAAAAAAAAAAATGCACAAGAAAATCGGTGGAACTTTATGCTTGGTATGACATTGGTTGTTTCAATAAGTAGGAGGTATTTTCCATAGTATGTCAAATTATGATATTGCTATTAGGACTCAACTATGTAGTTTTACGAGTCAAACTGATTGACCCATGTTTCATGAGTAGTGGTTCACAAGAAACCAGCTCTCATGATAGTGAATGGTCCACTTAGAACTCATTGCATCTAGGTGATGCTCATAGAGGTAAAGCACTAGGCCTTCTCAGGAGGTCATCCATCCTGGTACTACTCCATTTCAAGCGTGCTTAACCACAAATTTTTCCCCAAGGTTAAGCACATTTAGCTTGCAATGGGGTTGGAAGCTAAGTGTGCTTAACCTTGGGGAAAACTCCATGGTTAAGCACACCTCAAATGGAGTAATACTGGCACGAGTGACCTCTTGGGAAGGTCTAGTGCTTCACCTATGTGAGCATCACCTAGATGTAATGTGTGCTAAGTGGATTGTTCACTATCATGAGAGATGGTTTCTTGTGAACCACTAATCATGAAACATGGGTCAATGATTCTAAATCGTAAAACTACACGGTTGAATCCTAATAACAAAATCACAACTAGTTGTTTCGTAAAATTTAAAAACCTAACAAAATGCACAAGAAAATTTATGGAATTTTATGCCTAGTATGACATTGAATATTATCCTTAAAAAACCACACACCTAATGCAACAAAATGACATTTACCAATAGAATTTGAAACCCTAGTGAATATAAATTAAAACCCTTTTCACAACCCCTTAATTCACCTCCTAAGTAGAATGACAAAATGACAAACATTGGTTGCATATATAAATACTTGCTAAACACTATCACTCCCCCTTCTAAAAGTTTGCAAAATGGTTTTTTGGATCTAGTTCTTCCTCCAAACATCTACAACAAGGTTGTGAGCTCCTTTGAAATGAAATGAAGCTTTCAACTTAGAAAAATATAAAATGTATTTTTTAGATTTTCAAAACATCATTTTTAAACATGGTGGTGTACACAACCACATCAATCTACTCCATCATATTTTGAAAATATCAATGTATGAGGCTAGGTGATGGTAGTTGATAATGACATGGGGCTAAATCTATCCATATTACTCCTCTTGTCTTGTATTTTCATCATTCCATCGTATGGGGGGATGAGGCATAATGTTATCATGTCTAAGACGTGTGGTTCTATAGGAAGAATGACTCGTGCTAGCACATAATATATCTAGGTAAAATAATGGATCATAGATAAATTTACCACTCCATACATAGTTTTGCACTTGTTTAAGTGGGTTAGAATCATGATGAATTTCCACCTTACGTTAGGAAGGAATACTGTTGATATAATGCTTTCATTTTAGTGTCCATGGTTTTCAAGATTTATGTCTCAATAAATAAAAGGACCTAATCCCACTTAACAAGAATTTGTAGCCCATTTTGAGTTTTAAATTTAAAACCTTTAGGGGCTATGATGGATCACATAGTGTGATTTCAAATGTTGATGCAAAAATATGCCAACACAATTGAATCCAAAAACAATATTGAACAACAATATGAATTGTGGAAACTTGATATCATTAACTTAGATATCGGTTTAAGATGTGTGTGCACACATTTGTGCACATGTGTGTTTGTGTGTGCATGTGTGTAACCCAAATGGATGCAATATTGTCAAATTGAATATGATAATGTACATATGATTCCTTTCTTATAAAAGTAAGTTGTAAGATTGGATTAGAAAATATAATGACATGTGTATTAATCTTGTACAATGAGAGGACTACCTCAAAGAATATTAAATGACTTAGGATATAAGAATTAAATGCCAAAACATAAGTGACAACTAATGCTTAACTAGAAATATCTCCTCTTAGGACCTAAGAGGACTTAACATGTAAATAGGACCTAGATAGGTAAAACACCTATTTACACCAACACCCCCCTTAAGTACAACTTAGGGAGTACTATTATGCAAATGACACAAAGATGGGTCCCGCCTACAAGGTCATGTTTGGTATCCATGTACAAAGAAAATGTAATCTCTCACAAATAGAGAAAAGGAGAAAAACCAGGGGGACAAAAATCCTCAAAAGAGATGAAAAGATACAATAATGCTCCCCATGAAAAATGAGAGGACAAAAACCCATTAGAGGAAAAAGACCCTCCTTAAGAGAGATGAAGAGAGACCATTCAATCCCCCCTCAATGAGATAACCTAGTACAAAGAAACATTAAAAGAAGACTGGTGGAGCAACACTAGAACCCTAATGAAGGAAAGATAATTTTGATGCTAGAAATCATATTAGAGTCACTCAAGGAATTGGGCTTGAAATCATGATAAAGCAAAAAAAAAACCGATGCCAAGGAACACTAGAAAAATATTGATATGGAGAAACTCTTGGAATTTTAATGAAGCAACAAGATATAGAACATTGTTTTAGAACTAAAATGAAGTACAAAGATCAAAATTACACCCTCCCAACTATCAAAATATCTAAGTAATCTCTGGGACACCCATTGGGGCAAGAACTGAAATCACAATATACTTTGGATAAAAACAAAAAAGTGCATGGATGACATGATAGATCTCCTAAATACCTTTCCAATGCTACAAGAATTGTGAAAATTGGAGATAGTTGCAAAAAATTATGAGCTCAAGAGCCAAAAATGAAGATCTGACTTCAAACAAGAAAATAAATGCCTAAAAAAAGAAAAAAATTGAAAATTAACCTACACCACTACAAAATTGGAAAATCAACTTTTTGGTGATATCTTGTTGGCAAAAAATGACCTCCTAGATTGCAAGTTATGATCGTTTGAAAAAACACCCAATGTGGGCCTTCGAGGATAAAATTTTAGCCTTGGGGGGCTTATTCGACGATTCCTCACATAACTACTATTATACAAAAAAGTTTATAAAAAAAATATTATGACCCCACCACTAGCAACAATGATACTGCTAGGGCAGAGCCGCTTGGGGGGGTGACGGGCCACTAGTCATGCCACTCTGAGTGTTAAGCCCTTCAGCAGTGACCACTAGTTGCGAGGGTTTAAACCCACAACCAGGGGTTTAAACATCACCTTCATTATCATTTAAAAAAATATTTTGAAACAAATATTTTTTAATTAATTAAAATCTAACAGAAAAATAAATGCTTTGTATGAATAATTTGTGATGTACATACAATGTGATGGATTGATTGTAGTGTACATCGACCAAGTATTCCAATGAGACAACTGATGAATTAACTTGCAATTCGTATCGAAAACATGCTAGAATATTCAAGGTTGATGCCATAAAATATGCCACATAGTACTACAGATGACAAGAGGCTAACATAGACTATACAACCCAATAGAGTACGATCCATATTGTATGTCCAAGTTTGGATCTATGTGATTGTTCAAAATCCTCGAATAGAGAAAAAATTCCTTGATGCCCTCGAAAAAAAGTGTCAAAAATTGATAGTCATTCCTTAGATTCTCGAGCCTTCTGGATATAGCGACGGGGTCAAATTTGACCCAAAGTGCTCTAGAAAATTTACTACCCCCTAAATCTGGCAACTGAAACCTTTTTCCAACCCCCTTGTATATTAGTCAAAACATTAAAAAAATTGATGAAACAAAAGAAAACCCTAACTTTCTATGATGCCCTAGATTCAATCGTGAGGTTCTCGAAACCCCCAATTGTACCTAGCAAAAATTTACACCAAGATTGGTCCCTCAAATATGGGAAGAAGTCTGCAATACTAAATCTTTGATACCATGTAGGATTTTATGGTGAACTCCTCAACACCCTAGGATCACCTACAAGACAATAATAACTTCCACAAGAGAGAACTGGCAAAAATATCATGCTATGATTATGAATGCAAGATTTCCAGATTGAATATGACAATGTACATATGATTCCTTACTTATAAAGGAAAGCTATGAGATAGGATTAGACAAGATCATGACATTTGTCTTTAAAATCTTGTACAATGAGACAACTACCTCAAAAAATATTAAATGAATTAGGACACAAGCATTAAATGTCAAAAGATAAGTGACAACTAATTCTTAACTAGAAAGATTCCCTCCTAGGACCTAAGTGGACTTAACATGTTAATAGGACCTAGATAGGTAAAACACCTATTTACACCAACAATAAGCCAATACATGAAGCCTATAAACAAATTAATATTATATATTATTATTAATTTTGTTGTTACATAAGATGTGATGTGATGTGATGCGATGTGATATATATGAGTGTGTGTGGTTTATTCATAAATAGTGAATCAATGGTGGCATTGCACTTTGGTGATTGTTACTTTATTGCTTCTTAAAGTTTATTTTTATCAAAGGTGGACACATTGCACATTTGAAATTGTCATGTGTCAAAAATCGGTAATGAAAACTTATCTTTTGAGCCAACAAAAACTATGAGTTTGATAATCAAGGTGGTTGAAATTTGAACGAATCAACTTCATACAAATCTACTATTCTATCCACATTGCTATGATAGATCCTACATGTACAACATTACGAAGCTATCACATATCAACTATTGGGAACTTCACTCATAAGAGCACTTTTTGACGTGAAGACATCACACAATGCAATGAGAAATGGACACATTATAATATTCACTTAGACGCATCTTTGGAAGCATTATTTGAACATGGCTAGTGCATAATTTGACTATCTAGGTTGACATGCATTTGAGTGAACATATGGGGCACATGAATAGCACAACACATGTTGAAGGACTACTAGCTAGGCATATTTGTGGGGAAAAAGGTTAAGTCAAAGAGAGTGGTGGAACATTGATAGTGTTCATCACACATCAAAAAGAGTTTTTTTAGCAAAGAGTACACTTACTAATGCAGAAAGTTAATGTGATGCAATACAAAGCTTCAACATGTACACTATGCTCTTTGAAAATGTGGGATGGAAAAGTTGGTAGTGCAAGATTGAAAGAAAATATGGGACTACCATGTGTATGCATAGAAAAGTGGGTGGGATTTAAATAAACAGAGTGTACATTACCGACAAAAAACATGATGCCATGACACTACAATTAAGGAACATACAAAAGAAATGACATCCAATAGTGCATTATCAACTTGAGTGAGGGTATAACCAACAAGAAACACTTGCCAATGAGATAAATCATTGTGATGGAGTCAATGAGCATTGAAAGAAAAGACATGAATCAACAATTTAAAGGGCCAAGATTGGGCTAAGTCACTAGAGGAAAAGAAAGAATGCAACCAAGTAGGATAAAAAAAATGGTAAAAATTAAATATACAATTGACATTTTTTGAAGCCAAAGATGGGTTGGGAGTAAAATTTGGAATACCATTCAATATTTTTTAGTATAAAATGATAGTTTTGTATATACAACAAATTTGTAATTGTCTAAGAGTTATATAGGCGTAATTTCAAAAAAATAATTTGTAGTAAATCATTTTTTAAAGATGTTAATGGATTCCACAATTACCTATTAGCATTATTTAGTGCTTCTTCCAAATTTCAGTATTGCAATAAACATTTTTAGTAGAAACAACTTGATTAGTGATTAGGACATTCCCAAGTTATAATTTTTCATAGGTAAAGGAGCAACCAAAAGGGATATACCTCTTACATTAAGGATTATGAAAAGAACTCCTACTAAGATAGAATGAAAGCATTAAATAATTGACATAGCTAGCAAACAAGACACCATAAAATAATAGATAAAATTATTAGGAAGCTCCTATTAAAATGTTATAGAGGTGAAGGAGTAGCCAAAAGGGATACACCTCTTACATTGAGGACTATGAAAAACACCTCCCATTAAGATTGAATGGGTGCATTGAATAATTGAAATAAGTGATAAATAAGAGACAAAAATATTGGACAAATATATTTGAATTTATTTGGTTGTTTAATCCATATCAAACAAATGATGAACAATTTTGTTAAGATTCTTGATGTCTATGAGGCTCATGAAATATTGGTTGTTTTGGAGAGATAAGGGGAGGATAAAATGCTGTGTGTGAGAAAAGTGGTTGGAGAAAATTTTCATAGAGCAATATTGCTTTAGAGAGTCCATTCTTAAAAGTTCAAGAAATAATATGTTTCACTAATATTATTTCTTCTTTATCTAAGCATTCCATAAGTTATAATGGACAAGCTATAGAAGGATATAGAGATTCTAATTTGAATCCAGATTCAAGGGTTATTATAGAGTGGAGCATCAAGAACAACCCTATTGTCATCATTTACAAATGGGTAGGATATTAATGTGAAAGGAGAAATTGTGAAGGGACTAAAAATTTGGTGGCAAAGTGAAAATTATCTAAGTAGAAGCCATACTTACAAGCAAGAGAAATGTTGTGGAGAATATTTAGAGTTTGAAATAATTGGTCAAGTATCAACAATATTTCTAGCAATATGGAAAACATAGAAAATAAACAATGTTATACTAATTTGGAAGACATAAAGAGGCACGAGAAATTGTCATGCCGAGGAATTCGCACCCTATACCATAAATGTTTTTTTAAACTTACGAACACCACTAAGGTAAGTTTATGTTTTTGATAATAATCTCGCTCGACTAATGACATCAAGTTCTTGATGACATCATGTTGCTTCACAAACTCAAGGTTTGACTTTAGTTTACATGCTAGGCCAATAAAACATTCCCTCCTAGTTCACACTTAGTTCTCCCAATTAGACTACGAAGATGAGTTCAAAATATTATTTCCCACAACTTAATTTATAAAACACATTGCAGACAAGCCAACGGTTATAAATTTTCCAAGTACTTGCTTAATATGGCTATATTCATTTTAAATCGTTTAGAATAACAAGTGAAAATAAAGTAATCCTAACATGTGCAATAGCTTAAAGGTAGCTTCTTCTATATCCAAGACTTTAGATTTCAGAATTAAACTTGAAGTTTCTAGTTGATTAAATCTTAGTAATTTTGAAGTCATTTTTTTTAATTGTATAGAGATTTTATTTATATTTCACCAATTCATTAAAGGGAAGTAATTTTTATAGTTACTACTGTTGGATTATTGTTGTCATTGATGTTAAAAGGGTGAAAAATATGGAGTCTCGACGAGACTTCATGCTATTAACGAGACATGGTTGGTCGTTCCACCGATGGTTCGAAGGTACCTTCATCGGCGAGAGTAAATGCCATTGGTAGAATCTAAGAGCTTGTTCCCCTGATGCAATGATGACAAGGCAACATTCCATAGAGGGACCTAGGTATGATGATGTTGTTGACAGGGATGACAATGTTGGCACATGACACGATGAGATTGGATGAAATGTAATCCACATCCTTGTTGTGGATTATAGAGTAGTAACAGATGGTGATGAAGTAGATAGGTGATCTATGGTATTCATCAGTGTGACTGAAGGTCATCGACAGGACTTGTTTAGATGTCTCCCCGATAACCTGATGACCATCTCATCGGTGAGCCATTAGCATATCGTCGGGACTATGAAGTTAGTTCCAACAATAGGGCGATGGGAAATTGGATGTTGACTATGGGACCCAGTAAGGTGGACGTGGAAGTGAGACCCAGTAAGATGAGAATGATGTGCAGTCATGAAGCGAATGAAAATATGACATGTGGAAGGAAACGATAGTAGATGGTGACACGTTAGTGACACGACAGCGTGGGGACCATGTGTCTACAACAAAAAATGGTATCAACATGACAATGCCATATCGGCGAGAGTCTGAAAGATGTCTCACCCATAGAACGACGAAGATAGTGACCTACTATGTAAGAGAGAAAGCATTGACATGGATGATGACGGTGTAAACACAAGGATGAAAAGGTGAGTGTGGACCCCAGGTGAAGTATGGAAGCCTTATAGGCATGAGTGAACATCATCGGTAGAACACTTAGGGATGTCCCCCTGATACAACCATGACCTTCTTGTCAGATGAACAAAGTGACATCGCTAGGACCTTGAAGAAGGTCTACCCGACAAAATGATGAAGTGTTAAGTGAATCCTAAGACAATGGTTAACAAATGGAAATGAACGATTGCTCGATATTTCATTTCACATCAGTGTTGTGAATGACATGGTGTGACATGGATGACAAGTAGGTTGTGCGCCCGATTAGATAACACGACAAGCATATCGGTGGGTGTCTGAATGGAGTCCCAATGATATAGCGATATGTTAGATTGATGACGATGGTTTAAACAACCGCTTATTCGACGATTAGGATTTAAATGAATGACAACAAATGATGATCATAGGATCTTGGTGTGAGAGAAAAGATCAACGACCAATGTTTGAATTTAAAGATCTACAATGGTCTGGTCCATGTGAACAATATTTTGATCTAGAAATCATCAAAGTGCAGAGAGTTAATTGGTCCAACTACACCCAACAACCAATTGAATGAAGATTTGATATCCAAAGCGATGATACAGATCAAAGATTAGATCGAGATCAAAATCAGATCGAGGAGAGCATTTAATGCATGATCAGATTTTAAGGTTTGCCAGAGTGAATGAAGGAAAATTATTTGTAACCAAATTAAATGCTTGGGGGCTTAATGCAAGATGTGCAATAACTGGTAGATGCTATCATATCTTTTTATGATGAGTTGGACAGTGGTGTGAGTGGCTCGAGGTAGAGGAAGCTTGCTAGTGAAGATAGCAAGTATGGAAACCCTAACACATGAGTTTTTGGTGATGCAATATGTTAGCCAAATTGGACAATTTGGATGGTGTTGTGTATCTCAAGGTAGAGATTGCAGGTCGGTGGAGAAAGAAGACAATCTGATATTGTCTAGTTGTTGCATATGCAAAATCTGGGAATTTGGCTAGAGCATAGAGTGTTGAATAGAAGCATGTATCACTGAGTGTGTTGAAAGAGCAAGGGATGAGGGTATGTGAAGTCTGCAAATATAGAATGTTGAATAAAGAGATGTACAATTCATAATGTGGTAGAGAAGAGAGTGCAAAGCAAAGGAGGGTGAAGATTAGAAGTATGTGTTGTTGAGAGTACAACTATAGCAACAGAGTGTAAGTTTCAATAAATGTGACACAATATGTATTGATGCATTTCAGGTTTATGTAGAACCACTCATATGCTTATTTGAACTATAGTTCTGCAAGAGGTCGTAGCCTCCATTTACACTGATTTGTAGCTCAAATTATGGTGTTGTAGCATCCTTGAAGTTGTTGCTTCTGAAATAGGAAGTTGAAGCTTCCTCGGGGTTGTATCCCCAAACAATGTAACTGAACCTTGATGCTTGTGAGGTTGGATTGGGATAGTAGATCCTAGTAGCATTTCTCACTGTGGTTTTTCCCATCTTGGGTTTTCCATGTATATTTGGTGTTAAATTAGTTGATCACTCTTGTGCTTGTGGTTATTATGTCTATTAGTATTTTAGTCTGCACATTTGAGTTTAAGGTTGAATCTGCAAATAAATAAAATTAAGAACTATATCTACTAATTCACCCCCCCTCTCAGTAGATCATTGTGTTCTGACAATTGGTATTAGAGCCCTAGTTTCCCTAGGAGAAGTTTAATCAGCTCGAGTAGATCCTTGGTTAAGTGAACACAATGGCATTTCAGGAAGGCTCAAACAAGCCACCTAGGTTTGACAGAAAAAACTATGCTAAATGGAGCTCATTAATGGAAGGATACTTAGTTTCTCTTGGAATTGAAGTCTGGGCATGTGTTGAGACCCAACATACTATTTATGCTACTATTCATATTGATCCTGCAACAAAGAAGATTCATGAGGACAATAAGAAAGCATGGTTTTTTATTATGAACAGCTTGTTTGACTCTGTGCATAGCGAAGTTATGCATTGTAAAACTGCTTGTGATGTCTAGGAAAAACTAAAGAAAATCTATGAAGGTGACACCAAAGTGAAGTTAGCAAAGTTACAAGTGTTGAGAGCAAAATTTAAAGTCTTGATGATGATCGAAGAAGAGAATATTGTAGACTATCTTTAGAGAGTTGATGATGTGATAAATGGAATTAAAGGATATGGTGTAGATCTGAGGGAAGAAGATGTTGTGTTAAAAGTTCTCATCTCCATGACAACTAAATATGATGCCAAGATTTCTGCTCTTGAAGAAGGAAGAGAAATTGATAAACTTACTCTTGATGAGGTGCATGGCATAATTATTGCATATGAGATGAGAATTCCAAGTTTTGAATCATCTAGGAGAGAAGCTACATTTAAGGTTGCCAAGAAAGAAAAGATGAAGCTGATAAGAAAGAAAAAACCATTGTCATTGCATCTGATTATGAAGAAATTGATGAGGAAGAAGCAAACTTCATAAGAAGGCTAAGAAGAGGATCTGACAAGTATAAAGGTAAGCTCCCTTTTAAGTTTTTTAACTATGGAAAAATAGGTCATTTTGCTTCAAAGTGTCCATATGATAAAGAAGACAATTCCAAGCAAGAATTTGATAGTAGAAAGAAGAAAGAGTTCCACCCTAAAAGAAAGAACTTCGGAAAGAAGAAGAAGAGTTTTTACATCAATGAAAAATGTGAAGTTTTTGATGCTAGTGATTTTTTTGAAGAGGATCAAGGCCAGGCCCTTGTAATGAGAGATGATATAAGATAATTTATATTCATGGCTAAAGAAACCAAGGATCAGAAAGATGCACAAATTTAGGACTCATATGAAGGAGAAAAGGAGGCAGTTGTTGATCTTGAAGGAGAACTAATTAGTTCTCTTGAAGATTTTGATGAATTAAGAGACAAATATGATGATCTTAAAAGAGAAAACAAGAAGGTAAAAAGGGATGCTCAAAAGGAGACTGAAAGATTAACACAAGAACTTGAAGAGTCCAATAAGGTGTTAGTAGGACTGAAAGTTCATGTAGAAAAACTTACAAGAATTGAGGATGTCATGAAATCTAAATTGCAATCTAAGATGGATAGATGCTCAAAACTTGAGGAAGAAATAGTTTCCTTAAGGAAATAATTGGAGAAGGCCAATAAGTATATCAGAAATGAACTAAATTTGAAATTTGTACAGATATTTCGAATGAGTTAATAAGCACACAAAAGTTGGCAAATAAAGAGAAATCTGGTTTAGGTTTGGAAAAAGGGAAGAATTCCTTTATGGGTGCCTCTGCAAAACTTTATGAAAGATTTAGCTCCTAGTAGGAGAAAAATCCGTCCCAAGTGAAGAAATATCTGACAAAGAGGAAGCTCCTAAAGATGAACAAAAATCTGATAAAGGAAAAAAATTGGTCGAAGTCAAGGACAACCAGACAGATCTTGATCAACAAAAGAGGATGTAGAACATAAACATAACAGACAATGATGAATTCACAAGAGTACACTATCCAGAGACCTAGAAAAAGAAGATCACCTCATCCAGTTGAAGGAAGCTACATAACCAAGTACTCATCGTATTTCTATGGGTATTGTTATACTTGTAACAATTTTGGTCATAGAGCTAGAGAATGTTGAATCATTCCAAGGAAGAGCGCAAATTTTGCAAGCAAGAATCCATTTTCTCCCTTGGTTGATATGAATATAATGTGTTATAACTGCAACAATTTTGGTCATATAGCTAGAAACTATAAAGCAACGTTTATAGGACCTAGTGTGAAATCTGAGAAGAAGAAATCCTCACCTGCTAATAAAGAGAAAGGAAATAAGACTTTTGAGATAGAAGATAAGAAAATTGAAAAGAAGCCCCAAAAGATATGGAAGGAGAAAGAGCAGGTCTCTCACATCACTCAGTCTATGATTGCCCAAATGGCTTTACATGCAAAGGAACAAGATCTATGGATTATTGATAGTGGTTGCTCCAAACACATGACTAGAGATAAAAAGAAGTTTATTAAGCTTGAAATGAGGAAAGGAGGTTCAGTAAGTCTAGGTGATAATAATGTTGTTAAGATTCGTGGTAAAGGAATTTTGAGCATAGATGAAAAGAACAAAACTAAAGATGTGCTCTTTTTGGAAGGTCTAAAACACAATCTTCTTAGCGTCAGTTAGATGTGTGATAATGGATACAAAGTTGTATTTGATTCTAATGGTTGCAAGATAAGATTGAATGGATAAACAATTGCTTAAGGGATAAGGACTGATAGTAATCTCTACAATCTATGTGAAGTGGAAGGCCAAACATGTCTAATCAGTCAAGCAAATGAAAGTTGGTTGTGGCATAAAATACTAGGACATGTAAATTTTAACATGGTGAATTTTTTTTCAAAAGGTTTGGTTAGAAATATGCCTAAGATTGCAAATCCTGATAGCATCATCTGTCAAGGCTATCAACAAGGAAAGAAAATGAAATTTAAGTTTCCTACAAAGGATTATTCAACTACAAAACCCTTGGAGATAATTCATATTGATCTATGTGGTCCAATGAGGACAAGGAGGTTTCAAGGAGAAAGATATTTCATGTTGTTGATTGATGATTATACCAGAATGGCATTTGTCACATTCTTTAGGGAGAAGGGTGAGGCGTTTGAAGCATTTAAAAGTACTAGGAAGCTGGTAGAAAATGAGTCTGGAAGAAGAATCAAGTGTCTCAGGTCTGACAGAGGTGGAGAATTTACGTCATTAGAATTCATAGAATACTGTGAAGATCATGGGATCAAGCACCAGTATTCAGCTCCAAGAACACCACAACAAATTGGTGTGGTAGAAAGAAGAAACATGATTGTGAAGGAGATGGGTAGAGCCATGTTGAATGAGGCAAACTTGACAGATACCTTTTGGAAAGAAGCAGTAATAACTACAGTATAAATTCAAAATAGAGCACTTATAAGATCTAATAGTGGCAAAACCCCATATGAATTATGGTTTGGTAGGCCTACATCAGTCAAGCATTTCAAGGTATTTGGCAATGAGTGCTATATCAAAAGAGAAGATGAAAACTTGGGAATTTTTGAGTCAAGATGTGATGAGGGAATATTTTTGGGGTATTCCAGCCAAAGCAAAGCTTATAAGTTTTACAATAAGAGATTGCATAGAATTGTAGAGAGTGTACATGTTAGGGTTGATGAAAGTGCAAATCAAGGTTAGCCTAGCAACAACAATCTTGAAAGTGAGTTAGATGAGGATGACATAGGTGCACGAGTTGAAGAAGAGGAAAAATAAGAGGAGAATGAGAAAGAGGTTGAACGTGCTCCTACAAAATATGTGCAAAAAGATCATCCTGCAGATCAGATAATTGGTGACAAGAATGCAGGAGTACAAACTAGAAGGAGACTTGCAAAGGACAAGGACCAAGTAAACTTTGCTCTCTTGTCTTAGACTGAACCAAAAGGCTTTGATGAAGCCATCAAGGATGAAAGTTGGATAAAAGAAATGGAAGAGGAATTCAATCAGATTGAAAAGAACAAAACTTGGGAGTTGGTTCCTAGACCATCAAGCAAGAATATAATAGGCACAAAATGGGTGTTCAGAAACAAGCTGAATGAAGATGGAATTGTGGTCAGAAACAAATCAAGATTAGTATGCAAAGGATATGCACAAGTAGAAGGGATTGATTTTGAAGAAAAATTTGCTCCAATTGCACAATTAGAAGCTATTAGAATGTTTCTTTCATTTTCTGTATATAAAGGTTTTAAAGTTTATCAAATGGATGTAAAATCTACATTTCTAAATGGAAACCTTGAAGAGGAAGTATATATTGAGCAACCAGAAGGATTTCAACTGTCAAAGAATGATGATTATGTCTAGAAATTGAGGAAAGCATTAGATGGTTTGAAACAAGCACTAAGGGCTTGGTATTCAAGATTAGATCTCTATCTACAACAACAAAAAGGTTGTGTTGATAACAATCTATATCTCAAATCTGAGGGTGAGCAAATGATCATTGCTACAGTTTATGTAGATGATATTATATTTGGTGGTAGCAGTGATGTCATGTGCAGAATATTTTCTACTAACATGCAAGATGAGTTTGAAATGTCCATGTTAGGAGAACTCATATTTTTTCTTGGTTTGCAAATTACACAAACTGATAAAGGTATTTTTATATCACAAACCAAGTATGAAAAATAAATGCTTAAAAAGTTTGGCATGGAGGATTGTAAACCAGTTAGTACTCCCATGGTTACTAGCTGCAAGTTAAGTAAATCAGATGAGTCACCTGATGCAACTCAGAGTTTGTATAGATCAATGATTGGAAGTCTACTATATCTAACTACGTCAAGGCCTGATATAATGCAAGCAATTTGTATGGTAGCTAGGTTTTAGGCAAAACCAAAAGAGTCACACGTCAATGCAGTAAAGAGAATCTTTAGATACATCCAAAGTACTGTTGACTATGGTTTCTGGTATCCCAAATGCAAATATTTCACCTTGACAACATATACAGATGCAAATTGGGTAGGTAGTGTGGATGACAAAAAGAGTGCCAGTGGAGGAGCATTCTTCACGGGGAACAAATTGGTTTTCTGGATGAGAAAAAAACAAGAGTCTATTACTCTTTCCACTGCCGAAGTAGAATATGTTGTAGAAGTTGCATGTTGCACTCAAGTCTTATGGATGAAGTAGACATTAAAGGACATCAAGGTTGAGTACAATGAGCCCATTTTGATTCTTTGTGACAACTCAAGTGCCATTAATACCTCCAAGAATCTAGTGATGCACTCTAGAATGAAGCATATATCAATAAAGTATCACTTCATCAGAGAAAAGGTTGTAGATAAGGAATTCAACATGGAGTATGTTCCCACCAAGGACCAAGTGGCTGATATATTTACAAAACCCCTTCCTACAGAGAAGTTTGTATCCTTGAGATAGAAGTTGGGAGTAGTTTCTCCCACCTCATATCACTAGACTCTAGTGATATGGCATGCATCTAGGGGGAGCTTCATTGATCAATTATTCAACCCTGGTTATTGTGATCATGTGACCAAGTTTTATAAACTGCAGAGTTCAAAATTAGAGTATTTCTAATGAATTGATGGTTGCCGAGTTCAACATTGGCACTACACAAACGATATGAGATGTACCCTTTTCCACTGATGTCAAAGGGGGAGAAAGTAGATGCTACACATAAGAGATGAGATGTATGTCATAGGGGGAGTTGCAGTGCTACATTGTGCTAATCAAATTGGTACAGAGTTTTAGTAGTGCCTGATCGAATAGTTAGAGTTTTTCCATCAATGCCAAAGGGGGAGATTGTTGGATTATTGTTGTCATTGATGCCAAAAGGGTGAACAATATGGAGTCTTGGTGGGAATTCATGCTATCGACGGGACATGGTTGGTCATTCCATCGATGGTTCGATGGCACCTTCATCAGTGAGAGTAAATTCCATCGGTAGAATCTAAGACCTTGTTCCCCCAACACAATGATGAGAAGGCAACATTTTGTAGAGGGACCCAAGTATGATGATGCTAGCACATGGCATGACAAGATTGGATGAAACGTAATCCACATCCTTGTTGTGGATTACAGAGTAGTGACACGTGGTGATGAAGTAGATAGGTGATTTACGGTATTCATTGGTGTGACTAAAGGTCATCAGCAGGACTTGTTCAGATGTCTCCCAACAACCTGATGACCATCTCATCGGTGAGACATTAGCATATCACCAGGACTGTGAAGCTAGTTCCAACGATAGGGCAATGGGATATTGGATGCCGACTATGGGACCTAGTAAGGTGGACGTGGAAGTGAGACCCGATAAGATGAGAATGATGTGTATTCATGAAGCAAATGAAAATATGACATGTGGAAGGAAACGATAGTGGATGGTGACATGTTAGTGAAACGATAGTGTGGGGACCATGTGTTTACAACAACGAATGGTATCAAGGTGACAACACCATAATAGTGAGAGTCTAAAAGATGTCTCACCGATAGAATGATGAAGACAGTGACTGACTATATAAGAGAGAAAGCATTGACATGGATGATAACGGTGTAAACACGAGGATGAAAAGGTGAGTTTGGGCCCCAAGTGAAGTATGGAAGCCTTATCGACGCGAGTGAACATCATTAGTAGAACACTTAGGGATGTCCCCTTGATACAATGATGACCTTCCTATCAGATGAACAAAGTGACATCACTAGGAACTTGAAGAAGGTCTACCCGACAGAACGATGAAGTGTTAAGTGGATCTCAAGTGTGACAATGGTTAAAAAATGGAAATGAATGATTGCTCGATATGTCATTTCGCATTGTTGTTGTGAATGACATGGCATGACATGGATGATATGTAGGTTGTGGGCCTAATTAGATAACATGGAAAACATATTCGTGGGTGTCTGAATGGAGTCCCAATGATAGAGCAATATGTTAGATCGGCGATGGTGGTTGAAGCGACCGCTTATCCGATGATTAGGATTTAAATGCATGATAGAAAATGATGATCACAAGATCTCAGTGCGAGATAAAAGATCAATGGCCAATGTTCGAATTTGAAGATCTACAACGATCTAGTCCGTGTGAATAGGATTTTGATCTGGAAATCATCAAAGTGTAGAGAGTTAATTGGTCCAACTACACCCAACGACCAATTGAATGAAGATTTGATCTCCAAAGCGGTGATACAGATCAACGATTAGATCAAGATCATAATCAGATCGAAGAGAGCATTAAATGCATGATCAAATTTTAGGGTTCGGCAGAGTGAACGAAGGAAAATTCTATGTAACCAAATTAAATTCTTGGGGGCTCAATGCAAGATGTGCAATAGCTGGTAGATGCTATCAGATATTTTTATGATAAGTTGGATAGTGGTGTGAGTGGCTCGAGGTAGAGGAAGGTTGCTGGTGAAGATAGCAAGTATGAAAATCCTAACACATGAGTTTCTGGTGATGCAATACGTATAACCATATTGGAAAATTTGGATGGTGTTGTGTATGTCGAGGTAGAGATTGCAGGTTAGTGGAGAAAGAAGACAATCTGATATTGTCTAGTTGTTGCATTTGCAAAATCTATGAAGTCGGCCAGAGCATAGAGTGTTGAATAAAAGCGTGTATCATTAAGTGTTCTGAAAGAGCAGGGGATGAGCGTATGTGAAGTCTGCAAATATAGAATGCTAAACAAAGAGATGTATAGCTGAGAATATGGTAGAGAAGAGAGTGCAAAGCAAAGGAGGGTGAATATTAGAAGTATGTGTTGTTGAGAGTACAACTACAACAATAGAGTGTAAGTTGCAATAAGTGTGACACAGTATGTATTGATGCATTTCAGGTTTATGTAGGACCACTCATATGTTTATTTGAACTATAGTTTTGCAAGAGGTTGTAGCCTCCATTTACACTAAGTCGTAGCTCAAATCAGGGTGTTGTAGCATCCTTGAAGTTGTTGCTTCTGAAATAGGAAGTTGAAGCTTCCTCAGGGTTGTAGCCCTAAACATTGTAACTGAACCTTGATGCTTGTGAGGCTAGATTAGGATAGTAGATCCTAGCAGCATTTCTCACTGTGGTTTTTCCCATCTTGGGTTTTCCACGTATATCTAGTGTTATGTGTTGATCACTCTTGTGCTTGTGGTTATTATATCTGTTAGTATTTCAGTCTACACATTTGAGTTTAAGGTCGAATCTGCAAAAGTTTTTTTTTAAGAACTATATCTATTGATCCACCCCCCTCTCAGTAGATCATTGTGTTCTAACAACTACATGGATTGTTCGTTGAAATCCTAACATCATTTTTACCTTTAATTTCATTCTTTATGAGCATAAGTAAATAGTTTATTTGTATCTAATTCCACCTACAATTTCTTCTCTTTTAATTTTAATAAATAAGTCATTGATTATCTTCTTTTAAAATTACAATCAATTTAATTTACAATATAGAGTTTAAACAATGCAAAGTTTATTGCCAATTACTCTATTGTTTTATCTATTTAATTTAGAGGAAGATAACATTTGAGCATTTACTTAAATATTTCTTTACAAGGGTTAAATGTATGATTACCAATGTTTAATGAATTCCACCATTTTGATCCATTGTTGAGTTTCGAAAATAAAAGTATCAATTTGATAAGTTTTGATTGATTTTTCTCCCTAATATCCTATCTTTTAGTAGTAAATTAATATATATATATATAGTTTCAATTAGAAACTTTCTATTAAGAATTATATAAATCATTAGTTAAATTTAACTACCATTTTCCCAACTTTTTATTCTTATTACTAAATCCTCATTTGATTTTTCTTGTAACTCATGCTTTTTAATTAAATATATATCTAAGAGATTTTGTTGCTATTATTTGTGATTTTATTTGAATCTATCTTTTAACTAATAATTGAATTGGTATGAGAATCTTTATTTTATATAATTGATTGTCAAACAACATTGTTATTAGTGAGAATGGTTTTTAAGAAATGAAATATGAATATTTAAGTTAATATTATTATAACTGTTACATAATGATTTACGGTTAGATCCAATGAATTACTCCATACACAACCATAAATTGAAAAGTATTTTAAAAATATATATTATTATATATATATTATTAAATAATTAGATAACTACACATTATCAACTAAGTGTCCCTCCCATTAAATTTCATGTAGAGGCTTACTTATTCCAGTCTATGGCAAACTTGGATAAATCCTTGAATTTTATTTGTCTACCATTTATTCTCATTTATTTTTATTTTTATTTTGTCTATATACTAATTCTTAACTAAATTGCAATTCATACTTTTCATCTATAAATGATTCCTACGGCTGATTGATATTTCTTTTTCCTTGCACACTATTTCTTTCCCCAAGGTTACAATTAGTTCTATTCATAATTGTAACATGAACTCTCCCAACACAAGCACAAATAACAGGGCAATGTTATCAAGTTCATTTTTTTTTTAGTGTGTTTCAGATTTAAGTTTCCCAATTAAAATTAAGATTTTTTTTTATTTAAATTTTCAGATTTTAAGTTTTCTTAAGAACAGATTTACATAGTTCTATTCTGAGTGCAAGAAATCAGATTTTAGTGTTTTCGTGTTTTCAGATTGGTTTTAAAAAAAACATTGATAATTGTGTGTGGGAAAACATTTTAATCTGCACTCCATACTCAGAATAATGTATTTTAGTCCGACTTTTATTTAATTAAACACGGACAAGAATAAATAATTATGTTAGACATATTAGTTTTCAGAACAAACTATTGAATTCCTAAATCAATTAGGTAGTGAACCAAGTTCTCTTTTCCAACTAAGACAAATGCACCAATATTTATAACAATGAATATGTATGAAAAATTACTCTTATTATTTTCAATTTGATTTCAATCATTATTCAATTTTGAAGATTTTAACACAAGCATATACAAGTTTCTTTTCTTTTTGTGCTTTTGTAACAATAACAAAAATAAATCATATCTTCTTTTATCCCCTTGTTTTTCAAATCAATTGAATAAACAAATATATTCTTTTTACACATTTCCAAACTTAATAGTATAAAGCAAGTTACAAGTTAAACACGAACTTTTCCTTGATATTTAAAACCAATATACAATGTATTCTTCTCCTTCCAAAGTGATCATGTAATTTTACACACAATTACTTATAATCACAAAATACCACATATCTTTTAATCACAATACACAATAACACAGTAGGAACTCAATGACATCTTTCATAAAGTTCAAAACCAAATTTTCTCCCAAAGAAAACATTTTTAATTTACAACTTAACAAGGGATTTTTTTTTCTTTCTTTACTCCCATATGCATATGCAACAATACAATTGAAACTCTAACACTTTACATAAGATTTACAACATTGGATACACTTAATATATCATGAAACAAATAATTTTTTCCTTGAACCCAACACAACGTTTACTTTATTTTCTAAAGAATTGAACAATTCCAAAACACCTATATTCTTCATCAAGAATCCTGAAAAATAATCAAGAGAAAAAAAACACATGACATCGATGGGCTCTCCTCCCATCCATAGGGTTGAAGAACAACCCACCCTCGAGCATGGGGTTTCCACATAGCCACCAACCGAACTCAACACAACAATATATTGACTTGGACCACATTACTCACACACGTACAACACCACCACAAAAGTAAACAACCAAACTATCAAATTAGTTTATCCTGAAGGTAAACTATTTAGGGGGAGTAGGGGCTCAACCCAACATGGGTGAAATAAAAATATGTAGATAACATCAACTGCATCTCCATACTCATTACTCCTTATCCCTCCAATGCACAAAACAACACCACATAAACTCCACACAAGAATCACAACACCAATACACCAACCACCACATCACACCATACCAAAACCCCTTATCCCTCCACTCCAAGGTATGCAAAGCACAAGGGGATGCTCACATCCCATGAATAGAAAGGGTACTCATACCCCAGTGATGGAAATCATCTAATAAGATACAAAAATTCCAACTAAAAGCCCCAATGTCAGGGAGCAATCTACCACTCAACCCCACAAATGGAGGACCAAACTCCTCTATACAAGAGGGGGTCACCTCCCCTAAGAAAAGATACACCAAAAACAATGTATCACAATTACAAGACTTGACATAACAAGAATCCCAAAAGAAAATTCCCAAAACAAAACCCTCAACACAAAACCCTTTTTTTTCAAAGATGCACAACATAGCACTATAAATACAAGAACTAAAAAACAAGAGGGAAGAGTTACCTCCAATGCTATGATCCCACTAATGGTAGACACAAATGAAACAGAGTCTCCTCCCACAATCTCCTTCTCCCAAGATCTCCTCCTCCTCCCCAAAAGTCTCCTCAAAGAAAGAACTCAAAATGTAAGAGAGAAAATGGAATGGTAACCCCTCCTCTCCATAAGGAGGGAGTTATAAAGGGAAGGAAGAAGTAACTTCCTCCCAAACTAACTCAACCACCAAAACCATTTCCCCATTGTCGCCACTTTTGTAAAGGGGACATAAAAAGGGTCCTAAACACTTATTAAAAGGACATAAATGATAAAAAAAAGCTTCCTAACCCCTATACCTTAGGCATAGGCTATTCGCCAAACATATAATATACCTTAATTATTCTTAAAAATCTTCTTAAATTCCATTTTAAATTACAAGAACAAAATTTACACAAGACACCACCAACGAAATATCCAACACCATATTAACCAAACAAAAAAAAATTACTAACCTTACACCAAGGCCTATGGGCCAAGAACTAGGACCAACATAATATAGGCAAGACAAAAGGTGGCTAAGTGGATCCCCTCAATCCGTCAATATTTGAACTCCTACACACTCAATAAAATGTGTCAATACGATAAAAATATTTGTATATATAAATCCAAAATAAATACATTGCATTTGCATACCATCACAAATCAACCAATCAATCATAAGATATCATATACAATACATCATTTCGAAATGCATTAGTCACAATAACCATATCAAAAATTATTACATGAACAATATAAAACTTAACATCCATAATTGCATCAATATGATCCAAAATATGCACCAGTCCAATCATCAATCATGAAATCTTAATATGATATCAAATACCATCCTTAGTAAGTGAGTATACATCAACGACACACTAAGTCCCATAATCATCCAAAATCACCAAAATATCACACTAGAGAACATCATATGAACTGAATGATTAATCACAAAAAAATTCCTTCACAAGTAAGCCAATTACCAGTCACCAACAACCCTAATAACTTGATACATCTGGTATAGTGGCATATCTAGGAATTGCATAAAGAACAAAATAACACATCTGATAATTATAAAGAAATCACAATACCCACTGAACAAGTAAATTTTTTAAACATGGTGGTGTACATAACCACATCAATCTAATCCATCATATTTTGAAAATCTCAATGTATGAGGCTATGTGATGGTAGTTGATAATGACATGAGGCTAAAATTCTATCCATCTTACTCCTCTTGTCTTGTCTTGTCTTGTCATCATTCCATTATATGGGGATGGGGCATAGTATTATCATGTCTAAGATGTGTGGTTTTATAGGGAGAATGACTCGTGCCAACACATAATAATCTAGGTAAAATAATGGCTCAGAGATAAAGTTACCACTCCATACATATTTTTGCACTTGTTTAAGTGGGTTGGCATCATGATGAATTTCCACCTAACCTTAGGAAGGATTACTGTTGACATAATGCTTTCATTTTAGTGTCCATGGTTTTCAAGATTTATGTCTCAATAAATAAAAGGGCCTAATCCCACTTAAGAAGAATTTGTAGCCCATTTTGAGTTTGAAATTAAAAACCTTTAGGGGCTATGATGGATCACGTAGTGTGATTTGAAAAGTTGATGCAAAAACATGCCAACATAATTGAATCCAAAAACAATACTGAACAACAATATGAATTGTGGAAACTTGATATCATTAACTTAGATATTGGTTCACATGTGTGTGCACACATGCGTTCACATGTGTTCACATGTGTGTTTGTGTGTGCATGTGTGTAACCCAAATGGATGCAATATTGTCAAATTGGAAATGAGAATGTACATCTAATTCCTTTCTTATAAAAGTAAGTTGTAAGATAGGATTAGAAAAGATAATGGTATGTGTCTTAATCCTATACAATGAGATGACTACCTCAAAGAATACTAAATGACTTAGGACACAAGAATTAAATGCCAAAAGATAAGTGACAACTAATGCTTAACTAGAAATATTTCCTCTTAGGACCTAAGTGGACTTAACATGTAAATAGGACCTAGATAGGTAAAACACCTATTTACACCAACACCCCCCTTAAGTATAGCTTAGGGAGTACTATTATGCAAATGAAACAAAGATGGGTCCCGCCTACAAGGCCATGTTAGGTATCCATGTACAAATACAATGTAATCTCTCACAAATAGAGAAAGGAGAAAACCTATTGGGACAAAACTCCTCAAAAGAGAGATGAAAAGATACAATAATGCTCCCCATGAAAAATAAGACAAAAACCCATTAGAGGAAAAAGAGCCTCCTTAAGAGAGATGAAGAGAGACCATTCAATCCCCCCTTAATGAGATAACCTCGTACAAAGAAACATTAGAAGAAGACTGGTGGAGTAACACTGGAACCCTAATCAAGGAAAGATAATTCTGATGCTAGAAATCATATTAGAGTCACTCAAGGAATCACACTTGAAATCATGATAAAGCAACAACAAAACCGATGCCAAGGAACACTATACAATTTTTTTTTTTTAAATATTATGACCCCACCACTAGCAACAATGATACTGCTAGGGAAAAGTCGCTTGGGGGGGGGGGTGACGAGCCACTAGTCATGCCACCCTAGGCACTAATCCCTTCAATGGTGGTCATTGGTTGCGGGGGTTTAACCCCGCAACCAAAAGGTTTAAACACAACCTTCATTGTCATTTTAAAAAGGATTTTAAAACAAATATTTTTTAATTAATTAAAATATGACAAAAAAATAAATGCTTTATATGAATAATTTATGATGTACATACAATGTGATGGATTTATTGTAGTGTACATCAACCAAGTATGCTAATGAGACAACTGATGAATTAACTTGCAATTCGTATCGCAAAAACACTAGAATATGCAAGGTTGATGCCATAAAATATGCCACATATTACTACAAATGATAAGAGGCTGACATAGACCATACAACCCAATAGAGTATGATACATATTTTATAGCCAAGTATGGATCCATGTGATCATACAAAATCATTGAATAGAGAAAAAATTCCTTGATGCCCCCAAAAAAGGTGTCAAAAATCGATAGTCATTCCTTAGATTCTTGGGCCTTCTAGATGTAATGACGGGGTCAAATTTGACCCAAAGTGCTCTAGAAAATTCGCTACCCCTTGAATCTTGCAACTGAAACCCTTTTCCAACCCCCTTGTATATTAGTGAAAACATAACAAAATTTGATGAAACGAAAGACAAACCTAAATTTATCTGATGCCCTAGATTCAATTGTGAGGTTCTCGAAACCCCCAATTGTACCTAGCAAAAATTTCACACCAAGATTGGTCCCTCAAATATGGGAAGAAGTCTGCAACACTAAAGCTTTGATACCATGTAGGAGTTTATGGTGAACTCCTCAACAACCCAGGATCACCTACAAGACAATAATAACTTCCACAAGAGAGAACTGGCAAAAATATCATGCTATGATTATGAATGCAATATTTCCAGATTGAATATGACAATGTACATATGATGCCTTGCTTATAAAGGAAAGCTATGAGATAGGATTATACAAGATCATGACATGTGGCTTAATGTTGTACAATGAGACAACTACCTCAAAAAATATTAAATGACTTAGGACACAAGCATTAAATATCAAAAGATAAGTGACAACTAATTCTTAACTAGAAAGATTCTCTCCTAGGACCTAAGTGGACTTAACATGTAAATAGGACCTAGATAGGTAAAACACATAATTACACCAACAATATGCCAATACATGAAGCCTATAAACTAATTAATATTATAATATTAAATTTTATTTTATTTTTTTTAGCAAAATGGTCATGCCACTGTAATATATTAAATTAAAATATGTACAAAATTCCTGGTTCAGAGGGCATACTGACAGGAAAGAACCAGGAAGAAAACCTCTTATTATAGCTTGTTCGATACAAAAAGGAATTACAAAATTATCCCACATGTGGGAATATACTTCAGATTTTCAAAACCTATCTACAGTGTCACCACCTTAGCCCTTCTAAGGACTTCGAAGAGAGGTACAACCCGAGACATAGCCAGATAAATATTTTCAAAATTGCCGCCAAAAAAAGAAAGCAATTTAGTCTTATCTTACTTCTTCCCTTTTATTCCACCATTCACTCAACACAAGTTGAGGATTGATCCTGCACCGCTTCATCCACAAAATGTTGCTCGGGAATGAATGGAGGGATCAACTCCTGTGTAAGCGAGTCCATTCCGACTAGCGGGACTTCGACACTAGTGTGGGCCACCACTTCCAATCATTTCGCCTCCATGGAACCCTGATGCACAGAGGTGGCACATTGAGCGGTTTCCACTTCTTGTTCTTCTCTGTGCACAAGGGTTACTGATTCAATTTTCACTTTTTGTTTCCTCGTTGAAGGCCGACAAAAGGGAGGTTTCGGTGTAAAATCCCAAAGGAAAGAAACAACATAGAATTTCTCCTTAATTTCAGCCTCCAAGGATCCAAAAATCCTTTTTTCATTTTTGTTTAGAGCTGACAACAAAATGTAATCATTACCAAGCTGAAGCCCCAACCAAATGGCTTCAAATATTTCTTCGTATCCTGCTTTTCTTTTAATGTATTCACGAGGAAATAGGCCACCAACATAACCTTCCCCAAAAAATAGATTATACTTTTGGACGAGATACAACAAGTCAACCTTATCACATAATTGAGGGTTTACAAATTTAACAACAATTTGCTCTAAATCCCTTAGTGATTGCACCAAATCCATAGTATTTGATAAAAAAATTGATAGCACCTGAGAGGGAAATAAAGCCAAGTGAGCTCTCGGGTGGATGATGTTTGTTAGAAAAGACGTGATGTGATGTGATGCTATGTGATATATATGTGTGTGTGGTTTATTCATAAATAGTGAATCAATGACCTGGCATTGCACTTTGGTGAGTGTTACTTAATTGCTTCTTAAAATTTATTTTTATCAAAGGTGGACACATTGCACATTTGAGATTGTCATGTCTCGATAATCGGTGATGAAAACTTATCTTTTGAGTCAACAAAAACTATGAGTGATAATCAAGGTGCTTGAAATTTGGACCAATCAGCTTCATACAAATCTACTGTTGTATCCACATTGCTATGATAAATCCTACATGTACCACATTATGAAGCTATCACATATCAACTATTGTGAAATTCACTCATAAAAGCACTTGTTGATGTGAATACATCACACAATGCAATGATAAATGGACACATTATAATATTCACTTAGAAGCATCTTTGGAAGCATTATTTGAACATGGCTAGTGCATAATTTGACCATCTAGGTTGACATGCAGTTGAGTGAACATATGGGGCACATGAATAACACAACACATGTTGAAGGACTACTAACTAGGCATATTTATGGGGAAAAAGGTTAAGTCAAAGAGAGTGGTGGAACATTGATAGTGTTCATCACACATGAAAAAGAGTTATTTAGCAAGGAGTACACTTACTAATGCGGAAAGTTAATGTGATGCAATAGAAAGCTTCCACATGTACACTATGCTCTTTGAAAATGTGGGATGGACAAGTTGGTAGTGAAAGATTGAAAGAAATTATGGGACTACCCTATGTATGCATAGAAAAGTGTGTGTGGTTTAAATAAACTGAGTGTACATTATTGACAAAAAACATGATACCATGACACTACAATTAAGGAAAATACAAGGGAAATGACATCCAATAGTGCATTATCAACTTGAGTGAGGGCATAACCAACAAGAAACACTTGCCAATGAGATAAATAATTGTGATGGAGTCAATGAGCATTGAAAGCAAAGACATGAATCAACAATTTAAAGGGTGAAGACTAGGCTAAGTCACTAGAGGAAAAGAAAGAATGCAACAAAGTAGGACAAAAAAATGGTAAAAATTAAATATACAATTGACATTTTTTGAAGACAAAGATGGGTTGGGAGTAAAATTTGGAATACCATTCAATATTTTTTATTAAAAACTGATATTTTTGTATATACAACAAAGTTGTAATGGTCTAAGACCTTTAGGCAAAATTTCAAAAAGATAATTTGTAGTAAATCATTTTTTAAAGATGTTAATGGATTCCACAATTACTTATTAGCATTATTTAGTGCTTCTTCCAAATCTCAGTATTGCAATAAATTTTTTTAGTAGAAACAAATTGATTAGTTATTAGGACATTCCCAAGTTATAATGTTCCATAGGTAAAGGAGCAACCAAAAGGGATATACCTCTTACATTGAGGACTATGAAAAGAACTCCTACTAAGATAGAATGAAAGCATTAAATAATTGACATAGCTAGGAAACAAGACACCATAAAATAATAGAGAAAATTATTAGGAAGCTCCAATTAAAATGTTATAGAGGTGAAGGAGTAGCCAAAAGGGATACACCTCTTACATTGAGGACTATGAAAAAAACCTCCCATTAAGATTGAACGAGTGCATTGAATAATTGAAATAAGTGATAAATAAGAGACAAAAATATTGGACAAATATATTTGAATATATTTGGTTGTTTAATCCATATCAAACAAATGATTCAAACAATTTTGTTAAGATTCTTGATGTCTATGAGGTTCATGAAATATTGGTTGTTTTGGAGAGACAAGGGGGGGATAAAATGTTGTGTGTGAGAAAAGTGGTTGGAGAAAAATTTCATAGAGCAATTTTTCTTTAGAGAGTCCATTCTTTCAAGTTAAAGAAATAATATGTTCCACTAATATTCTCTCTTCTTTATCTAAGCATTCCATAAGTTATAATGGACAAAAATCTACAGAAGGATATAGAGATTCTAATTTGAATCCAGATTCAAGGGTTATTATAGAGTGGAGCATCAAGAACAACCCTATTGTCAATTATGAAAATAAAGGGAATATTATTGTACTCATTTACAAATGGGTAGGATATTAATGTGAAAGGATAAATTAGGAAGGGACTATAAATTTTGTGGCAAAGTGAAAATTATCGAAGTAGAAGCCATACTTACAAGCAAGAGAAATGGTGTGGAGAATATTTAGAGTTTGAGATGAGTTGTCAAATATCAACAATATTTCTATCAATATGGAAAACATAGAAAATAATCAATGTTATACTAATTTGGAAGACATAATGAGGCATGCAAAGTTTTCAAGCAACAACAAAGCTAGAGCTAAATTGAAAGAAGTTGTAATGATTAGGAATAATGAAAAATTATTTAAGCAAAAAAATATCATTCACCCTCGATAGCAGAGAAGGTAGCAACGGTGGCCCTTTATTGTTACACAATTCATTGTAGAGGAAAGGGCTCCATCAGAGTTACACTCCATCAGGAGGGATTGGAAATAGAAACAGTGGGGAGTTCAACGACATCTAGCTCTGGAAGGTAGGAGAAATGAACTTGCCATCTTAGGACAACCAAGAAAAGAAGTGGTGAATGTAGATGGGTTAGATCAGCTTACCATCTATATGCAATAGTTAGAGCATGACACAAGAAAGAGTTGAATTATTTTTCTCACAATCGATATGACTAGAAATTGTTATTATTATGGAGATTATCATCTTATAATCACTTCACCTTATCACTTAGCTAACATTCTTGGATAGATCCACATGGTGTAATTAATTTATATTAATAATATATATGACCTACAATGCATTTAGCTTATTCATAACCAAATATACCTAACAAATATTTTTATTTATAGAAATTGCTATTGTTGATGAAGGGTAGCTTCAGTTAGATATAAATGATGATTGCATTTATGCATCATCATCATTTATATGTGATCGAAATTACTTATCAAATAAATAATTCTGAAAATAAGTAAATCAAATCTATGAGCATGAATAAAATTCGAAATATAAATAATGTTCAAACTTTGCATTATATAAATCGCAGGGTGTTAAATGCTTATATGTTTATATTGACCACTGATTAGCATTGGTTGGTTAAGAGAGACTTGCACCCTTCAAGGGACACATCCTCTCATGGGGCGCGTCTCTCCTTGGAGGCGCCTATCTTCTTGGAGGTTTGTCTCCTCCTTCTAGTACAAAGCATGATGATAATCATTGATTGTAGACATTGAAATTAATAAATGTTCTGCAATCAGCACATTCAAAATACAAGAAGTGAAATCTGACTTAGAATTCTTACACATAATTTCAGACTTAGAATTTCCATAGGTTCTTCTTAGGATTCAATTTGACAAAGATTTGATTAACATTTACATGGTATCAGAGCCAAGTTGAGTGAATCCAAATCAAATCTAGATATCAGATTGCTTAGGAAAATTCATATTTTTAAATTGAATCCACATCACATTCTTCATAATGTCAAGTGTGATCAGATTTGAAGATCGTCTTGCAGGAGAAAATAACTTCACATCACAGAAATTTAGAATCATGATGATCCTTAAAGAGAATAAGTTAGACTCATTTGTGAGAGAAAATAAAAGGGAGCCTGAGGCTGATCCTGAGAAAACTCAATGGATTGAGAAAAATGAAAAGGCCATGAAAATCTTAGTAGATGTAGTTAGGGATCATATAGTGCCCATTCTAGCAAAACATGAATTTGCATATCTAATGTTCAAATCCCTTGAGAGAACCTATGAGATAAAAAACACCAGTAGGAATCTTGCATTAAAGAGGAAAATCAACAATGTCCAAATAAACAAAGGAGAAACTATTAATGCATACTTCATGAGGATCATTGAACAAAGGGATCAATTATCCACAATTAGATATCAAATTGATAGCGAAGAGTTAACTCTAATTGCACTAGGAGGCCTACCAAACTCATGGGAGTCTATTGTTCAAGGAATAAGTGCGAGATCTAAACTCCCCAAGTTTGATAGGCTAAGAAAAGACTACATACAAGAGGAAACAAGACTCTCAACAAAAGAAAACAAACAAAAGAACATAGATGAAGACATTCATGTGCTCAACACAACATCTAATAAAAAGAGTAAGAAAAACTCCTACAGGAAAGGATCATTTAGAAGAAAGAGAAATTCCTATGGAAAAGGATCTTCCAAGAAGAAAGACATCTCTCAAGTACAATGTTTTAGATGTGATCAATATGGCCACTATGTAGTGAAGTGCCCTGACAGATCAAAACAACAAGCATCCTTTGCTAAAGTAGGAAAGTCAAATTCAGACCATGAATCTGAGAAATTTGTATTCTATTCAGCCTTATCTAGTCAAGTATCTAACAACACCCACAACTAGGTAATTGATAGTGGTTCTTCAAGGCATATCATAGGGTTCAGAGAACACTTAGACACTATGATGGAAGAGACTGATGAAGAAGTAACCATTGGGGATGATTCTGCACACCCTGTAAAAGGGGTTGGAACTTGCTCCATCACATTGAAATCTGGTCTCTCCCTTCAACTCATTGGAGTTTTATTTGTACCTGGAATAAAGAGGAATCTAATATCCATCTTTGCCCTTAAAGACAATGGATATAGATTTACCTTTATGGATGGGAAAGTTCTAGCATGGCCTAAGAAATCAACTATAAAGAAAGCCCAAACCATAGGTATAAGACAAGGGTATCTTTATAAACTATGCACTGAGGTTAAGCAAGCCCTTACCCTTGATACTTCTGATTCAAATGAAATTTGGCATAGAAGATTAGGACACCTTCATTTTCGTGCCCTACGTTCTGTAGAAAAACTTGTAATAGGATTACCTAAGTTAAAACCATCTCATGAAGGAACGTGTAAAGGTTGTGCCCTAGGAAAGAATACAAAGGGATCCTTTCACAATAGCTTGAGTAAAACCCAAAATGTATTAGAACTGGTTCACTCTAATTTATGTGGACCAATGTTTGTACCTTCCAAGGAAGGCTTGCTATACTATGTCATATTTATAGATGACTTCTCTAGGAAGACCTAGATTTATTTCCTTAAGTGTAAAGAGTCAATAGAAATCCTTAAAAGGTTCAAGGAGTTCAAAGCTCTTACTGAAAACTTCTTTGGGAAGAAAATAAAAATCTTAAGGACAGACAATGGGAAAGAATACACCTCTGAAATATTTAAGGAATTCTGCATGAGTGTTGGGATTAAGAGGGAGTTTATAGTACCCTACAACCCTCAACAAAATGGGGTTGCTGAAAGGAAAAATAGAACCATTGTAGAAGTTGCTAAAGCAATGTTGCTTGACCAGAACATTGAAACTTCATTCTGGGTAGAAGCCTCTAGAACTGTTGTCTATATTCAAAATAGATGTCCTCATTCACATCTAGATAACAAAACTCTTGAAGAAGATTTTACCGGCATAAAACCTGATATTAGTCATTTTAGGATTTTTGGTTGCCCTGTCTATATTCATGTACCCAAAGAGAAGAGATTCAAACTAGAACCTTCCAGAAAGAAAGGGGTATTTGTGGGATATAGTGAAACCTCCAAGGCCTACAGGATATTCGTAACTGGGCAAAAACAAATTGAATTGAGCAGAGATGTCATCTTTGAAGAAGACATTGCATTCAAAAGGGCAAGAAGTTCTAGTGAGATAGAAACCTATTCCCCTAGAGTATTAGAAGTGGAACCTGCTCCTGAGATTCAAAGGGAGTATCCTGAGGAAATGCCAAATGAACCTCAATGTACTTCAGATGAGAATACAAATGACAGCGGTAGAAAGAGGCCACTTTGGGCTAGAAAGATGATCAAAGAAGCCAAGAATCTTGCAGCACCCAAAGAAACATTTAGGGAAAGTAAAAGACCCAAATGGTTCTCAAGCTATGTTGCTCTAATGAATAACATCATAAATTCAGAACTTGACAGTGTTACATAAGCCTTTAGACATAAAGTATGGAAGGACGCAATGACGAAAGAATATCAGTCCATTCTAAAGAATGATGTATGGGATATAGTGCCTAGATCAAAAGAGAAATTTGTTATCTCTTCTAAATGGCTCTTCAAAATCAAACATGTTGTTGATGGAAGTATAGAAAAACATAAGGCACGTTTTGTGGCAAGAGGTTTTTCACAAAAGGAAGGCATTGATTATGAAGAAACATTTGCACCTGTTGCCCATTACACATCCGTGAGAGCAGTGTTAGCCATTGCAGCAGCTAAAGGCTGGAAGATCCACCAAATGGATGTGAAAACTGCCTTCCTAAATGGAACCATTGAAGAGGAAGTCTATCTAGAACAACCTGAAGGTTTTGTGATACATAAACCTGACTCACATGTATGTCTACTAAAGAAAGCTCTCTATGGACTTAAACAGGCTCCCAGGGCCTAGTATGAAAGAATTGACAGCTACCTCTTGGGACTAGGATTTTCCAAGAATGATGCAGACCCAAATCTTTACTTTAAGGTAATCAAAGGTGATATGTTAATAATTATTTTATATGTTGATGACCTGCTGATAACAGGAGAAGATCACCTCATTGCTCAAGGAAAGAAGGATCTAACTTCAGAATTTGACATGAAAGACTTGGGCATCTTACACTACTTCCTAGGTTTGGAAGCATGGTAGAAATCAGATGGCATTATACTAAACCAAGGGAAGTATACTGTTGATATTTTGAAGAGATTTGGAATGTTGGACTATAGACCCATGTCTACACCTATGGAAACCAACCTTCACAAATTGAAAGAAGCAGCAACGAAATCCAAGTGTGCAGATCCAACCCTATATAGACAAATGATTGGATCCTTGATGTACTTGGTTAACACCAGACTTGATATTTGCTATGTAATGAATGCTCTTAGCCAGTTCATGTGTGAGCGAAAGGAAATTCACTTTATGGTTGTGAAACATATATTGAGATATCTTCAAGGCACTATTGGATATGGTCTTCTTTACAAAAATGACCAACTAGATCTACATGGATACTCTGATTCAGATTGGGCTGGAAGTGTAACCAATCGGAAAAGCACATCAGGATGTTGCTTCAGTTTAGGATCGGTTATGATCTCTTGGATCTGCAAAAAATAATCTTCAGTAGCACAAAGCTCGACACAAGCGAATACATTGCAACCTCTATGGGGGCAAGAGAAGCAGTTTGGCTTCAAAAATTGCTTGTGGGACTCTTTGGTGAGCCCTTGAATCCTACAATCATTCATTGTGATAATCAGAGTTGCATCAAACTCTATGTAAATCCTGTATTCCATGATAGATCTAAGCACATTGAGATCCCCTACCATTATGTAAGAGACATGGTAGAAAGGAATGTGATCTAGTTGGAGTATATTAGTACAAATGATCAAACAATAGACATTCTCACTAAACCTCTCTCCCGGATCAAGGTAGAACACTTCAGGAAGAAGCTTGGTATGGTTGAAATGTAATTTGATATTATGTTTGAAATTCAAAATTGTTTAGAAGTTGTACTAATATATTTAAGATGTTTAATGTGTAAACTCTTTTGTCATGTATGTGACTCCATGACCTTATGGGCCCGCTCCCCCCGTGTACATTATTGAAAGGTGACGATCTTTCTGATAATGAACACTTGTATGTGACATTGTAAAGTGATGACTCTACAATGATGAGTTGAACTATCATGATAGATATCATGTGACTTGATATCTGTGGACATGTCATGATAGTATCTCTTGGACACCTTGGTGGATATCATGGGACTTGATGTCATTTGAAGATCATTGTGATCCTTAAGAGATAATCATGGTGGATAATTATATATCTGTGGATATGCCATGAATTATTATGGTAGACTTCATGTGACTTGATGTCAATGCACATACCATAATGAAGATGTGATTATGAAGAATGTCATGTGACTTGACAATATTGAGAAATCATATCATATCTTTGATATCATGTGTGAAGGTGATATCTCTACTTATTTTAGAGTTATCTTCCCTAGCTAAGAGGGAGTGTTGATGAAGGGTAGCTTCGTTCAGATATAAATAATGATTGCATTTTTGCATCATCATCATTTATATGTGATCGAAATTACTTATCAAATAAATAATTCTCAAAATAAGTAAATCGAATTTATGAGCATGAATAAAATTTGAAATATAAATAATGTTCAAACTTTGCATTATATAAATCGCAGGGTGTTAAATGCTTATATGTTTATGTTGACCGTTGATTAGCATTGGTTGGTTAAGAGAGACCCACGCCCTTCAAGGGACACGTCCCATGAGAGGACGTGTCTCTCCTTGGAGGCGCGTATCTTCTTGGAGGTGTGTCTCCTCCTTCTAGTACAAAGCATGATGACAATCATTGATTGTAGACATCGAAATTAATAAATGTTCTGCAATCAACACATTCAAAATACAAGAAGTGAAATTTGACTTAGAATTCTTACATAGAATTTCAGACTTAGAATTTTCATAGGTCCTTCTTAGGATTCAATTTGACAAAGATTTGATTAACATTTACAGCTATTCAAGCGCTTTTATCTTTGACAATTCATGACATGGAATATCTTATTGAATTAAACTTATTGGGGTAAAGATGACAATGTAATAGTGTGAGAATGATTTTTCACACAAACTTCACATATAGAGACAATCTAATGTCTCTATGCATAAAGATTCCAATGTAACTATAGAGAAGGGGGATTTGCTGCTCATGAGTCTCTTGATTACCAAGAGAGTCCTAAGGAATGAACTGCCCTAAACTACCTCATACTACCTCAACGAGATTTTCAAAATCAAAATGAATAGGTCACAAAGGTTTTCTAGACAAACTGATGAGCTCCTGACCAAAGGATAGTAGCACGACACATAGACAATAGTGTGGCATGCTAGCATCCCAGAGGCACACTAGCATCTCATACAGACTAGCGACTGAGAATATCTTAGAAAATAGCTTAGTGGCTTCTTCTATTCTGGTCGCTAAGAATTCTTAAAGTGCGGAAAAATAACAGAGTAAAATAAAGTAAACTAAGTAAAATGTACCTTAAATGAAATGTAGATGATAAGACTGAGGAGAAAGAAAACACAAACAACAACCCAAGCAATGAAGCCTCTAGCAAATGAATATCTTCAATACCTACACACATAAGATCAATGAAAGATGTTGGGGCTATTTAGGGGCTTGTCATAGTCAAACCCTCGTTTTGGTGTCCCCACCTCCATAGAACATCTAGATAGATAGAATAATAGACAAGAAAGAAAATAGACAAGATAATAGACATAACGATAAAGTGCATAAACAAGGGATGTGATAAATCCAAAAATGCTCAAAGACACAAGACATAAGATATATATCACCTGTAAGGCTTGAGGAAGCCAAAGAGAGAGAGAGTTGTGAGAGCCAAGAGAGTAGTATAGAGCGTTGTGAGAACATGAGAATGTTATAACAAGCGAGAGATTTGAGCAAACTTGAGAGAATGAGAAAAAAAGAGAAAAGAGAGTGTTTTCAAGAGAGAAAGACCCAAAAGCCCAAATGAATTGAAAAGATCCTTTTTAAAGAGAGAAGAGGAGGGAAAAGAAGCTTCTTGGGCCGTTACAAGGCATCCCGAGCCATTACCACCAATAGAGGTAAGTGAAAAGTGGCAAGGCATCCAAAAAACAACCATTTGATTGCCAAAATGTTGCTAGAGACTAGTGCGACACGTGGACGTTCGTGCGACATGCTAGTGTCCAGACAAATCACACTACAAAATGATGAGCACGAGGAAAGCACGAGGTTTGATGCAAAGCTGACATGCAAAGGTAGCTACTAAAAAGGGGTCCTAAGCATCTTGAGAAAGGAAAAGGTTGTTGCATGGGCTAAAATGAGCCTACAAATACTAAGGGAGTGGACACTAAAGTGGATACAAAAATTATGTGAAATTGCAAGGGGTGCAATTTTACAACATTACAGGAACAATATGAGACTAATAATTCACATTAACTTCACATAGTAACAAGTGGAAATTCAAACACATAGATGTGTATGCCCAACAAAGCAAGAAAACATAGTAGCTAGTTGAAACTCAATCAAATTTAACTCATTTAAAGCCATCATAGAGTTGCAACATACCTGATATTAGATAGGGTAATATTACTTGTTCAAATGAAGAATCTCAAGCTCCAACCACACAAAGTTGATCTCCTAGTGAACAATGTGACTAGGGGTATTAAATTCATAGAAAAAACTTGAGATTAGAGCATCCTCAATGCCTTAAATAACAAAAAGCTAGCTCTTATCGACTAAAATGTTTGCCTTGGATTTACATGAATATGTACTAGTATAGGTTATAGAGGAAGGAAGCATGAGGATTTGCCAACTTAGAGGGTTGCAATCAATGTGTTGCAAACAAGCTGTGAATCTTAAAGTGCTCAATTGACAATTAGACATAAAAATAGAGAAAAAAATATTTCCTAGATTTTCCATATAGATTGAGATTTAATATAGGATTATGAAATGTACATATAAATCCAATCACATCGTCAATTATCTTTTAACATTTGTTCATATTAGAAAAGAGATCATGATGAGGAAATAATGAACACGATTATTAGAAAGCTCCCACTATAATTTTGTAGAGGTAAAGGAGTTGTCAAAAGGGATATACCTCTTATATGGAGGATTATGAAAAAGGCCTCCCATTAAGATTGAATGCGATCATTAAAGAACAAGCAAAGAAAAAAGCATATTTATTACTAGAGTAATCAATGTAAGACATTTTTACTATATTATGTTGATAGTATAATAGCTTATGTCAATATATGAAAAACAATAAAGACTCTTCATATCCATGATCCAATAAAATTAAAAATATTTTTTTATTTAAAAAAAATTAAAAATACACATTAAAAAATCTAATCAAAATATTTTAATTCTACTAATTAAATACTTTATTACAAACTAATAAAAGTTAAAATAATACATTAACACCAAAAGGGTATTAATATTCCTCCCTCCGGAGGAACTCGTCTCCTCCCAAAAACACTGCCACGCTTCCAAAATTACAATAATTTAAAATTCCAAAATTAAAAACGTCCCCACTTTTCATAGTTTATGATAAATAATCTGGTGATATTTTCCGATATTTTCTAGGATACGTCATGGCTTGCGTAGGGTTGATGGGAACACAATTCGGCACTTTTGGAAGTATCCTATCTAATCTGAGATCTACCATTGAAGATCTCCAGGTTTTTCTTGCAGCCATTAGATTAAGATCATATCACAAAGAAGCCCTGGTGTTGAGTATTGAATCCTTTGGAAGCTCTGTTTCCGTGTAACAAATGTTTCCCCGAAAGTGGCGCTGTGGGCTAACAAATGGCAACATACATTGGATGCGAGCTCAATCTGGAGCTCTTTCAGTTTTAGAATGTATGTCAGAAGAAACAAAATTAGAGTTAGCTGCAGGTCTGAAAATGGGCATTGCAAGAGCAGAAAATATTGAGATGAATAGTGAGATATGGTGTAGCCTCCCAGATGAATTATTAATGCTAATTCTAGCTAATCTGTCCACTCTGATCAGTGGGAGATTCAGGGCTGTTTCTAAACAATGGCAGTGCCTTCTTTCACCAGGAAATACCTTAATCCAATCAATTTCAGCAATTGTCCCTACTTGCTCCTCTCCTGCTTTCCTCTTTGGTTGCTTTAGGCCCTCATCCTTGACCAAACTTCTAATTGAAGATTGGTATCTACTTCAATCAGAACCCACTTGCCCTGTGTACAAATTTTCATTAGAGTTTTTGGAACAGGGGAGGGTCAATGTATTAACTGTCTGCAAGAGCCTCCTCTGTTGTTCTAAGGACAAAACATCCACTTCATTTTGCATTTGCAACCCTGTTACTAAAACATGGATAGTTCTCCCCCCTCCTACCCAACTTAAGAGATGGGATTTCATTGGATTAGCTTTTAATACCTCCATTAGAGTTTGCACCTTGGTCATAGGAACGAACCAAGATAACAGCAACATGGTGATGGAGATCTATGATTCAGGGACTAATGGATGGACAAAATTGGAGATAACTAACCCACCCATATCAATCTTTCCCACTGGGGAAGGGGTGTACTCTAGAGAAAAGTTTTACTGGATTAATAAGAGCAGTGTGGGTGGGATCAGGTGGAGGTTTAGGTTTGATGTTGTGGCATTTAATGTTGCAGAAAGAAGTTGGGATGTCATTAGACAACCACAGAGACAAGAGGGACCAGAGATTGACTATTTTCCTGATTGGGAATTAAGTGGGTGTGATGGAAATGTTGTTTTGGTGTACAATAAGGAGCTCTCATTATGGAAGTTGATTGAAGATGAAGATGAGGGGAAAATAAAATGCAGATGGTCAGAATTGCAGCCAATTCCAAGGAGCCTATGTGAAGAAGCATTGCATGGTCGGAACATTAATAATGATTTTAATGGCCCGAGAATTTCTAGAAGAATAGTTAAGAGGTGCAATTATCCACAAGTAGTGGTTAACAGTTGTGGGTGGTTTTCAGTATATCTGCCTGGAAATAAGTTGGTATTTTTTGATGCAAAGGGAAGAATGATACACAACATTGATGGTAGATTGTTGACAATATTTGAACAGTCGTATTTGATACCTTTGCATGGTTATGAGCTCAACAATATTTGGTGGCCTTCTTAATCCATGTTTGATCTTCTCCATTAAGTTAACAATGTCTTGTTTCATTTGTGCTTTATGTAAATTTTTTCCATAATTTCTTAATGCTGCAAGAAATTCTGGAATAAGTAGCTTTTATCACCACATTCCTGTAAGTATGAATTCTCATCAGTTGTTAGAAGCAGTTCCTAAGGGACAAATGTTCCATGGATAATCTTGTTTGTATGTATGTATGTTTGTTTTTTTTTTTATCTAGTTATCTTGGTTTGAGCCATTTTAAGGCTAACCTAGTAACCTAGGTAAGGAGGTGGTGTAGCAAAACAACCGTGTGTTGTTCATGAATTTCAAAATGACATTTCTAACATAAAAAAATTGAGAACTATATAATGGATCTTATATCTGAGTTCTTTCCTCATTAATATATTAAACATAATATTAACCTTTTTGATGAGTACATCTTTGTAGTGTTGAATATATGCTCCAATATAAACAGATGTAACAGTGAATTGTTAGTTAGTTTGTTGTCATTAGTTTAGTTTGTTTTCAAACAGTTCTAATTAGCTGTCATAAAACTTAGCATAATTATAGGTGGTTGTTGAAGTCTTTTGTAGTTATAAATGTGTAATCTGTTTATGAATAAATTATCAATCAGAGATTGGTTTTTGTATGAATTTATTTGCAGTTTCATTTTCTGTATTTCTATTGCTATTATATTTTTCTATTATGGTATTAGAGCTAATGGGAGGTCTTGTTGCTGTGAGTCTGTGTGTCAAGTTTGATGATGATGTGTTGTGGAAGATTCTGAAAGAAAGTGGTGACTTGCTACTCAATAGTGTGCATCAGATTTTTTAAGAACTCAAAGAGCAGCGGAAGTGTGGAAAAGACTACATATATTTTTCCAAACTCTATTGAAAAGAAGTTTGCTGCTGTGTGGCTTGTTGCAACCATAAGAGTTGAGAGAATGTCAGCCATTGTTGAAGAACCACTAGATGATAGTGATGATGACTTCATTGAAGATGAACCAGTTATTCTATTTGAAGAGACCAACACTTTGAAGATATGGAAGGATGCAGTAGATTGATAGATAGATGTTCAATAGTCTGAAATACTTGTGGATCAGAGAAAGTATACCTCATTGGGGTTGTGAGACATACATGTGAGGATTGGTGTCCAATAGTTCAGGGGAGTTCCGAAATCTGGAAGTTCAATATTATACCTTTACGAAGGTGATGAGACACTTCATGTGCAAATGGTGTCCAATGATGTTGAGAACTCGGATGATAGCTAAATGGCTATGCTAGAGTTGGAGAACAACTTGAAGAATTTTCATTGGTCTGAGAAATATTTTCAAAGAACAACTTCTGCATAATGTATTTCTTATTGTTTTGTTGTTATTCAGATTAATGTTGTAGCATTAAGAGGGGGTGTTGGAATATATACTGCAACATAAACAGATGTAAAGTGAACTGTTAATTAGTGTAGAATGAGGTGTCTAGTTTATTGTCATTAATTTAATTTGTTTTCAAACGGTTTTAGCTAGCTGTCAATAAAATTAATATAATTATAAGTGATTGTTGAAGTCTTTTGCAACTATAAATATGTAATGTGTTTATGAATAAATTATCAATCAGATATTGTTTTTTTATGAATTTATTTATAGAGAAATGGTAGTATGAGATTGCATGGAAAGTGCAATGTTAATTTACTCCAAGGCCTTTGACCGCACGATAAACCATCTGGCAGAAGCAAAAGCCTTATTCTGAGGATTCCAATTGGTGCTCTAAAGACAGTGGCTGAATCTAAATTTGAAGGGGATTCAATGTTAAGCAATCAATGCAATGAAGAAGAATTCATGCTGGAACTGGAAATTGAATCAAATCATTTTCCGACATCAGGATGTTGATAGATAGAAGTCAAGAAGTGTATCTGTAATCTTTTTCATATCCATCTTGTTGGTCATCTTTCTAATCTAGGGGTTAATGTCTCTGGCAGGGAGGGTCTTAAAGTCTTTATGGGTTCATATTTTCTAAGGCTTAAAAGCCGTGCTAAAGGATTATAAAGTGGGGTTAGGCAAAGTGGAGGCCATCTGAACGCAAAAGTCCTTCCCTTGTTATTTCAGTTTTCCATTTTGGGATTTGCTCAGTTTTGTCTGCTGTGCTTCAAACCCGCACTTTGGCCATAACACCTTGGCATGCTTTGATTTGATTTCGTTGAGTCATGGTTAGGTTTGACTACATTCTCAACTCTGAAGTTCTGCTTTTATTTATCTTTCATTAAGCTTAACTCTTGCTTTAGTTTCTCTTATTTGTGAGGTGTTTGGATTGGTTGTTTGCCAGTCTGCATTGTAGAAATTTGATGTCCATACTCTTCTAAATGTTCTTTATGTAGGGTTTAAATCTAGGACCTTCTGTTTATGTGTTATGATGTTCTACCACTGAATTAGAGTAATTTTATTTTGTATTTTGTATGGACTAAATAGGATTTGAATTTTGAACAAAAGACCTCCAATGTATATACTGGAGTGTTCTACCACTGAACTATTAGCTACCTTTCAATTAGATTTTTTGTGTAACTCATTTCTTTGAACATTATGCATGAAGTTATACTCAAGAAAACAACATTGAGATAAACATGTTGATTGATAATAGTTGAGACCTTCTCACTGAATCTTAAGGGACTATGGAGAGCTGAGTGGATTAGGTAAAAAGAATAAAGGTGCTAAAGGGTTGAGAGTTTCAAGCCGATGATCATTGATGACAAGTTGATAATCTCAGCCATAGAGTGTGAATGGGAGATGTCTCAATGAGCAGGTCAATGCTGTCTGGTTAGTTTGATAACGAAAATTGCCAATAGCAGACGCAACACTCATCACCAGCTTCATCTATGCTATAAGATTAGTAGGAAATGTATAAAGCACACAAATTGTTTGACAAAATGCTATAATGATGTTGGCTATTGCATTGCAATGTGATTAACGACTTATACTGACTTCAAATATAATCACTGGCGCGAAGAGACCCAGGTGATTTTTAAGCAAATCTAATTGTAAATTCAAACTTAGCAAGCTTTTCTAGCATCCTGCCACTGCAAGCTAAACTGGATGCTTTGGATCAGGGATTGTGCTCTTTGTTTGTTTAGTTTGATAGTAAATTCTTCTGTGTATACAGAGCACTCTATGTAGGCTTTACTGATATTTGCTTGGGTGGCATATCTTAGATTCACCAGCCAGCTACAATTTTCTTGAATATTTTTGCCTGCTTAGCACAGGAAATAGTTACTCTGTTACTCTGGTTTCATTGATCTAGGTTACTGTTCACGGAAAATGCTCTTAGAATTTGTTTGCTCCAGTTTTCGACTTTCCATGTAAATATGTTATCACACAACTTCACTTTACTTTTTCTTAATTGACAAAAGCTGTAAGTAATCATACACCAAAAAAGCCATCGCTGGAAGTGACCCAAACAGAAATTTCATTTCCAAGATGTTAAAAGCAACACAGCTTTAGAGCTCTTCTAATAACAACAGAAGAATGTAAGAGCTTTTTCTGGGAAACAATTATGTAAGTTTTTTTAATCAATATTTGAGATCACATTCAATAGTCTACCATCAGGATGAGGAACAAATGATGGCAGATCACACAAATGATCTGATCGGAAACATTGATAACAAAATAACTCACACAACTGTTTCACAAGAGGCAATCTTACATTCTAATGAATTGTGAAAAGCTTATGTCTGCTAACAACAGTAATGACATAATCCCAAGTAGACACAGTCCAGTGACAAGAAGAAATTGAGTTCATTCTTCAATGATGGGGGTTCCACAGTTGACCCTCATCTTGAAAGCCAATCCATGGATCATTCGATTCATGTTCTGAATGTATTGCAGGTTTGTAGTGTTCGAACTTTACTTGATTTGTTAACAGAGTTCCTCTATCATTCAAATAGCTTGCAGAGTTGTTGATTGTTTTATTTTGAAGTCAAGGTTTGTTTGATCATTCTCTAGTTTCTGTAGCTTCTCCTCGATCTTGAACATTTGCTGTGCAAGCTTTGTGTTGGCATTTGGCATTCGGAGATTCGCGAGGAAGGCTGGACAAATTAGACACTCGGAGTATATTGGAGTAAATTTTTTGCATAACTTAGAAAACAACACAATGCATCTATTTTTCAAAATATGTTTCGAAATAAGCTTCCTCAATGATTCAGAAACCACTTTGTGTGAAGTATGAAGACCAAGAACAGCTTTTATTCATGAGAGTTCCTTACCAAAAATAGCCTGATATCATTGTATATAGCGGACCAAACCAATTTAATGTTCTTGCAGTCCCAGAAAACGCGTTTAAAGGTTTCATTATAATGATAGGTTGGGCATCAAATGAGAATGGTAAATAAAAAACAGATGGGGCCTCCAACTGGAACCCTGTGATGGAGCAGCTTCCAAGCAACCATTTGTTACATAGCATCAACTTTAGATTTCCACAAGGCTGTGCTAAGGTCTGCCACTTAGTCTCTTTGAATTTGCACCTGTACTTTCAAGTCTCTGTTCTAATGATTGCTTAGGAAGGAGTCGTTGATATAAGCACTTGAGATGAAGCTGGTCAAGTCTTAGACCACATTTAGTCCTTCACAAAGTTGGTGAGCAGGGATTCATCAAGCAGGTTTATAATTTCTGCCATAGCAGTCTTTTCGGAAGCACTCAACTGGAATAAGGATTTGATCAGATGCCAGCCCCTCCATCAACAGATTGGAAAGAAGCCAAAGATTTCTGATTGTTGAATTCCTTTCTCGAAAAGGTGCTTACCCTTAAGGCAGGGGATGAGAAGGAGAGGCTGATCATTTCTTAGAATAAATCTAATCCATTGGATGGAAGAGGTGGGGAAGCTTAGTCCATTTCGCAGTGATGAAACTTTCATTCCGGTATCCAAGAAATTTCTTGTTGGAATATATGCTCCAGCAAAACTATAGATGTGTCAATAAGGAACTGTCCAATTTGCTGTTGAACAATTATAGTTAGCTGTGACCATAATTAGCATGATTATGGGAAGCCTGTTAAGTGCCTGCAGCTATAAGTTTGTAATCTGTTAATGAATAATCAATCAGAGAGTATTTTATTTCTGCTGTCCCAAATTCTATTATGGTGTCAGAGCTAGTCGATATGTTGCACCTACAGTCAAAGTATGTTGTGTAGTCACCAAGCTCAGAGATATGGCAGTCCGGTAGGCTGAGCTCTTCTGAGAATGATATCTCAGTTGGTGGATTTATTATTGCAAGAGTTCTATATTATTCTGTTTTGAATCTTTGCTTGAAAACATTTCTGTTGTGAGTCGAGAAGAACAGAGCTGGTTTAGAAAGGAAGTGTTATGATATTTTTTTGGAAATATTTGTAAAAATCAGAAATATGGTCTCCAATAATTAAAAAATATGATATGAATTGAATGATTGATGATATGATGATTTGGGATGAACATCTCCCCTTTATTTATAGGCTTCACCATGTAGGAACATACCCCTTCATCCTAATAAAGAATATTTAAGGTATTAATTAAAACTAATGTTAAGGTTATGCATATCACAAGTGTTTTAACTCATTATACTTAAGAGTATATATTATATTCTTCGGATATATGATATTAGGGTCATAATACTAGATAGAATATTAGAGACCTAACATCATAGTGGTTCAGTGAAAGTTGCTACTGCCAAGCCAAATATTATTGTGAAAAATCCTATTGAGGATGAAGTAGCTAACGCTGAGGTGAAGTTTGTTGCTTCTGAGTTGTACGAACTGAGAGAATGTCAGCCATTGCTGAAGAACTACAAGATGATAGTGATGATGATTTCATTGAAGATGATCCAATTGTTCTATTTTGAAAATACCAACACTTCGAAGATGGGGAGGGATTGAGTAGATGATAGATAGATGCTCAATAGTTTAAGGTGCTTGTAGATCAAAGAAATTATACCTTTGGGGTTATGAGACATACATGTGAGGATTGGTGTGTAATAGTTCATAGGGGGATCCAAAATCTAAAGTTCAACATCATACATTTACGAGGATGATGAGACACTTAATGTGTAAATGGTGTCCAATGATGTTGGGAACTTGGATTATAGCTAGGTGACTATACTTGGGAGCAACTTGAATAATTTTACTAGTTCGAGAACTGTTTTCAAAGAACAAATTTTGCACATTGTATTTTCTATTGTTTTATGTTTAATGTTGCGGTGTTAAGAGTGGGTGTTGGAATATACACTCCAACAAAACTATAGATGTGTCAATAAGGAACTATAGAGGTGTCTTTAGTTCAAGTTTGTTGTCATTAGATGTCTAGTTTACTGTTGAACAAATCTAGTTAGTTGTCACCATAATTAGCATGATTTTAGGAAGTCTATTGATTACCTATAGTTATAAATTTGTAATTTGTTAATGAATAATCAATTAGAGAGTGTTTTATTTTTGCTATCCCAATTTCTATTATTTCTTCTCTCACCTTCCTCATACTGTTGAAGGGAGGTGAGGTTAAGAGTTTAAATGGAGTGTAGACAACAAATTGTCATTTATTTTAACTACATTCCACTATCTAGTAGTTGTAACTATAAACATTCCATGTCCAACTAAGAATTTTCCCAATTTCATTTCCATTTAGAATCTTGATACACTATATCACAATCAAGCATTTACCTTACATCCAGGGATCCATGATTCTTGTTTCGAAGGGTGTTGTACACCTTGCACAAGAAAATAATTATTTTTATTATGTAAAATAAATACTCATTTGTGACACATCTTTGACAACTTGTTTAGCTACATTAAATATTTATTGGTTAGATATTTCACGTGTGGGTTGCACATTGGAAAAAAAAATTAATATTGAGAAAACTTAGAACCTAAAAGTAGATGTTAGTGTCAATGATTATGTGCTCTTATATTTTTGAGACATGTTTTAACCAATACCACTTGGTGGTTTTGTGCGATTTTGATTTTATAGAAGCAAGCACATGTTTAGTGGTTGAGGTTGATTGTCATTTATATTGAGCTCTTTTGTAACTTGCATATGTAAAGCATGAAATGGGCTATGTGGATGCATGGTTACTCATTATGCTCAAACACATAGAGAATACCTTGGAGGAGCTTGATGTTTTAGAAGTATTAATGGAGGCTTTGTAAGTGTTAATGTTTTATTGTTGAACAATATATTGAGTGTAGATGTTTTTGGAGGCTAGATTTTTCAGTCATACTGCTTAGGGTATACGCATATTTTTCTTTCATAGGGTTGTATAAGAAATAGTTTGATCAACCAAATAATTTCCTAACAAGTGGTATCAAAACCATAGTTATGGTTGAAGGAGGTGAGAGCTCCTTGATTTTGTTTAATTCTTGTTTAAGTAGATTTAGTGCAAATTTGAAGTCATGACAATGTTCAAGAGATTTCAAGAATTTCAAGGTATAAAGTGTGTTGTGCAAGTTGTAAGAGTTGCATATTTGAGGTTTATATATGTGTGGTTATTATTGCAAATCTAGAGTTTTCAAAAAGATTTGATAAAGAGGGCTTTGTTTGGACATGTTCACCATGAGAGTTTTTTGGAGGAAGTTGCATAAATGACCTCTTGGAATAAAATAAACCTCAACATTGGATATAAGAGGGGTCCTAGACATGAGGATTGACATGAAATTTAATGTATTTTGGAAACTAGGGCCTAAAGAAAAAAATAAATCTCCCATGTATGCAATCATCTAGTCGTATAGCTGATTAATCATATTAATGAATACAAAATAAAAAATACATTTAAAAATATACATTTAATGCTTCTTTAAATTAAGGGGGGGAAAAGAAATAATAAGGAAGTAAGGGGTCCATAGAGCCTTGCAGTTGTATCCTTTTAGACAATTGACAAGGCATAGTAATGACAACAATAGCTAATACAAGGCTATTAACCTTAACTAGTGGTTATTATGGTTGGTTGGCTTAGTTCCCAAAACTATCTCCTAGTCGGGTCAACTATGGTTCAACCATGTAGATGAAAACTTAAAAAAGTGAAATTAAAAAAAGATTTAATTATATTGTCAATTTTGATGAGTCCAAATAATGACTCATTTTTGTTAGGATTTATCATATGTTTGTTATTATTACTATGGGATTTTAACACCTGGTTACTAATACTTTCTATATTATTTCTCTAAACTTATGAACTTTGGACATGAACTTATGCCTGTAACTTTTGATGGTATTAACCTGCTATGTGATATATCTTTATTAATTTTACATGTAATTGAATGAATGCTATTCTAAGGTGATTATGGATATACAATTGTCTTGTGCACGCTAATGTCATAATGCAGGTTCAAATTAAGATACAGATATAAATGGAGCTTGCAAGGTGGAAGAAGTTCATGCCAGCTGCCTGGTTGTTGAAGGAGTCAAAAAGAGATGGACATTGAAGAAGTCAATGGTTGGAAACTTTCAGCTCATGTGGAAGTGATAAATTAACTTTAAATGACCATGTCTATTAGGTGAGTAGATTTAGGAGGTGTTGCTATGCCGGATCCTCGTTGAGGCAAGACTGGTTTGACTAGATCTTGTGCATGCATAGCCTCCCTTTTTTTTCATGCTTTCAATAAATGGCATCCTCCTAGTCTGTTGGAGTCGACTGCCCAATTAGTTAGAGTTAGTTAGAAGTTTTCCTTCTATAAATAATGATTAGATACTCCTCTTCAAGAGGTTGGATGTTTTGATATTGTATTTTCATCTATAGTTTCAAGGAATACAGTCATGTTGTTATTATGTAACTGTGAACCCCGATCCTAGACCTACACAAACATAGCAAACAAACACACAATTAGATTCTTATCCAAGTAAGAACAAGGATTCCCTATGAAATTCATTTACAATGCTCAAGAATAGGAAAAAAGAAGAACAAAACATGGAAAGCAAATGAAATCCTAATTAAGCATGTAAATCCTCAATCCCATGGGGAATTGGTGCCAATTATGTGTAGAAATTGGTCCTTTCCCAACTCCTTTGTAAGCTTGATGAAGATTGATCCACTTGATGATAAAGAACAATATGATTCCTTGACAAAATCTGCAATAACCTAACTATGATAATGGAAAATGCTTATGGATATGGATGAAATTTCTCTAAATATGAAGATAATAACTTTGCTCTCAATTTTGTGGATGAAAAATGAGAAGGAAAGCCTCTTATTTATAGATGAGATTGAGAGAAGAAGAGGCAAAGTTGATGAATGTGGGACTAATCTTCAACCAATGGCCAAATGCCACTTGTCAACATGTGAATGGAGGAAGTTTGAACACATTTTGGTGATTGTGCACAATAAATGATATTAGGTGGAATTTGAAATTCATGAAATGACATGTAAGAGGGAAAAAAAATGAATTAAATGCCTCTTGGCTTAATGCAAAAGGACATGTAAGAGGAATGAATGTCTTGTTGGAAGGACAAATCCACTTGGAGGGATTTTCAAATTTGGAGGTATATTTGTCTAAATATGTCATGTTGAAAGAAAATAGGGATTTAATAAATCAATTAAATGTATTTTCATGTGCAAGTGGCAAAACTAGAGAATTTTAGTGATTAAGATTAAATTAATCAAGATTTGATCAATTTAATGAGAGCTCAGGTGATTTGACAATTTTGACTTAGATTTTATGATCTATTTAAATCAAGATTGAGAGGAAAATGATTTAGACTTTAATTAAATAAAGATTTTGATTTATTTAACTAAAAGGGGATGATGTTAGATTAAATTAAATAGGGTTTAATTTATTCAATTTAATAGGATGACCTTAGAGATTTAATTAATAAAATGAATTATATAGTTAAATAGAGACATAGGGTTAATTAAATTAAATTGATTAATTTAATCAACAAAGAAGAATGACTTAATTAGATAAATAATGATTTATTCAATTAAGGGATGAAAGGTGATGACAAGCTGAGAAGGTGATTTAGGACAAAATGATGTTAGTAATCAGGATCAAGTGTGTTAGTATATTTTTCATGTCTGCATTTTGCCACTCTTTGAAGTAATGCACTTGTTGTGTTGGTTCAAAGAATAAACTGCTGTGATCAAAATTCAAAAATTTCTCAATTTTTCGGATGCCCCACTGCTGCCCCAGCGAGAAGGATTATGCTAGTATATTGCTCCCTCAAGGGATCAAATGAAAATTTGGATTTTTGGGTGATCTCGCGAAAAAAAGACCAGGTGCCCGACAGGTCCAAAAAGGCTCTGGGATGCCAAAAATGATGCAAAATTGCCCTCGATTGGGAAAAACGGGATCGAGGGTCCAAAAGCCTAGCTGGATGACTAAATTAGGTAAAAAAACACTAATTTTTAGGCTTAAATAGACCTTGAGGGGTCATTTTCAAATCATTTTCACACTTAGCCTTTAAATATTTTTGCATTTTGAGCTCTGAGCCTTAATCGAGATGGCACAAAGATTGCTTCCCGACATGTGTCATAGCGAGTACAAGTGCACTAGTGGCCAGTTGACGTAGGACCAATTGACGTAGGACCCGTGGTTTGTACCCCTTTTCTAACTTGTGATGTTCATTTTTTTCGTGCATTTAATAGGGTCAAAGTCAAATTTAGGTCAAGCGACACTATATAGTGTCGTTGAAAATGCAAAATCAGCATTGTGCGGCCCCTAAGAGCACCGCATATGCAAATAGTACCACTGCAGGCCACTTTAGAAATTAGGGTTTCAGTTTTTAGTCAGCCGCATATGTTAATAGCGTTGTGGCGAGCCTCTTTAGAATTTAGAACCTGGGAGCATGGTCAAACTGCGTCGCTGCGACACATTTTGAAATTTGCAAACTGTGCCGCAATTGCAAATAGGACCGCAATTGTCGTTTTGATTGTGAAAACTTAGTTCGAGGGCTTGATTTTTTTAAGAAACTTGACGTTGTGGCTTTCCTTGCGTAGGAGGACCTTGGGATACTAAACTCTTGGGAGCACAAATGCCCAGTGCTTGGCAGATTAGGCGAGTTACCCGAGTTGCTCCAGGAACATCTCAGTGCCATTAGTCTCTAGTATGTCGCATACGTTCATCCTATTCGGACCCATTTGGTGATGATGGCAGCCTTAGTGGAGCAATGACATAGTGAGACCTCCTCCTTCCATCTTCCTATTGACGAGGCCATAGTTACATTAGAGGATGTCTGACGCATCTTATAGCTATCCATCCATGGTGAGAGGGTCATTTACGATGTGGATGTCAGGAGGGATGTATGCTTCGAGGTAATGGAGCTTAATGAGATCATCTTCTTTGAGGGCCAGATTGACCTAGAGAGATACAAGAGCACAGTGCATATATTCAGATTGATGCAGTGATCATATCAGGTCTTGTGGCACTAGATCGACAGGGTCGATACTTCAGTCTGGGTTGGGGATTGGCATGGGAGCGGATGCTCTTTCAGAGAGAGTGCTTTGCATGGGGTCCAGTGATGCTGGCCTCACTTAAAGGGATTTGCACGAGTTTGCATATCTAGATAGAAAGGTCATTGGGGCCGGGGTTACATTACTGCACATCTGGGCTTGGGAGTGGATTTCAATGCTTCGCCCTCAGGTTACACCAGTTGCTCGAGAGCTGAATGATCTGATTGTTTGGCATTATGGTGGGGCTCAGATCATTTTTACACATACAAGGGTAGGTGGCATTGCCCACTGGCGGCGAGTCATTGATGAGATGACAAATTTTACTTGGAGGCCCTTGCTCGGCGTAGGCGCATGGATGGATGACGTACAATAGTTGTTCTTTGCTCGCTAGGATAGGTATATGCAGGGCAGAGAGGACACCATGATCAAGAGATATTTTCCAGATAGAGTGGCCAAGTAGTTTAGGGATGTTTAGGACAGACCCGATGACCAGTATGTGGTTATCTTCGCCTATACCATGAGGGAGAATACATGGGGCAGACCTATCCCTATAGAGGAGGCAGTTGCATCCTTTTGGCAGTTGGTGACCAGTTTGTGGCCATGTGATCAGGGACAAGGTGATGCAGGGGTGACACAAGCCTACAAAGATTGGTTCCGACCACCCCCTAGACTTACAGATCCAGGTATGACACTCCCACAACGGAGGCCTAGAGGAAGGTTAGCTGAACGAAGGCGGGGACAGGGAGGCAAAGGGGATGGAGATAGGCCGCCAGGAGGAGGAGGACCTCCTCCACATTAGACACCACCCCAGGTGCAGCCACATTAGACACAACCTTTGTTGCAGACATCGGTTAGAGATCAAGCATAATAGGCCCCACCCAGAGATAGGGAGAGAGAGGTCCCTCAATAGTAGCCTCCACAGCCAGACCACCAAGATGCGTTGATCCAAAAATTACAGGGTCAGGTATAGGTTTTGACAGTTGAGAGAGATTAGGCCTAACAGTAGGTTACAACAGTCACAAAAGAGAGGGATCAGGCTAGGTCTGAGAGAGACCAGGAGATAGGCCGGAGGAGACAACTCGAGAGTATGGCCTCATCATCCCAGGGTAGGACAATATCCTTACGGGCATACTGGGAGGTAGTGATAGAGGCAAAGTACTATCCGCAACACTATAGGTAGACAGTGCCACCAGCAGGTCGGATGCCAGATTTTTCACAGCAGACAGGGATGAGACCTCCAGAGGATCATGGTGAGAGACAGGAGGGTGAGGGGCATAACCAACAGGGCTAGTGCTTCCTTTTGATCATAGAAAGTATTCATTTTTGATTCATGGGCCTTGATTTTTTATTGCCCTGATTGTATTATATACTTCGATTTATTCATACTTGATCCGATCTTTGTACCATGATAGTTGTATGTTTTGATGATATATGAGATGGTTCATTTTATGAGATGTCCTACTTTACTTATACATGATGTATGGATGAATTTAATTTCCTATGTGTTATGATATGCTATGAGATGTATTTATTTTATGTTGTGCAATATGTATGTTTCTATATGATGCGATGATGTGATGCAATGATTATGGATGTATTTCTTTTTGTATTTTTCTATGCATTTTACAGTAACGATGTATGGATGCAATCATGATATGCAGATGATTTCTATTATGCCCTTAATGATTCATGCGATGCATTATGGTTGGTGATAATATTTTTGTTTCTTTTCCTTATGCAAAATGATTATGATGATGTATGGCATGTTATGATGTGATTATGCATTATGATCTCTGAATGTAATGGAACAAATGCAATGACATGATTGAAATGATTTCTTAAGATACTCAAAATAACAAATTTCTATTATTCTTCATAACTTAAGATGATAATGAAAGAAAATGATATGATTAACTTTCCTATATGATATAATATGATATGCATTATGCTGATGATTTGTGAATGCAAGGCAGATGCATTAGCGATGTTTTTGATTAACTACCATGGTTCCATGTTAGTATGGAAAGGAGATAGAAGAAAAGAGATCCAAAAAGCCTACCTTATTAATGATGATGATGATTTGTTTACCAAGAGTTGGTATTTAAAAAGGCTAATTACTTAATATTTGATAATACACGTAGGTACGATGCATCAAGGTATTAAGAACCAAGATGGCATTGTACCTAGTGTAATGGACTTTGACTCGACAATTAGATAAGAGTATTCTTGTTCACACTTGACATACAAAACCTTATTCAGAATGTAGTTCAGATATTATAAACATCTCGGGCCAAAACATAGAAAAACAAGTCTTCCTATGTGGTCAACAAGACACCTAAAACACCTTCCCTACAAACCAAACAAAGCACGCATAACCAAGTTATTTTACAAGAATATCCAGTAAGCATAGCAGATAAAAATATAATGATCATCGCCCCATTCCTTTCTCTCTAATCCATTTTGATTAGGCATCATCGAGAGGTCATTAGAATGAGTGCAAAATAAGATAAGTCAAAAAAGACCAAGATAAAGTAAACAAACAAGCTAATGTTCTTTGTACCGCTAGCCAAGACTAAACTATGGTGATGCCTGATGTTGATGTCTATTGTAGGAAGGATGCAACCTAGGACATTTTTTTATCAGGTGGTGATGAAATTGATTGGATGATAAGCTATTGATACTCCGAGTTGATTAACTTGCTAACTTACTGACCTAGACTTGAGACTTTTGATGATTAGGTGTTCACTTTTGAACACGCTAGACTTGCTTCCGATTGCTTTACCAAAGGATGAAAGTGATGATTGATTTATTATGAGTGATTGGTTACCGTGGGTGAAAGCGAGATGAGACAGATGCACCATTTTTGGGTTTTTTCAAATATTTGGATGTTTTTGGTGTTTTGAAATATTTTGAGGCTTGTTTTGATTTTTGGGTTTTTTTTAATTTTTTAGAATTTTTTGAGATTTTGACCAAGAGACTAACTTAAAGGCCTACCCTAGGGGTCTCGGGAGTTGATCAACAAATTATCCTTTCCTATGTTATACACACAAAGACCACGTAGTTTGACTGATGACTTGACTTGATTACTGATGAGATAGATGGGCAAACAGATTGCCATTTTATTGCGACGGGCCCCTAAAGGACTGACCTAGGGTGTCTCGGGAGATGATCAAAGATCAACCTTACCTATGTTCAAGCTTAGAGATGATGTAGTTCGGTATGACGACTCTATGTTTTGATTTTTTGGATTTTGATATGATTTGGATGTTTTTGGATTTTTTGAAGGATTTTTTGAATGTTTTTGGATTTTTGATGTTTTCTTAATGTTTTTGGATTTTTGATGTTAAGGAAGATCACAAGAATATACACAAATCTGATCCGATGCAGGTATAGGAATATGCCCCCAGTGTGATGTGATAGACTAATTCGATAAAGACCAGACAAACTGACCTTAGGAATGTGCCAAGTAGTACTAGGGTGGAACATGATATGAACACAAGATCAAACTATGGTACATACGCAAACATATGGTGGAAGGATAAATAGAATGTAATGGATAAGTGAGTGTGCAGAAAAAGCCGTGAAGATCCTGGTGGATCGAGAGTGCTTTATTTATGCTTGGGGCCTGTTTTCCAGGTTTTCACCAAGGAACTTCTCCAATGCGCCACTGAAGTGGTTTTCACTAGAGGACGCTTTTTTTCTTTATTGTTTTCAATCCTCTTTTTGTTTTTGTAATTTTTTGATTTTTTTTTATTGTCACCAAGATGCCTGTTTACCAGGTTTTCATGAGGGTGACCATTTTTTTAAGACATTTTCTGATTTTTTGGTTCTATACCTTGAAAGACCAGGCATAAACCTTTTGAGATGGGAGTTGTTCATGGGCTCCTACAGAGGTTCATCTTTTGGTGTTGATAACTGATATGCCCCTGACTTGTAGGTTGCTGTGACGATGAAAGGTCCCAACCAGTTGGGTTCAAATTTTCCCTTTCTATTCAGATTTTGCATGTTCTTTTGATTCTCCTTCAGTACTAGCTCGCTAACTTGGAAGGTCTGCCTCCTGATTTTCTTGTTGTAAGTACATTTGAGGCGATTCTGATAGACTTGAAAGTGATTTAGGGCATCCATGCACCACTCATCCAATAGCTCTAGCTCATTTAGTCTTGAGACCTGGTATTCCTCATCTATAATGAGATTTTGTAGTGACATACATAGGGACAGGAGATCGATCTCAAAGGGGAGGATGGCTTCTTATCTGTAGACCAAGGAGAAGGGGGTGACACTTGTTGGTGTGCGAATGCTGGTGCGGTAGGCCCATAGGGCAGGATTTAGCTATAGATGCCAGTCGCGACCAACGTCATTGATTGTTTTCTTAAGGATTTTTAGAATGGTTTTATTGGTGGCCTTTGCTTGGCCATTGCCTTAGGGATAATATGGAGTGGAAAAACAATGTTGGATATTGAATTTTTGGCAAAGGTCATGAACATCCTGATTTTTAAAAGGTGTCCCATTATCTGAGATGATAGCTTGGGGGACACCTTATCGACAAATGAAGTAGTTTAGGATGAACTTAAATATCTGATTTCTAGTTATGCAGGTCATGGGAATTACTTCGACCCACTTGGTAAAGTACTCTATGGCGGTGATGATGAATTTATGGCCATTGGATGAGGAGGGGGTGATTTTACTGATGAGATTGAGCCCCCACTGAGAAAAGGGTCAATGTGTAACAATAGGGTGGAGCTCCTGAGCTAGTGCATGGATGAGGTCCCCATGCTATTGGCATTGTAAACACATTGAAAAAGTCATGTGTTTCTCTTTCCATTGTGGGCCAATAGTATCCAGTCCTTAGCAGTTTCTTTGCCAAAGACATGCCACTCGAGTGCAAACCACAAATGTCATTGTGAACCTCAGTTAAAGTAGTCAGGGTTTCCTCAGTATTTAGGCAACGTAATAGGGTCTCTTTGATGCTCCTACGGTATAGGGTATCTCCAAATATAACAAAGTGGGTTGACTTCTTAACGAAGGCTCGTTTAAGGTTTGGGTTTATGTCAGCTGGGAGGACTCCTATTCTTAAGTAAGTATAGATGGCATGGTACCAGGGATCACTGGGACCAATGAGTTCACACGCGAATTCAGACTCTAGTACCTTGAATGCTGGTATGAGAAGCTACTCTACAAATAATTCTTGCTTTGGGACATTGTGTGGGATCTCCAGGAGTGATCCAATTGTAGCCATTGCATCCGCTGCTCTGTTGTTAGATTTTGGTATCTGTTCAAAGGTGACATCAATAAAGGATTCTTTGAGGCTCTCCACTAGTTTCTTGTATGGTGTCAGATTTTCGTCCTTTGTTTGGCATTCACCATTGACCTAGTTGATGATAAGATGTGAATCCCCATAGACCTTGAGTGCCATAATCCACCATTGTGCATCAAATCTTAATCCTATAACGAGAGCCTCATATTTTGCGATGTTATTTGTGCAGGCAGAGGATAACTTATAAGATTTGGGTATACAATCACCTTGTGGTGTTATGAAGAAGATTTTGGCACCTGACCCATGCTGTATGTGAGATCCATCAAATTACATTTTCCAGTGGTCTACTACGTTTATGTTGAAGATGGATTCATCGGGGAGCTATGATACCAATGGATTATCAACATACATCGGTGCTTCTACTAGTTGGTCTGCAATTGCTTGTCCTTTGATGGCCTTGCACTCTACATATTCAATGTCATGATTTTTTAGGATCGTAACCCATTTAGCTATCCTTCCTGTGAGAGTTGCTTTGGAAAGTAGGTATTTGAGCGGATCTATTTTTGTGATTAGCTTGATCTAATGAGCCAACATGTAGTGTCTGAATGTCTGAGCTGCAAATACAAATGCCAAACAAGATTTCTCAATAGGTGTGCAACTTAGCTCATGTCCTACCATAGTTCTGGTGATGTAGTATATTTCTCTCTCTCTTTTATTTTCATCATGCTGAACTAAAAGAGCATCGAGAGCTGCCATTGTTGCTGATATGTATAGGATCAATGGTTTTCCTGGAATTGGTGGCATTAGAACTGGTGGGGTGAGTAGGTATTCCTTGATTTTGTTGAATGCCTGGTCGCATTTGTCATCCCATTTGTATGCTACTCCCTTGTGGAGTAGATGAGAATATGGGATTTGTTTATTTTTCAACTGTGCTATGAATCTGCGGATAGACTGAAGCCTTCCTTGTAGACCTCTTAGTTGCTTTAGTGTCCTAGTTGATTCTAACCTTGTATTTTTTCAATCTGTCAAAAATGGAACTCAGAGCTACTATGTGGTCCTGTCTTTTCCTTGATTTAGCCAATATGCCATCCAAATAATCTTCCACAATCTTATGAATCATGTCGTGAAATATTAGTGTCATGGCTCTCTGATAAGTTGCTCCTACATTCTTTAGCCCAAATGGCATCATATTCCAGAAGTAGGTTCCCCACAAACATGTGAACATTGTCTTATGTTGGTCCTCCTTTGCTATCATGATCTGGTTATATCCTAAGAAACCATCCATTAGTGACAACATCTCATGTCCAGCTGTCATATCCACTATCATGCCAATGTTGGGTAGTGGAAAATCATCCTTGAGACATGCTTTGTTTAAGTCTCTAAAATCGGTGCAGATGCGGATGCCCCCATTTGGCTTTGAAATTGGCACAAGATTTGATTCCCATTCTAGATAATAAATCGAGCGTATGAAACCGACATCCAAGAGTTTCTGCAATTCCATTTTGACTAGCAAGGCTATTTGAGGATGCATCTTTCTCAATTTTTGTCTCATAGGTTTTGCTTCAGAATATACAACCAAGTGGTGAACTACCACCTCTGGATCAAGCCTAGGCATGTTAGCATAAGTCCATGCAAAATTTACTTTTCTTTCCCTTAAGAATGTTGCTAGGAGCTCTTGTTCTCCCGTAAGAAGTGACTTGACATAGAACGTGATGTGTGGCGTTGCTTCTATTCCCATATTGATGGGGTTGCATTGTTCTGCCAGGACTGCTGAATTTTCTTGATGAAGTTCAGTGAGGGGAAGATTGAATCCTTCATCCTCCGATGTCTCATAGAGGTTTTTACCATTGGATGCATCCTTTACTTTTACTGTTTTAGGTTCAGAGAGTTCTATAGAGTGGTTTTCACTCAAAGAACTTGAGATTATTCTTAATCTTTTTCTTTTGCAACTGAAGGACTCAATCATCTCCCTGTAATAAGCTTGAGTGTCTAGTGTGATGTCAAATCTAGCTTTAAGATCTCCATATGGTACTATATCCTGTAATCTTATGAATTTTGAGAGTGCCTCATCATTTTCAAACGTGTCCAAAATCGGTGGTCCTCGTTGGTCATAATTGATGAGTTGGAGGTTTATCTTGTGGGTTTGTTGGTCTGACTCAAAGGATAGGGTACTGATCATGAGGAGGGAGAAATCTTCAAAAAGCATGAGTAAGCCAATTACGGTATCCTCATCATCGCTACTACTACACACATCGGTGATATCAAAGGTGAAGTTATCTAAGGGCAGACTTGTAGATATGGGTAGCTGAAGGGTGACTGTTGTTAACTAAGGGGGAGTCCTGACTGCTCTAACTAGGGGACTTCGGCCATGTATGGTTACACTTGGAGGGGTACACCCAAGGCTAAGATTTTCCATTCGTTTCTCAATAATGATGGGCTCCAGCCAACCATTGTTGTTCCTTCCAAGGCTTACATTTCTATTGTAGCCCATACTAAGCATCATTTGTAGCCCCTTGCTTCTCTCATCCATGGGAAGATTAGGTGTGAGCCTTTCATCTTGGTATAGTGAGCTTGAAATGTCTCTTTCATCTACGATCTCCCGACTCAGATCCCACCAACATCGGAATCTAGAGGTGTCCACTTTGAAAGTTTGTGAGGGTGTTTTGGCCGGTTGAGGTCGTCCATGTGTCCTAGGAGATTGAGGTAACTCTCCTACGACAAAATATATTTTCTTCATCTTATACTCCCCACACCCATTGTCTTGGATCATAAGCTTGATGTCAGATATGTCGGGGATGGAGGGTGTCTTTGTCCCAAAAGTGGAGGAAATATTGGTTGGGTCAATAGATGAGGTTGAGGGGCCTTCATCGTTCTTTGGGACTTGGGGAAATTTATAGTACTTGGCTTCCACATTCTTGCACTAAGCGAAAGGCTAAGGATCACCATGGATTGTGACCTCTTCATTTTGGTATGAAAACTTGACGCATTGATGGAATGTTGATGCAACTGCTTGCATCTCATGGATCTATGGGTGCCTTAGGAGGATGTTATAGGATAGGTCAAGGTCAAGCACCTGACAGGTAGTTTCCATAAAACTTGGCCCTACTTGAATAGGGAGTTGAATAGTGCCCTGAAATAGTCTTTCTTGATCATCATAAGCCCTGATTGTGATACCTTTACCCTTTTCAATGGAATTTTCAGAGATTCCCAGATTCTTTATAAGCTTTAGTAAACAAATTTTGAGGGCTGCACCTCCATCCACCAAGACCCTTTTGACCTTATTTTTGTGAACCAAGACTTTGAGGTGTAATGCACTGTTTGTGAGATGGCTGGGCGGGGAAGTCGTAATCAGAGAACGTGAGGAGATTTGGAGTGATTATGTTACCAACCATAGCTTGAAATTGCTCCATATCAAGGTTAGCAGAGACAGTGGATGAATCCAGGCTTCCTCAAGAATTTCCCTGTGGGCAGCTGAAATCTTCAGTAACTCCATGATGGAGATCTGAGCAGGGGTTCTTTTTAACTAGTCAAGGACATTATAACCATTAGGAATGGATTTCTGATTTGGGGTGGGGGTCTTAGATGGCTGTGATGCCCTGAAAATGGTGAACTTGACACCGTGTGTGGTGACTCCATAGTTAGCGTTGGCTCCCTTGATACTGACAACAGTAACCAATTCGTCAAAGAATGCAACAACTCCTTTGTATACGGTGTTCACTTTGCCAAATTTTTGCTTACCTTTGTTGTTTCCTTGATTATGGTCTGATATCGGATTCATGTATATTTTTCAGATCTTGATTTCCAACTGGTTTCTCAACATTTATGATTTTATCATCAATGAGATCTTGGATGATATTTTTTAGTTTCATGCAGTTGGTGGTCGTATGGCCCTTGAGCTTATGATAATTGCAGAGAAAATTTTCATTATACCAGGGTGGTTTCACCTAGGGCTCTTGGTAATTATCATAGGTGGGGACTTTGATGAGGTTCTCATTAACCAAATTCTTCATGATGGATTCGATGGATTCCCCAAGGGATGTGAATTTCCACTTGGGGGGATACTTGTTTTGCAAAGGTAGTCCTCCTTGATTATTGAGGTTGTTAACTTGATTGGGGCGGTTGTTGGGTTACCGCATTGGTTTGTAAGTTATTGTGATTGTTGTTCTACGATTGATGATGTGTTTGTACATTCTACTTGGGAGCACTGATGATGACCTTGGCATCGACCACTCCATCATCGGTGACATTCTTGTTTTTCACCCATGTACGAGGTTTATCATTGTAGCTGGTGGATGGGTGACTATCTTGATGTTCAGGATATGTAGGTGTCCCCCCTTGTGTGATGAGGTATCTTTTGATGTTGAGTGCCTTGGGGATCAATTGGTCGTATGTGGTGATGCACTGTATTTTTAGGTAAAATGCCAAGGTCTTGTCCAAATTAGCAATGATAGTGCAATTTTTTTGTTCCTTTGGCATGGCCCACTTACTCCGATTGGCCTTGGATTGCCATCTTTGTAGGAAGGAGGTGAATGATTCCCCCTTTCCTTGTTTGAGTGCTGATAATTCCTCTAGACTAACATCTGCGCAAATGTTGAATGCATAATTATGGAGGAATGCATCTTTGATTTCTTGGAATGTTCTGATGCCAGTAGGAAAGCAAGAGAACCACTCCATGGCGGCACCAACCAGGCTCCAAGGAAACAACAACATTAGATATGTGTTGTTGTATGTGACTTCCATGCAATGTACTTGGAATTCCTTGATGTGATCTTCAGGGTTTTCCAATCCGCGTTATTTGTCAAATTTGGGGATTTTGAATCCCTTTGGGAATGGTATCATTGCAAGGCTCCTGTCGAAAGGATAAGGACACAAATTGTTGGATGTCCTTGTTTTTTTTCCTAATTGAATATCAAGCACTTACTGTGAGAGAATTTTGATTCATGGTATTACATCGCCTTGCAGATCAGGAGGTGGGGTGAACACATTTTGAGGTGTTCGATTGAGGGGTGGAATATTGGTGGGAATTCGTTGCAAGATTTGTTGAGCGAGTAATGCCTACATTTTTTGTTGAGCCAACAATGCTTGTTGTTGGTTGTGTTGTTGTTGTGCCAACAACACTTGTTGTTGGGCTTGCTGTTGTTGTGCCAACAACACTTTTTGTTGGGCTTGTTGTTACTTCCTGTTGTACTTGATAATATTGCAAGGCTTGTTGATATGCTTCTTGCTGGGCTGCTTGCAATTGTGCTTGGTATTGTACTTACGCTTGCGCTTGCTGAGCTTGAAATTGGGCTTGGTCTTGAACATGCGCTTGTGCAGTTTGAGAAGCCTGTGTAGCTTGAGTGGATTGTGTGGCTTGGGTAGCTTGAGCTGCTTGCGCAACTTGGGTAGCTCGTGTGGCTCGTGCAACTTGTGAAACTTGGGTAGCTTGTTGTTGTTGTAATAAATCTTGGGCTTGAGCCTCCTATTGTGCTTGCTACACTTGTTGTGCTGCTAATTGCGCTTGTGATTGCTAAGTAGCTAGCCATGCAACTTGTTGGTTTTGGAGCACCTTTTGATGGGTGGCTTGTTGTGTATCTTGTAACGTGATGGTGAATGAATTTTCCATGTTGTGTTTTGGCGATGGTGGTGATGGATTGGGAATGGTATTGACCATTGTGATGAGCGGAATGGTCATGTTCATCATCGGGGTTTGAGTTGTGGATGGTGTGATTGAGATGCTTGGTCCTTGGGAAACCATTTTTTGAGATACTTGAGGAATGGTGGATGTGTTGATTGTTGGGGTTGTTTGGATGGTTTCCATCTATTGTTGTGATATTGATGGAAAAACAAGAGGATTTTGTGTGATGCTTATGATGGGAGGGTTGCTTTGATTTGGTTAATTGATGGCGGGTAAAGGGGGAAGACCCAACCCAAGGGGTGATGTAGATGTAAGGGGTAAAGGTGGAAATGGTGGAAATATGGGTGGTGCATTCTCTTGAAGTGATGATGATGAGGGATCAAAGATTCCCCCCACTCCAAACAAATCACCTTCTCTTTTTGAGGTAGGGAGAGAGGTTTGCATGTATAGAGGACAAATTGGTGTTGCATGAAAAGTGGTTATATTGGTGGTATCATGGAATGTAAGTGGACCGTATGGGTGTAATGGATTTACCGGGATAGATTGATCCGGTGTGGTGTTTGCATCCAACTCTCGATTTCTCACAAGGGGATGTTTTTGGAGTGCATGAAGCAATGAGCTTTCCTTGTTAACAATCGGCAGGGTTGAAGTGATAGATGATATGATTTGAGGGATGTCTTGAGTGATGCTTTAGAATGGAAGCATGGATGAGGTTGACGGCATGATCCCAAGAGGTCTCTCCACAATAGTGCTTATGTCAAAGTCGGAAGGGAGTTTAGCCCCTTCTTTCGCTAACTCAAGCATGTATTGGGAGGGATATAACCTCATCATGGCATTGATAATTCAATGATTTTTGGGATCTTGCACCATATCTAGGATTTCATCTTGTGTCATCACTAAGATGTTGTCGGTGATGTCCTCTACTTGAAACCTCCTCTTGAGGATTTTGTGATGGTAGAGATAAGTTGCTTGGGGGATTTCTTGATCGGACAAGATTCATTTCGTGAGAAGTTTGACTTAAATCACTTGAAGTTGATGTTTCCTTGGCGATTTCCATATTCTTCTTATGTTGTGATCTTGTTTGAACCATAAAATAGAGATCAATTGATCTAACTTTAGGTACAAAAAGAGAAGAAATAGGATGAATTTAAGGATCAAAGTGATGATGAGGATGAGATAAACGGAAGACGGATGATGTAGATGATGGAACTCTTGAGAAAATTTAAGGGGGAGGCTAAACTTTAGGACTTGATTTGGTTGGATTTTGGATAATGAACTTGTAAACTCTAAGAGGTTGTGTTGTCCTAGAGTGAAATCATACACAAGAGGATAATTTGACTAAAGGTGTAAAGAAGGATTCATCAAGACACCCTATTCAAATAGGATAATGAATGTCTAGACCTCAAGATGTTGGATTTTATCAAGAGGTAAACTTGTTCACAAGGATTTGATAATTTGATCAAATATGTGGGGAAGGATTCATCCACACATACCTAACTAAACAAGATGATTTTTTTTTCCCTAAAAGTCTAGCATAAGTGATGTTTTCAAAGTTTCCAAGAGTTTGTTGATGAGATGATGTTTGATTTTGATGGTCGAGGAATGGGTGAGAGTGATTTAATTTGAATCTACCTAGATAAGACTCTTTCTTACAAGACCTCAATTTTGAAGAACACGCTTGACACTTCCTATGTGAGAAAAGAAAACCTTTGAAAGAGATTGGGATTTTGTTGATAGTAAAACTCATACAAGATAGGGTTGTTCCTTGAAGCTTTCTTGTAGAAGTTGTAAACCAATCTTTCTCTTACCTCGTAAAGGCTTGAAAGACGCTCTTCACGATCCTTTGGACTAAGCTTCTTGAAATTGGGTTTGCAGATTTTGATTTTGTGAGAAATCATTTGAAAGAACACATGTGTGGGGTTCAATTGTTTGTTAGCTTTGTTTAATGAGTTCTTTTTTACCACAAACAATTCTTGATTAGAGTTTCAAACTAAATTTCTAATGTCATAATCTCTTCTCATCCCACAAAGTCCATTTATGTGGAAAGTCGAAGAAATTAAGGTAAAGCTTCCTATTTGTTGAATTTAGTGAAAAAAATGATGATTAAACCCAAATACTTAGAAACCTCTAAGGACGAAAACCCTAGGGAAAGCAAGAGCACTTGGATTTGTCAAAGATATTTGTTTCCTCCAAAGGGTTTGGAATTTTGAAGCTTTTGTGAATGTTTGTTTTTAAATGTTTTGAGACCCAAGTAAAGTGTTTTGATTCCAAGAATATGCACAATCCTAGGATGAAAAGACAATATTTGTTGGGTTCACACTTGGATAAATCCAGCTACGCATATTCAGTATGGATGATTAGATGCTTGACCACATAGGCTCCCCCTTACAGTGCACTCACTTCTCGGGTTAGCCAAGCATCAGTACCCATGAATCTCCCATGGCATACTTTTTATCTCTGCATTAGAACTACATGTTACGTGGGTCGGATTCAAAGGACATGACCTTTTGCACTAACAAATAGAAAGGATTTTGGCCTTTGCTAAACAAGGGGTTTTAATGCTGGCATTACGTTCGTGGGGGACCATCCATGTGGCGAGAGACCATTGTTGACCTTCTCGTCGGAATAATCCTTGTGATTCTCGAACTTTCCTTGAGAATCCACACTTATATACTGGTTGGAAGTCGCTTGGATTTAGCATGTTCTCGGTTGGGTCGTTCCCTGGGGTGATTAATTTTTCCCACCAAATACGCACTCTAAGATAAATAAAAGCGAGCAACCATATCCCATAGTTCAATCAACCTTTGTTGAAAAACAAAGGGAGAACACTCGCAATATGCCCCACTCACACTCATAAGATTGGTTCAATTTTTAATTCCCAAATGAAATGTGAAGGCAATCATTTACACAACTTAAGATCACCAAAAAGACTTTTGATTCTCAAGATTGCTATAAAGTGCGAGAAAAGTGCATACGTCCTTTTGAAGATATTATTTTGGGTAAGTGATTACAAAACAAAGATGCACATGTTCATTTTAACTCCTCAAGGAAATGATTATGATTCTTTTTAGAGCACCAAAAGGAAAGAATGGAAGTTGTTTTGTTCAGTTGTTAACCTCAAACCAAATCTAGTAATTTTGTCTAAAGTTCTTTTTAACCCTTTTTTGCAAAATTGAAAGATTTTGTAGTGTTCTTTTTAGAGCCTAAAAGAATTTTAGTGAACCTAAAAGCATGAAGGTAATCAAATTCTTAGGAAGGAATTATAAGTTCTCCCAAAGTGTTAAAAAAACACTTAATACATTAATACGATAATGTCATAGTGAAATATTATTCTTTGGTCCCTCCTTGCCTCAACCTGCAAAACTGATTAAAACCAAAAAACACAGAGACAACAAATAGGTTAGGAGCTCAAAAAGTCAGATTCAAAAAAGCACATGTAAAAATAGACTGAATTTGAACCTTTTACTCCACCCTAGTGATGCAGTTCACAGGTGCGACGGAGTTTAGAAACTCCAACAGCGTAATATATCGCCGTTAATTACTGAGAGCGACGCTCTGCAATAAAACAAAGACCACGATTATGGCTTTGTTTGACCAGCGATGTAGTTTGGAATTAAGAAAGTTTGCAGACCAGTTTAAAATTTGAAAATTTTAGACGGGAAAACAAAACAACGGAGTTTAGAAATTTAAGCGGTGCAATATAGCGCCGCTTGACAGTCAACGACTAAGTTTCCTGGAACCTGCAAAAAAAAAACACAAAAACACAAATTTTTCTAAAAAAACATGATTAGAACTTGAGATTTGCCCTCCCTCTAGTGCCAAAATGTGAACCCCAATCTTAGACCTGCACAAACATAGCAAAAAAACACACAATTAGATTCTTATGCAAGTAAGAAGAAGGATTCCCCATGAAATTCATTTACAATGCTCAAGAATAGGAAAAAAGAAGAACAAAACATGGAAAGCAAATGAAATCATAATTAAGCATGCAAATCCTTAATCCCATGGGGGATATGGTGCCAATTATGTGTAGAAATTGACCCTTTCCCAACACCTTTGTAAGCTTGATGAATATTGATCCACTCGATGATAAAGAACAATATGATTCCTTGACAAAATCTGCAATAACCTAGCTATGATAATGGAAAATGCTCATGGATATGGATGAAATTGCTCTAAATATGAAGATAATAACTTTGCTCTCAATTTTGTGGATGAAAAATGAGAAGGAAAGCCTCTTATTTATAGATGAGATTGAGAGAAGAAGAGGTAAAATGGATGAATGGGGGACTAATCTTCAACCAATGGCCAAATGCCACTTGTCAACATGTAAATGGAAGAAGCTTGATCACATTTTGGTGATTGTGCACAATAAATGATATTAGGTGGAATTTGAAATTTGTGAAATGACATGTAAGAGGGAAAAATAATGAATTAAATGCCACTTGGCTCAATGCACAAGGACATGTAAGAGGAATGAATGTCTTGTTGGAAGGACAAATCCACTTGGAGGGATTTTCAAACTTGGAGGAATATTCGTCTAAATATGACATATTGAGAGAAAATAGGGATTTAATAAATCAATTAAATATATTTTCTTGTGCAAGTGGAAAAATTTAGAGAATTTTAGTGATTGAGATTAAATTAATCAAGATTGAATCAATTTAATGAGAGCTTAGATGATTTGACAATTTTGACTTAGATTTTATGATCTATTTAAATCAAGATTGAGAGAAAAATGATTTAGACTTTAATTAAATAAATATTTTGATTTATTTAACTAAAAGGGGATGATGTTAGATTAAATTAAATAGGGTTTAACTTATTCAATTTAATAGGATGACCTTAGAGATTTAATTAAATAAAACAAATTATTTAGTTAAATAGAGACATAGGGTTTATTAAATTAAACTGATTAATTTCATCAACAAGGAAGAATGACTTAATCAGATAAATAATGATTTATTCAATTAAGGGATGAAAGGTGATGACAATATGAGAAGGTGATTTAGGACGAAATGATGTTGGTAATCAGGATCAAATGTGTCGGTATATTTTCCATGTCTACATGTAACAATGTTTTCAATGAATAAAATGATACTTTAATTTTCCGCAACTGATTTAGTTTTGGAGGGACTCATTCAAGGGGGCCCACTTGGTGAGAATTCCATCCATTCAGTTCAATACTTACTTTTTTTTTCAACAAATTAGTTATAGTCTTAGTTGTTGTCTATTCCTGCAACCATTGGAACTTTGTTCTATGTTTTTTCCTATAGCCAAGGTAGACATAGTAACTTCCTATCTGTTTGCCAAGACTTCTATTTCTATTATTCATTTCAGTTCAATTTAGTTGTTGATTTATGCTCAGTACTTATGCTAATTCCTTTCAAGCATTTTACGTTCAGTATTATTTCCTCTCTAGTTACAGGATAAGGATGACTAAAATTGAGTCCTAGTGCATAGATAGTGCTGACCCATTTCAAGTTCACATCCATAGGTTGATAATGAAATGAACCTTCATGATGAGAAAGATAACTACTTGGTGCAAATATCTAATCTCTAAGTTATAGCTTTAAGGGCTTAGTTATTGAACCATTAGAGTAGGCCAAAAATTTTGGTGCTGCTGCTAGGGATGGTGTCAAACTAGGAAGTTCTTCGGAGTCATTTCTAGTTTCTTTCTTTTTTTTAGTATCTTTGAAGTTTGTTTTTAGTATACCCTTCATTCAAATAAAGTAATGATCCACTATTCTTTCACCAATTCTTTGTGTGAGTTAGCTGATATTGAGTTAATACCGCATGCATAGGGGCAGGAAAAGAGATTCTCTAGGGATTTTTCTTCCTATTGACCCTAATCCTGATGATCGGCTAGTTGAGTTTCAAATTTTTCCAAGAGATGAAGAAGAGGCAAATATTATGGCAGATTTTATCTCCAGAATGACCACATCAGAGGACTTTTAGGTCATTGATGACCCCTTTCCAGATGAACATTTGTTCTCCATCAGTGTGCACACACCTTGGTATGTAGATATAGCCAATTATTTGGTTACAGGAAGAGTTCCTCGTCATTTCTCTCCAAAAGAGCGAAGGGTTCTTATTGAGAAAAAATTTCCATTCTCATGGATGGCAGGTTGTTTATTCTATACAGGACCATATCATGTGATGAGAAGATGTATAAGAGAGGATGAAACTCATGATATACTACATGAATTCCATGATGAACCCTATGGGGGACACTTTGTAGCTAAGAGAACAACCATGAAGATTCTCAATACAAGGTATTACTGGCCTACACTTCATAAGGATGCAAGCAAGTACAGTAGGAAATGTGATAGGTGTCAAAGGATAGGTTGACCAACTAAATTAGATGAGATGCCTCTATACCTTCAAGTATTTATCACACCATTTGATAAATGGGGAGTTGATTTTGTAGGTCCAATTGACCCATAATCAAATGGAAAATCTTACATCTTGGTTTGTCCTGATTATGTGACTAAATGGGTTGAGGTCAAAGCCATGAAACATGCTAGGGACAATAAAGCTGTAGAATTCCTCTATGAAGAAATATTCACACGCTATGGAGTTCCTAGAGAGATAATCATAGATCAAGGGGCTCAGTTCACATCCACTCTTGTCACAACATTGGTGAATGAGTATAATGTCAGGCATAGGAAATCTACACCCTATCACCCTCAAGCCAATGGTTAGTCTGAGGTAAAAAATAGGGAAATACAATCTATTCTGACCAAAATAGTAGCAATCTATAGAAAATATTGGGAAAATAGGTTGCCAAAAGTTGTCTGGGCCTATAGAACCACTTGGAAAACCATCACTAGTTTTACTCCTTTTGAACTATTATATGGAAAAACAACAATGATGCCTATAGATTTTGAACACAAAACTCTTTGCACAACACTAGACCTTGGAATAGATATATTTGAGGCACAAAAGGATAGGGTTATGCAACTAAATGTCTTAGATGAGATGAGGAAATCAACTCTCCACCATACTGAGATGGTGCAAAACTAGAGAGTTAGATGACATGATAAATTCATCAAAGAAAAGAAGTTCCAACCAAGTGACTGGGCACTTCTTTATGTTTCTAGGTATAAAGACAACTTAAGAAAACTTCAAACCCTGTGGTTGGGACCATATGAGATTATAAAGGTCTTCCCCAGTGGTTCTATTCAGCTTACAACAATTTATCCTATCAGGTTCAAGCTCCTAGTCAATGGTCATTGTCTCGGGCTATACCATAAGCCTACCTCAAAGTAGGAGTTCATGCAACAATTCATTGAATACAAAAACTCTAAAGTTCCTGCAGTCAAAGGAAGCAGACCTAGTGTTCAACCTTTTGGCTAGTCAAAGGTACGCATGCAACCATAATAAAAATTTCCACTTTTTATGGGACTTAGTTTCTCCATCATCACTACTCGTCCATTCATCTCCAAACTATATCTCTCTCTCTCTCTCTCTCTCTCTCTTCCACATCACTCCATCATCACTTCATTTAACAACTCAATCATACTTTTTTGATGACTAGTACTTCCTTCCACACTTTTCAGAAAGGACATTCCAACTTTTCAAGTACGTGCATAACAATTAATGCATATTAATTACCTTACATGTATTTGTTTGATTAATGTACTTTAATATTGATATTTCACATAGCACATCCTATTAGCATGCTCTATTTTTTTCATACTTATATTCCAGCCTGTGTGGACACATTCTTTTATTTAGGTTGGGGGGGGAAGTGTGAACCTACATGTCATACATGTCATTAAGCCATTTCATGCGCTAGCATGGTAGTAAATTTGAAATAGTGAATTGAAGTGACATTCTTCATGCATGATATGACATTAAGCCGCTGCCATTTTCTTTGATAATACCCCTCCTTTATGTTTTCTTCACTGCCTTAGTCAGAATCATAATGCCATTATAAAGGGAAAATTGAGAGGTCATGCAACATTGATGTTAGTATTAGTGAGAATTGTAGGAAGAAGTATTTGCAAAGGCATTTTCCAGAGTGTGAGTGGAGGCAATTGGAGGTCAGCTAATCAGAAATGAACCAACAGTTCACCAAGTAATCCTACATGATGCACTTTGTGATCCTGAATTCAAGAATTGTGGTTGGGTAGATTACTTTCTTAAGCTAAATAGTTTCAATAATGACATTTCCTTAGAATTTTCACAAACATTTTCTAATGGTGAGGCAATGGTGAAAGGATTAAAAGTTATAACCACCAAAGAAAGGATTGTTGAAGTGTTAGGTTTTCCCACTGAAGGAGAACCCTACCTTGCTTCTAAGGATGCTAGATCAGCTAGAGAAAAATTCACCGAGCCTAGTGATCCTCCACTTTTTATAGACAAGCAAGGAACAAGAAGACTTTATTTTCTAGAAACATGGAAGCAAGTTGTTGTTTATATTGTCAAATACATTACCAACGAAGGTCGCCAATCCTGTCTTCATTCTGCGCATTTCAATATTTTGAATCACATGAGGATTGGTAGGAGGATGAATGTGCCAAACTTCCTATAAAATATTCTTGCAATCATGTCTGTTGAGACACAAAAAGGTAGGGAAAAATTTGTTTCCCATCATTGTTTGATTAAATTGCTAGTAGAAAAGTCTTTACAAGATGTGTCCAATACATCATGGGATGAATTTTTGAATAATAAGAAGTTCATATTAGAAAATGTGGGTTCTAGAGGTCAACCCCTAACTCATAGGATTAGTGGGGATGAGGGGTTATTAAATTCACTCCTAGAGCTTCAACTTCTGGGGCAATTCCTAGCACAAACCCTCCTACAGGAAAACCTGTAGCAGAAATTAGTTCCTCTGAATTCGAGAATGCAGATGAAGATAGTTCATCTTCAGACCCTAATGTTTCCCCTAAAACCATAGTTCGCACTAGGGCTTCTATTCAAAAGGATGAATAAAAAATGATAAAAAGAGAAATTAGCAAAGGGAAGGCTAAGAAGCAAAAACTAGAAAAGGTAAATCCTAGCCCTAGGAAGTGAAAAACTAGAGAAATTGAGCATCTTGCAGCCACTTGGAAAATAAAATTCCTCCATGGAAATCAAAATTTCCCGAGTCTGCTATTGATGTGCCTCCAAGAAGGAGCTATAGACTCAGAGGGAAACCTTAAAAGAATGTGGAAACTCCTGGGAGGTAGGAAAATATAGGGTTGGCAGAACTCGCTACTGTTATAGAGCAAGTTGAACATCAAGAACCAATGCAGGGGAAGATCATAATAGGAAAGCACATAACTCCTAATTTTTCATGGGCATGAGTAGCCCTAGATTTATGGAAAGAAATGCAGGAGAAAGAAGAATAATGAAATAGAGAAAAAATCAGGCTACAAGAAGAGATCAATAAAAAAATGTAGAAATTGAGGAGAAGAATATAGATATTACTACATTAAAAGATAAGGTAAACAATGTGGTGGCTCTAGTACCAAAAATTATGGAATGTATGACTCCCCCAAGGGTATATGAATTGCATTTAAGGGAGTGTAATCTCACTTTTAAGTTGTCAAGGGTCATTCCAATCTAAACCCTTCCATTGAAACCCCATAAGAATTTTTCCAAGTTTACCAATCCTCTCCTACTGATGTTAAGAATTTGTTGTGTGAGTTGTATTTTCATAACTATGCTATTCCCAATGACCATAAATGGAATCTATTGATATATATTGGGGATGTTCACTTGAGGGAATTAATGTCATGGATTCAAAATGAAATCAGCTGGGGGAAACAATTCAAAATATATAGAGGAAAAGAGATCCATACCCCCTATATCTAAGAGTTGAATCAAGCAATCCTGAAGATATCTACTACACATGACATAAAATTCTTTACAATCCAGAGTACACTAAGAGGATCGTTTCTTTTAGGGAGGAAGCATACCTAGAATATGAACAGGTAGCTGCCACTACAGGAAAGACAATATTGGGATATTTATCACAGAGATGGAATGACTTGCCAAATCATTTAAAATAGGCTAAACCCCATTCCCTGCAGAATTATTATGCAACTTGCAAGCGAAGTATCAGGTATATAGATCTTGGGAGAAAAAAGCAGCAATATTAGCTCCCATTAAATTTTTTGCCACCTATTCTATTGTGGCCAGTGCCAGACCACCGAATCTATCAATACGATGTTGATATAGAGAGGCCAAGGTGGGGCATACTAGAAAGCAAGCAGGGGTTCTATTGGGATCCAAATTTAGAAACAATAGGGACTAATCAAGGGCAGATAAAAATTGGTGATTTCAGGGCTTTAGTAAGGCAAAGGAATTGAGTTCCCTCTATTGGAGGACCAAAAAATCATTAGGTTGGGGGGAGATGATGAGTCCAAATAATGACTCATTTTTGTTAGGATTTATCATATTTTTGTTATTATTACTATGGAATTTTAGCACCTAGTTACTAATAATTTATGTGTTATTTCCCTAAACTTATGAACTTTGGACGTGAACTTATGCATGTAACTATTAACTACTAAAATTGCACCCTAGCTAAGTTACAAGATTTGACAAGTTGAGTTGCAGGACTTAGCTTTCCAGAGAAAACATGGGAAGACCTCTAAAGTTGAGGGATTTCTTGTGAGCAGAGGTTAACCTCCGGAGAAGGTTGGCTTCCTAGCTGGTTATCACCTATACTACTAATTCTGAGGGGAAAAGGGATAAAGATTTTCTGAAAATAAAGACACTGAGTGATACACCAACTTATAAGAGATAATGGAAAACAAAAACTTACACTCCATTGAAAACTAGTCAAAATTGATTCTACTCGACTTGTTATAGTGTGTTCATGCATAAATACTTTACTGACAGGATAAACATGACCACTTATAAAAGGAAGAAAGAATCCACAATTATAAAGAAGTATGCAATTTTAAAACACTGTCAATAACCTAAATAAGCGCACTAATCACAAAGAAGGTATAACACATGAGACAAAATTGTAAGGAAATTGAATAATTATCACATACAATTTGATCAATCATAAACATGCACTCAACTGTGAGAAAAAAAAGGTAAGAGTTGATCACCAGAAATAGCAAAGGTATCCACTGTATTTCATATATCAAGAGACTGAGTTACAAAAGCATGCCAATTTTTTTGACAAAGGACTCCCAAAAGTCACTAAGGCTAAAAATCTGCATAATCAAGAACTGAGTTAAAATGAGTTACAAAAGTTGTTAAGTAAGCAAGCTCAAGTGGTTCCATCAAAATAGGAATTGGAAGCTTCTTGGGTCGGATGGCTTCAAAAATCCAAAAATATAGCTTCTAGATTTCATCCACAAGAACTCAAAAGCATTGAAATGGTCGAATTTGACCATATCAAACATGAAAGCTCAATAAATTAAGGCCTATATGCTCTCAAAATTCTCCAAAAGGCAAATAAAGAACCTCCTAAATCTTCTCCATGTGTTGGTAAACAAACTCCAACTCCCCTATATGCTCTCCAAGTCATAAATGCAAACAAATCTTCCCTTCTTCACACAGGACTTAGTCATAAAGACATGTGCTTCTATTTTCTTGCATTTAAAAATAATGTTTAAATTAAATGATTTATAATTCATCATTTAAATTCAAACATTTTACAATATAAAGCAATGCAAAAAATGAAAGTTTTTTACCTCCATATATTCGGCTATGTGTAGACAAAGGGAAAATATTTACTAAGTCAAAAAATGACTTAAACATGCCTAGGTCATATTTGATAAGCCGTGGGGTCACATATAGTTGGCATTGATTTATTTAAAAGATAAACCAAAATGAAACAAGTCTCTATCGATATAAGTTTTTTTAGGGTTTCAACCCTAAAACAAGGGCAACAAGAATGAAAACTTATTCATTTCACAAAAAGCTTCTTGAAGAAGCTAAAATCACCGCCAATAGGGTTTCTAGAGTTCGACTTGCACTTCCATGACGTTCTTTATGATTTTAAAAGATTTTCTTTGCATCTTCTTGACAAAACATGACTTCCTGAAACTCGAGTAAGGATTCTAGAAACATATTTTAACTTTCATTTTCATTTTTTGTAGAGAAAAGTGCTCAAAACTAATCCATTTCTGTAGAAGCACAAGTATATTCTTGTACTTGTATTTACTATGCATCCTCATGTCTATATTCTAGAATCTCTAAATTTTAATGGCCGTAGCCATATGCTATTCTTGTTGTATACACCTTTAGGATCCTCTATTTTTTTTCTCTATTTGACACTTCTCTAGCATTTCACTCCATTTTGCAAAAGAATATGCTCGAAACCGAGCTATGCTTGATAAAAATGTTACATCTCTTTGTTTTTTTCCTGTATATTCTTTTTCTTTATGTATTATAGCTCAATATTTGTACCTTCTCTTTTGAAACATAGGGTTCATCTTCAACTGTAATATATATAGACACCTTGATGTCAAGGGTTTGATAATTCATGAAATACGCTTCTCGGCTTCACTCTTTGCACATGTTCTGAAAAACATCACCTTTTGTAAACACAAAAACCTCCCACAATTTTAATTGGCATCTTAATGACAAGATTGAGAATTTCCTCAAGATAACCAGCATGGGAAAGAAGGTCAACCATGCACGCATAATGATCAACTGTAGGTGCAATGCAATAAGGGTTACTGATGTGATTGAAGTACGTGCAACCCTTGAAGTATGAACCTCCAAGGTTGCATGCCAAAAGAACATAAACAAATCTTAAAATATCATGATATGTTCCAAAGTGCTTCATTAATTTAAAGATTCAGAGAGCATCCTTAGAAAATCCATCTTGCACATATCCTGCAATCATGACACTTTATGAGATTACATCTCTTTTAGGCATTATGTCAAACAAATTATGTGTCTTGCTTGTAATTTCCACATTTTCATACATGTTTGTTAGGAATGCTCCACTCTACCATTTGACAAAATCCCTTTATTTGTTATACCTTTATAAGCTACTGTTGTCATGCTTGCTACTATCTTTCATGATGAGACTTCACTGTAACTTATTCATTGATGGTCACAGTATGCTTTAAAACACTTACTATAAAAAATGCTTGTAGACCTAGCATGTGCTTTGACTACATAGATATCTCATATATCATTCCAAGGTATGATGCTTCCTCTAAGAGTATGACATCACCATCTATGGGCTTTGAAAGAATCTGATGGATTTCTCAAGGTGAAGAAACTTTGTATGATAGTTGACTTAATGCTTGATTTTGTTTTCCTGTCACTATGTTTTCATTGCATGTAGTCACTGTAGCTTACTTGTGGAAAATGTAAGATGAGGAACTATTCAAACACTTTATTGTCTATGCACATATGCTTCTATTTACTTGTTTCAATGTGCACTGAACAATCTGTCATTCTATTTTCATTTCACTTCTTGAACCAACATGTTGGGCTCAACCCTTGTGGGAGCCACATTTTACTCCACATGTTGAATTGGTATAAAATGATAACACCTGTTGTTGCACATGGAACAAACATGTTAGAAAAATAGATGCCTATTTTGGATGTTTTTGATGACTCTGATATTTTCTTGGACATCCAAAAGTATGCATGCCTATTCAATGCAAATATATGATCAATTATATATGCAAAGGTACTTGTTCATGTAAGACTATAAATTCTTCATCGCTTAGAGCATTGCTCTAACACCATTTCTTATGTCAAATATAGGAAACTGGGAACAACTTGAAGCTAGGAGGGACCTAACCAGTTCATGACAACAACAACACATCAAAACCAATCATTCTTAGGCAATCACTAGTTCCCTTTCTTAAATGCACATTTATTTTACTTATTCATGTATAATATTTTCTATATCTGTATTGAATAATTTGAGTCAATCTCATGGCTTGTGTGAGATAATGTACATTTTTACATTCAATAAAGATTACTTTGTTCTAAAAAGATTTGTATAAATCCTTCTTCTATTACATGCATATGTGTAAATTCAGTAATTTGCAATTACAATATTTTTTTGGATTATTTCATTTATACATCTAAATGTAATGTAGGAATGATTTAAAATGTCCCTTTTCTTTCTGTTTAAAACAACAAGCTCTACCTGATTGAGCTATAAGTAAAATCTCGTAACATTTTTGCAACCTCTGCGGAGTGTTTGCTTGCTAAACACCATTGACCAGTTGCCTAGACCTATCCTTGGGCACGACGTCACTTAGAAACTAGGACCAAAACTTAAGAAAACAAATTCAAAACTTCTATAACTCAAATTGATAGTATTAATGACACCTGACACTACCAAAAAGGAAAAAAGAAAGAAAGGAAACTAATTAACTATGTTTAAAAGCACTTATGGAATGAAAACTGCATCTAATCTAATGTGCAACTGCACTTTATTGAAAGCGTAAACCTAACCTAGTATGTACAAAGGTAGATCATACCTAAAAATAGTGTTTGAAGTGAATCCCATTAATTGGGATCCTCAAGTTTTCTCCATCCATCTTTGATAACTGGAATGCATTATGCTCCTTGCACTCAGTGATTAGAAATGGGCCAGTTCAGAAGTTGTCAAACTTTGAATGCTTACCTAGCCTACTCTTAAGTACATCCCACTTGAGAACAACATCACCCTCTTCAAAAACTCTTGGTGTAGCTTTCTTATCAAAGAACCTCTTTGTTTGGAGTTGATGATACTCCAGTGACTTCATTTCCTTGTCTCTTGTCTCTTCAAGCTCCATGAGCTCAACATATCTAATAGACATTGGGTGCTATTCTTCAAAAATCTCTAGTTGATGTACAATAGCAAGAGCTGGTAGCTCTACAGATAAAGGAAATCTTGCCTCTTTACCATAAACCAATACAACTAGAGAATTTCCAGCTAACCTCTTAGGAGTTATTCTATCTACCCACAGAGCATATTTCAATGTGGTATGCCAAACTCTCTAATTCTCCTCCATGGTTCTTTTAATAATCCTGATCAAATTCCTGTTAGTACTTTCTGCTAAACCATTACCCTACAGGTAATAGTTGGAAGAGGTATTCAAATGAATTCCATGTTTGATAGCCCAATCTACAACTCTTAATCCAAAAAATGGAAGAGAATTATCTGAAATGATGTAGTCAGAAACTATAAACTTGGTTACTATGTTTTTATAAAAACTTGAAACTGAAGACTTATTAGCTTCTTTCAAAGCTACTGCTTCTATCCACCGTGTAAAATATTCAGTTGTTGTAAGTACCCACCTGTGACCAACATTGGAAGGTGGATTTATAGGTCCAATGAAATCAATGCCCCACCGCATGAACGGCTGCTCTATTTGAATTAGATTTAAAGGAAAAGATAGCAACCTCTCTTTACCTGCAAAAGGAGCACATTTAACACACTTTCTTGGCCAAGCATGGGCATCCTTGAATAAGCTGGGTTAGTAATAGCCAACTCTCGTTATCTTCCAAGATGTTGTTCTAGGGGAAAAATGACCTCCTAGTGCAAGAGCACCTATACCTTGCAAACATAGGGAAATGGGCCTTGGAGGTTCATTAGATGATTTGAAGGTCTTTTAAGTTGTATGCAATGAGGAAGTTGCAAAATATGATGAAATAGGTTGCAATGTCATCAGTTAGCCATGTAATGTCATGATGACAATAAAGCCTAGGTAGTAGGATAGTTTGGGTTTCATGTTTTATTTGTGAATAAGGTCTCAATGACCATTTTAAATGTATTAAAAAGGCTTAATAGGTCAGTTAAGAGGCATTTATAAAGTCAAGCTGTAATGGGATAGTGATTAAGAGAAAAATTGGAAAAATTTCCATTTTAGAGTCTAACTAAAGGGTGGTTGTGGTAGTTGATCGGCCCAAGAGGTATTTATAAGATGATAACATGATATATTGTTGTAAGATCTTGAAAGAGAGGTTCCTGTTCAGTTTTCTAATAAGAAAATACACTTTGGCAAACGTTGATCACTAGTTTTCATTGATTTTTCTGAGTTTTTCTTCCTTACACAGGCCCGTACAAGTTGGAGATGTATTGAGACTATGAGTGCTTGTTAATATATGAATTTATCTTTCCTTAAAGTTTCTTTGGAGGCTTATAACCCATCATTCTCTGTGTGGGATCAACAAACTGTGTTGACTGTTCTATTTCTAAGTGAGGGTTTGAGGATCTTCCAATGACTTATTAGCCAATCCACCTACTGTGATGACTCTGTGTCTCAGTGGATTGGCCTATACCATGCTTGGTTAGATAATTAGGTACTTGGGAGGATGAGAGAATGAGGGAACTTTGCAATGGTGTGATGTTTTAGTGCTGATCAGGGGTAATTTGGCCATGGAAGTGAGAAACCCAAGTGGTGATTCTGAGAATTACTGAGAGGAATGGAGTTGTGAGAGTTTTTCAAGTCACATAAAAGGTAATGTGTGGTGTTTGAACCCTTGGAAGGATTGGAGAAGGTCTGGAGTCATGAGTTTCTTTAAAACCCTTGTTTTTGTGAAGGTTTTGAAGGGTTTGTGAGTAGAGGGATAAAAAAAGTTCTTGGGGATCTGAAAATTGGAGAATCCTAAGTTTGGTTAGCATTCCTAAGACTGTTTCAAGTTACTTTGGTTTGGAGGTGAGTTTGAAAGGGGTTTCCTTTGGAAATTTGGCCTAATTGTGAAGCCTAGAATGAGTTAGGTTTATTGAAAGTCCATGTTGGTATAAAGGAATTGTATTTGAGTTTGATACATGTGTTGTAACCCTGAAATGGGTATCTGAAACCATCAAGATTTTTTTTGATGTTTTGGGGAGTATTTGAGTTATTGGGCAAAAACTGAGTTTTCATTGCTACTAGGGATTCAAGGAGTGAGTTTGTGAAATCATGTTTCTGTTGGCTAGGAGGCTTTGAGGGTTGTTAAGATTGTTCAAGTATGTTGTATTAATCTTGTAGGAAGCCTATTAAAGGTAGGTTGTCAGATTGATTGGGTTTGAGCCTCCTTGCCTCTGCATCACCTCCTGCAATTCCATCATGGAACTCATGATGTATTGTTTCAATCTAATTATTGTCAATACATCTTAACATAACACCATTCAGATATTTTTGAAAAAGAATACTATCTGCCAGCACATATGGAATAGATTGAAGTCTGAAATACCTTCATTTAGCTCTGTCTAAACCTAGTGGACACTCACCATTTTGTAAAAAATGGGTCATATCTTGAACCCAAACTGCACCTAACATAGGTACATCATCTTGAGCATTATGAGCCTCATCAGTATTAGCTAAGACAACATCAGTTTATGATTCTTTTTCATTGCTAGACCTTACAACAAGCTACTCACAAAGACCTTTACCTCTAACAAGTTTGGTAATCTTGATATCCACATCATACTCCATAACTTTTGTGATCGACCCTGCTCTTTTCTCATTCAAATCTTTGCTCAGTAGAAATTCCTTAACACTTGGGTGTGCAACCATAACATGAATCTTTTTGTTAGAGATTAAAGGCTTGAATTTTTTCAAGCTTCTTATGACAACAAGGACATGTTTCTCTACAAATGAATATCTTTGCTCATAATCAGCTAAACCTTGACTGAAAAAGGCTATTGGCTGCTCTAAATTTTCAACATTTTTCTATACTAGCACAACAAAAATATTATCTATGCTACCATAAGAATATAGAGTAAAATCTTTAGAAAATTTGGGATTTACTAGCTTGGGAGTTGTTGCTAAAGCATCCTTGATGGCTTCAAAACTGTACTTGGCCTCTTTTGTCCAACTGAAAACTGCATTTTTTTTAACATGGTTGTCAAAGGCTGTAAAATATTAGCAACATCAGGTATAAACCTCCTCAAAAAGTTAATTCTACCTAAAAAACTCTACGTACCCTTCTTGTGATTGGGTAATGACAGCTCAAGTATGACTTTGACTCTCTCAGGGTCAATAGTAATTCCTTGTTTTGACACTATGTGTCCTAATAGTTTACCTTTATGAACAACAAAGATACTCTTTTTTGGATTGAGAGATATACCATACTCTCTGCATTTTTCAAATACTTGCTTGAGGTGTGAAAAATTTTCTTCTACATTTTTAGAATATACTATGACATCATCTAAATAAATCAGCACAATCTTATTAATCAAACCTTGAAATGCCATATCCATGGCCCTCTGAAATGTGGCACCAAAATTAGATAAGCCAAAAGGCATCCTCTTGTAGGCCATAGTGCCCCACTTAGTTGTAAAAGAAATTTTAAATTGATCCTCCTCTTTGACCAACACTTGGTTATAACTAGAATAACCATCCAATAAGGAAAATCTCTTAGAACCAACAACTACTTGCAAGATCTGCTCCATGGAGGGCAGCGGGTAATGGTCTTTCAAGGATGCTCTGTTAAGATCCCTAAAATATACATAGAGCCTAATCTCTCCATTTTTATTATTAACTGGTACAAGGTTAGAAACCCATGAAGTATGCTTAATAAGAAAGATGATACCCTCCTCAACTATTTTGGTTAGCTCTTTAATCTTTAAAGGCTCAAGCTTGGGGTTCAAGGGCCTCTGTTTCTACCTCATAGGCTTAGCATTAGGCTCTAACTCAATTGTGTATTGAGAATTGTGGGGATCAAACCCTTTTAAATCAGAATAATCCCATGCAAATACATCATGAAATTCCTAACATAAAGCAACAAAAGCTTGCTTATCTTCAGTTGAATTTTTTTTGTCTATCTTAAGGAGCTTACCTTTGAAAATATCCAGCTCCTCATAGTGTTCTTCTTTAATCTACAAACCAAATTTACCCTTCTTAAGCTAATCATCAATACTAAAAATTGATTCCAAGGTAACAAGACCCTTGGGAAACTTATTTGTCTTCAACTCTATGTTTTTATCATCGTATTGCTGCTTAAGTTTTCCTTGATTCACTACAAAGAACTGATCTTCTTCAAGTAGAAAAGATAGAATATACTCATCGCTATCAAACACTTGCCAGTGAATGTTGTTATCAAGAATTGATGGCCTGACTACAACCTTCACATAATATTGTACCTCCTCTTTTCTGATATCACTTGGAATATCAAATTGTGCTCCAATGGCTGCAAGCCTATTAACATGTTTGTTCTGGCTCCTTGGGATAAAAACTAAATTAAAGACATCAAACTCTTCTATCATATCCCACACTTTGTTTTGGTAAGACTTCAGTGCATCATTCCTGGCAACATTCAGGCCTCCTACCTAATTGACAACTAGCTCGCTATCCCCATAAAATTTTAGGTAGCTTATTCCTCTTTTCCTTGCCCACTCAAGACCTTTAATAAGGCCTTCATACTCGACAATGTTATTATAGCATGCAAAAGAAAAAAAAAATGCATAATAATACTTATCTCCTTGCAGGGAGACAAGCATTGCACCCCCTCTAACTCTATTTTTTCTTCTGGAACCATCAAAAATGCATTTCCCACAGCTCATTTTGCTGCTCAATCTGACTTTTCACCTTCCTTTCAAGATTTGGCATTTTTGTCCCAGATTCATGCAACACATAATTTCCTAGACCAGAATCCTAAATGTGCTCATTTGGACTATCAATCACATTCTCAATTGCCCATTCATTCAGAAGTACCTTAGGTACACTTTCAACTTGTAGCTTTTGAGCTGCAGCCAACTCAGTATCCTCTAAAACAATAGAATTAACATTAACAACAGATGGAACATAAGTCTCAATGTGATCTTTGGCAAGAGACTCATAAGTTATAGTTACCTTAGTACCATACCTATTCCTAAAAAGCATATGGGACCAATCTGAAGATAAATACCCTCCAAGTTAGCTATAAAGTCTCTAGACAAGCATAATGCAAAAAGTGGAGCCAAATCTATAACAAACACATTTTGAGGGATCGATAAATTAGGACAAGCATGTAACGTAAGGTTCAATTTTTTTTATAACACCTACGGTATTAATAGTTGTCCCATCTAATTGAAGCACTCCCTTTTCTAATGGCTTCTATTTCAGTCCTAACTAGTCTGCAATCTTTTTAGGCATGACAAAAATAATTGCACCACTATCAACGATGTAGTTATGCACCAATTTATCCCCCACTATCAAGGAAACATAAAAAGGAGGGGGCTTGACACCATTACCTTGTTGTTTGATGGACTGTTGTTTGTTGTCCTAAGGAGTGTTTTTTAGGATAGTTCTAACCTAACCTATTGATGGCTCATTAGTCACCTTTAAATCCGATAAAGCTGACTGTAACATGTCTTTTTGACCTGGGATAGCTAATGAACCCCACATAGACATTGTTACGTTCCCCTTTTTCATGTTATCAATTATATTGAAAGGAAAAGCTGGGTTTACCTTTTGATGGGTTTTTACACCAGCATGGTCAAATTGCAAGTGTGGCTGCTCCTTGGTAGCTCCTTGAGAGTTTCTCTGCAAGATGTGAGGCACTTGTGATGTGGATGGTTCAGCAACTGCAACTGTCCCCTTTTCAGTTATTTTCTCAAGATCAAGAGCTCTTTTCTTTGCTCTTGTGTTTGCTACAACTGAATCATCTGCATTGACTCCAGAGAACTCTTCTCCTTGCAAATTTAGCAGAGTAGCGTCATTTGCAGGCTAGGTCAAGTGAAAATTTGAAGCTAGTTAATAGTGATTCTTTTGGACATATGAATGCACTATCATTAGGAAATTATTGATACTGTGCAACATTTATTGATGACTCCTCTTGCAATAAATGAGCATTTATTAAAATAAAACTTTGATGTCTTAAATAAACTTAAACAATTAAGACTCTTGTGGAGAACCAAACTAGGAAAAAGATCAAATTTATGAGAATGGACATTGGTGAAGAAATTTGATTAGTAAAATTTGAGAATTTTTGTACTTGAATATTGGTACAATAAGGTAAAAAAATCCATACATTCCTCAACAAAAAATATTTTTATAATGGAACAAAATCGAATGGAGATAACACAATTACTGCACTAATTTTTTGAGAGGAGATATGTGAAAAAGTTAATATAATTACACAAATACAAGGAAATTAACACAAATAATACCAAAATATAGTGACTTATGTGGGGAAAATCCTTTCAAGAGAAAAATCTCACACTCAAATAAATTGAATGTATTACTTAGTAATCAAATATTAAAACACACTTGTGGAGTATAATCATTTATAAGAATATCACCAGTGAGATATCTTGAAAATTTATGGTAGCATAACAATAACTATGAAACTCACCATCAAAATATTCATTTGAAGAATCCAATAAATAGGAGATATAATACATGAAACCATCAAATGGTAATTAGGAAAATATGGATGATGAAATATGAAATTGTAAAATAAGAATAATACACTATGAAAGTAATTATTTCATATTCAATACTCACTTATAATAGAGCACGAGGACAATAAATAAAATAAAATAATAAACAATGTTACCACTACAAAGCCTCATGTTGCTCCATTGATATTGGATATGCTTCAATGATTTGATATGCGAATTTCTCTTTCTAATAGCATAACCATTGATAGAAAATGGATTGGATGATTTTGAAAATGATGATAGCTTGGATTTTCTCAAAATTGTGTATCCTTAATAGCTTGGAAGGTGATAGTTTTATAGCTTTCTCATGACATTGATCAATGGTGAAGAATGAATGAAGGAATCAATAAATGAATTTAATTGTGAGGACATGAAGAATGCGCTTTTGAGATGTGTCCTTGTGAAGAGCTTAATTGGTGAGTTAACTGATTTCATGGATGATGAAATGGGCTTGATTGATGAGTGGTACTAAGAGTGATTTTGAGTGAATTGATTTGGTAGATTTGCATGAGAAGATATTATTAGAATTAAATTAATAAACTTATTTAATTCATGTGCATGAGGGGATGGGAAGATATTAGAATTAAATAAATAAAATTATTTAATTCATGTGCATGTTGAGAAGAATAAAAAATAAATTAAAAATTGATTTTATTGTAGAGGAAATGTTAGCTAATTAAATAATTAAAATTATTTAAATATAGTGGATAAGAAGAATAAATGGATGAATACATTAAATAATAAAAAATATTTATTTAATATGGATGAGAAGAATTAAATGAATGGATTTATTAAATAATTAGGTGATATTAATTAAATTGGTGAATTAATTAAATAATTAAAAATTATTGAACTAATGTGAAGAAGAAAAATTGATGAATTAATTAAATAATAAAAAATATATAATTAATATTGATAGAAGAATCAATAAAAAATGATGTGGTAGTGAGATAGGAATGCGTTAGTCATTTTTAGGTGTCTACATTTTGCCCCTCTTTGAGACAATGTGTTTATTGTGTTGTTCCAAAGAAATAAAGTTGGTACAAAAATAATTGTCTGGTGACATGCCCAATTTTTCATGGTGAATTGATGGATGGAGGTAGGATGCCCCCTTGAGAGATCAGTTGATAAATTTTTTTTTGGGATCAAATTATCGTTAGGAAGCATAAGCTAGGTCTAGTGGGCTAGGAATAAAAAACAAAGTTGAATGAAGGAAAGACAAGGAAAAAGGGTGATGGGATGAAGAATATGGTAAATATTTAAGGTGTAGGGATGAAAATTAGGGTTGTGTGGTCTATAAATTGGTGTAGAGGGGTCATTTCTATTCATTTTCTTTCTCCTTAATTATAAATTCAAAGCCTTCAGAGCACAAAGTAGTTGCCGAGATAGCGGGTATTCTAGTGATGAGTCATTGAGTGACCCACATATGGCTTTACCAACAACCATCAGGTTGCTGCACTAGTATGTGTCTAACTTTTGGCTCCCTAGAGGTAGTTTTAGGTGCATTTATGGTGGCCAGAAGTAGGCATAATCATATGAGTAGGTAGGTTATTTTGGCACATTTAAATAATAATATGGAACTAATGACAAACTGTGCTTTTGTTAAGTGGGATGATGCGTTTTATTTTTTTGTCTACAAATGAATAGCAGTATGTTGATTTTGATGAAATGACACATCTTTTGGATAGACAGGTGATTTTTTAATAGAATTGTGCAATGATAATTAAAATGACACAATTAAAAAATTGGGTTGCAAATGTTTGGGGTATTGGCACAATTGAAAATTTGAGCTGCAAATGATTGGGTTTTGGTGCAATTGATAGTAAAGGAAATAAATGACATGGTAATTGGTGGATTTTATCTTAGGGATTTTTAGGAAATAATTAATGATATGTGCATTATTATTGCAAGTGGTGTTAGAGAAGATCATGTCTTAGGAGGATCATCCTCCCATGATGTCACTGAGGGTTGATTTGATAGAGGTGGAGCAAGAGTTTCTAGGAGTGATGGGGTTATGGAATATCACATACATGCTCGAGATTAGAGAAAATTGAGCGATGATGATGACATTATTAGAGTGGTGAAATAGCACACACAATTCATTCATTCTTCCTACTAGTGATATCACAATCACTCTAGAGGATGTTTAAATGATATTATGTATTCCAATCCATGGTGAGAGAGTTATATATGATACTAATATTGGGAAAGGTGCACTAGTGAGACTATTCTTGATAGATTATTTTTGGATAGAGGATGGGGAAATGAGCTTGTGGTGGGCCATGATGAGGTTTGATGCACTGTCAGTAGTACTAGTAGGGGTGATTGGAGAGATACTAGTTTGTGACCAGAGATCCATAAGTTTTTTAATTTGGTGGGCCTGAGTTGTAGAGTGGATGATCAATAAGGGCGATGTCTATGCTTGGGGGCCATGCATCTTGTCTCACCTATATCATGAAATGCATCAGGTAGTGTATTGGAATGGATCGATCCTAGCATGTGGTGTCACATTTTTTCACATATGAGTGGGAGTACATTGTGATGATTGAAAGGAAGCAAGGTATGTGAAAATGCTTCCTAATGCTGATCTAAGAGGAGAGATGTACAATTTTAATTCTTTTTTAGTTACAATATGAGATGCACAATAGGAATATTAATAAAAAAACAACACATGCAAGTATAATAAGATCACAACACAAGATATACGTAGGAAAACCCTTTTGGGTAAAAAATCCCACACTCCAAAACACACACAATGCATTATCAAATCAATAGTGATTATAACAGACTTGCAATGCAAGTTCTTCAGGAGTATACACTAGTGTTGAATTCTAGAATTATTCTAATAGCATAAGGATACTTACAAAATAAATCATACTAAACCCACTCCAAGACATCCAATATATAGAGAATACAAGTATGGAGGTAGCTTCTAGATCAAGCTACAAGAGATGGGCGTCCAAATCCATGTGGCACATTTTTCCACCCCCTCCAAGCATGCAAATGAAACTTGTATAATATTCTTTGACTTCTCATTCATACCTCCAAACTTGGGCACCCCATTTTTACCCAAAATAGCTATGAAAGATGCTCTTAGACATCTTATAGCCATCATAGGATTTGTCATATATGACAACACTTACATCTTTAAGATAATCTATCATAACCGACTAATAATATAAATGATTCTCTTAGAACTTATCATAGTCAAACTTGGGTGCCTAGATTCCCCATGTAAAGATTCCCTCCAACACTTGTCCAACTTGTCATAGAAACTGGCTATTACGTGTCATAGGAATCTGTCATAAGATCTTGATGAGAATCCATCATAAGATCATCATAGAATCCCTCAAAGATGTCGACACATGTAAACAAATCTCTTCCCAAAGTGGGACACCTACATTGCCTTATGGGGACCACAACATCCATGTCACATCCCATGTCACCTCCCAACAAGTTGACAACTCACTGTGCCAAGTTATATTAGATGAAAAATTAATATGAGCAAGAAATTAAAACATAGACATTAATAAATTAATATTTTAATATTTTAATGCTAGGAATTTACAAAGGTTGAGAAATCTTAATTCCCCATACTCTCCCACTTGTTGAACACCTTTTCAAGAGCCAATCTAACCAGTTAATCAACTGCTAGGGGCTGAAAGGCCCATAGACTCCAAACACCATCTAAACTTCTCCATGATCATTGGCTTAGTCAAGGAATATGCAACATTTTTCAAAGTATCAATTTTTTCAATCTACACCTTACCATCTTCCACCATGTCACAAAAAAAATGGAATTGAACATCAATATGTTTCGTTCTAACATGGAAGGTAGGATTCTTTGCTAAGAAAATAACACTCCGACTATCACTGCAAATAGTAATCATCCTTGCATCAAGCCCCACATATGAACACAATCTTCAAAGAAATGGATTCCTTACAAGAATGAGTAGTTTCCATGTACTCTACTTAGTAGTGGACAAAGCGACTACAAATTTTTGCTTACTCATCCAACTGATAGCACCACCGAACATAGTAAACACATAAGAACTGGTGGATCTTCTACTATCAATGTCACCTACCAAATATGAATCCAAAAATCTATGAATACAAACTAAATACAAAGATCCTGTATGATGTCCATGATAACATAAATAATACTTGGAAGTACCTTGCAAATAATTGAATACTCTCTTTATCGCATCCCAATGTACTTGTCCAAGATTCAATATGAATTGGCTAAGGAATCCCACTTCTTGGGAATTTTTTGGTCTTGTATAGACCATGACATACATCAAATTGCCAAAAATACTAGCATAAGGTACTCTCAACGTATCCTCCACCTCACTAGAGGATTTTGGACAATCTGAAACTGATAACTTTGTCCCCATCACAATAGGAACACACAATGGTCTAAAATCTACCATTTTGAACCTCTCCAACATAGAATTCACATACTTACTCTATCCTAATCAAAGTTTTCTATTTACCCTATCTCTTCTGATTTCCATACCCAAAACATACTTAGCTACACCTAAATCTTTGACTTCAAATTAGAAATCAATGATTTACCATTCCCAATGAATAACATATCATCAAAATACAATGCAATAATGGGAATATGATCATCAATAGTTTTAAAATAGACACAATGATATTATTTTGATCTCATAAATGCTAAAATCAACACAAAGGAATCAAACTTTTGGTACCACATCCTACGTTATTGTTTCAAACCATACAAAGACTTTTTCAATTTGCAAACAAAATTTTTCATACCTTTCTTAATGTAATGCTCTAGCTATGACATATAGATTTATTCCTCCAAATCACCATGAAGGAAAGTCGTCTTCACATCCATCTGTTCAATCTCTAAATTGTATATAACAACAAGTGATAACAAAATCTAATGGATTTCAGATTTGCTACAAGAGAAAAAATCTCACCATAATCAATTCCCTCAACCTGGGAATAACCCTTCACTACCAAGCTTGCCTTATATCTCTCAACACTGCCATTTGAACCAAAATTTTTCTTGAAAACCCATTTGCAATCAACAAGTTTACATCCATCAGGCAAGATTACTAGATCCCAAGTGTTATTTCTTTTTAATGTAGCTATCTCTTCATCCATGGCCTTTTTCCAAGAACCTACATCATGCATACCCATAGCCTCCCTTATGGTCCTAGGCTCATCATTGTTATAAATCAAAGAAAAAATACAATTTGAATCATGCAATGAATATCCAAACCTATCAGATTGTCGCCTTATTCATGTAGACATTCTCAAAGGTTGAGGTTGAGGTTCCTCATTTTCATTTGAACTTTTATAGCTACTTGAGCTCTCCTCATCATTAGGTCTACCAAGTTATTCTTTTTCAAGGGTATGAGGAATATGAGCCACATCCTCCTTTTCTTTTTTCTCTGGCCGTGCCACAATTGTAGGAGTAACAAGTTCTCTGAAAATCACATTTTTCCTATACAAGGATTTTTCAGCCACATGATCCCAAAGCTTGTATCCTTTCACACCAATTCCATAACTGATGAAGATACATTTTACAACCTTGTTCTCCAACTTAGACCTCTTCTCCTTAGGCACATGAGCATATGCCTCACAACCAAATACTTAAGTATGTCTCAATGAGGGAATTTTACCAGACCATACCTACATGGGTGTCTTATCCACAAGTGTTGAAGTAGGAGAACTATTAATCAAGTAGCAAGTAGTGGCAACAACTTCAACCCAAATTTTTTTTGTGAGGCTAGCTCCACTAAGCATACTCATAGCCCTCTCCAGCAACATCCTATTCATTCTTTTTGCAACTCCATTCTATTGAGGGGTGTAAGGAGTTGTCTTATTTCTTTCAATCCCATGTTCTTTATAGAACCTATCGAAATATGTCGAACAAAACTCACCGTCACTTTCAGTCCTCAAACATTTAATATTTTTATCCATCTGATTCTCTACAAGAGATTTAAACTCTTTGAACTTATTAAAGACTTCAGATTTGCTTCTAAGGAAATAAACCCATGTCCTTCTATTATAATAATCAATGAATGAAACAAATTAAATAGATTTTTCAATCGAAGGAACATTAAAAGGACCAAATACATCAAAATGAATCAAATCCAACACCTCAGAAGATTTTTGAGAATTGGATTAAAACTTAACACGATTTTTCTTTCCATAAATGTGATGTTTGCAAAAATCAAACTCAAGATTACAATCATTCATTCCCTCAACAAGATTTTTATTTTTTAGGGTTCTAAGACCCTGTTCACCAATGTGGCCAAGCCTTTGGTGCCATAACATAGTTTTCTCTGTTGGAAGTTTCATCTCCATAGAATGAGCACCCTTGGGTACCCAAAAAGAATGTCCATTAGAAGTAGATGCAATATTTCTCTTCATTGTTGGTTCTGATGGTGAGAATAGTGAATTTGAAGATATCTTCTTCATAATAGAAGAAATATTGCACTACATAATGTATGCATCAAGCTAAAATAGAGTGCCAATATGAACACCCTTAGCAAGCATCATAGCTCCTCTCATCATCTTGCATCCTCCATTCGAGAAAAACACTTGCATACCCACATCATTCAATTTACTTATGGCTAATAGGTTTCATGCCAAACTAGGGATATGTAATACACCACTGATCCCCTTCACTCTACCATCAGGGAATCAAATCAAAACTCTTCCACGACCAACAATATTCAAGTTAGAGTCATCACCCAAGTACACCTTCCACCGTCAAACTCTTCATACTTCATAAACCAACCCCTATACGAGGTCATGTGGAATGATGCACCAAAGTCAATCAGCCACACATCTTCCAATGCATGCATTGCCAAGGCAACAACAAAAGATTCACCATAATCTTGGGAAGACTTGTCTAATTTAGAATCATTATTTATCTTCTTCTTCTTTTTCTCCTCTTTTCACTCCTTATGAAAGTGACCAGGCTTGTTGCAATTCCAACGCAGAGCCTTGGAATTCCTACCAAGAGATTTAGATCTCCTCAAAGACTCAAACTTAGACTTCTTGTCTTTCTTCTTTCCTTTCTCCTTTGGTCTGCCACAAACAACAAGGGCCTCCTTGTCCATCTCGAATAAATTTCTCTGCATCTCTTCAAGTAATAATGAGGAAACCACCTCATCCATCTTGAAAGTGGATGTTGTGCTTCCAATAGCCATCACTAGGTGATCCCATGAGTCCTACAATGAACACAACAGGAGCATGCAATAGTCTTGTTTGTTAATCTTGTATCCAATAGAACCGAGTTGAGCAACCAACATGTTAAAATAATTTAGATGGTCTACCACGAATCGTCCATTTTCCATCTTCAGAGATTAGCTTGTTTACTATGGATTTAGCCTGATAAATGCATCCAAGTTTCTTCCACAAATAAGCAACAATATTCTCTTAATGAATATTTAGGAGAATGAAATCAGCTAAATAGAGTCTAATGAGACCCTTGGATTTTCGATCCATGAGATCCTTGTCTTCTTGTTTCATGCCCAATGATTTGGTTCCAAAAATAGTAACCCATTGATCATGATCTACAAGCATATCTTCCATCTTGAGCTTCCAAATCTCAAAGTTACCACTGTTAAACTTCTCCATCTCGATTCTTCTAGATGTGCCATCCATCTCTCTTGCAACAAATTAAACTCACTATAAAAACTCCTACTCAAACAAAAATAAATACAAAAAACCCTCTACCCAACAACTAGAATCAAAGGTGATCAAGCTTTGATACCAATTGAAAGGAAGCAAGGTACGTGAAAACACTTCCTAATGCTGATCTAAGAGGAGAGATGTACAATTTTAATTAATTTTCAGTTACAATATGAGATGCACAGTAATAATATTACTAAAACAACAACACATGAAAGTATAATAATCTCACAACACAAGATATATGTGGGAAAACCCTTTCGGGTTAAAAACCCCACACTCCAAAACCTGCGCAATATATTATTAAATTAATAGTGATTACAACACACTTGCAATACAATTTCTTCAAGAGTGTATAGGAGTGTTGAATTCTAGAGTTATTTTGATAGCATAATGATACCTAAAAAATACATCATACTAAACTCACTCCAAGATGTATCCAATATATAGAGAATACAAGTATGGAGGTAGCTTCTAGAGCAAGCTACAAGAGATGGGCATCCAAATCCATGTGGCACATTTTTCCACCACCTCCAAGCATGCAAATGACAAGTTTTTATAGTATTCTTTGAATTCTCATTCATACCTCCAAACTTGGGCACCCCATGTTTACCCAAAATAGCTATGGTAGATGCTTTTACACACCTTATAGCCATCATAGGATCTATCATATATGGCAACACTTACAGTTATAAGAGAATCCTTCCTAACCAACTAACAATAAATGATTCTCTTACAACTTTTCATAGTCAAACTTGGGTGCCTAGATTCCGCATGTAAAGATTCCTTCCAACACTTGTCTAACTTGTCATAGAAATTGGCTCTTATGAATCATAAGGTCGTCATAAGATCTTGATGAAAATCCATCATAAGATCATCATAGAATCCCTCAAAGATGGATCAACACATGTAAAAGAATCTCTTCCCAAAGTGGGATGCCTACATTTCCTTTTGGGGACCAAAACATCCATGTCACATGCCATGTCACCTCCCAACATGCTGACAACTCATTGTGCCAAGTCATATTAGATGCCAAATTAATATGAGCAAGAAATTACAACATAGGAATTAATAAATTCATATTTTAATATTTTAATGCTAGGAATTTGCAAAGGTTGAGACACCTTAATTCCAAACAATGACAAGATTGAATATAGGTAAATCTAGGGGGAGAGGGTTGTCATTTTTTTTTATATGATAGTGTGCCAACTCATTGATGGCTAGGAGACTTTTCTTACTAGCGACAAGTGTTAGCTGAGCTAGATTTAGTGATATGGAGACCATGGTGTCAATGTGAGACCTAGCCAAATGATGGTGTCAATAATTTGGTATATTATTGACATATGTGTTATCTTGTTGGGAATATGACACATATTATTGAGATGTACATTCTAAAGTGGGTATGAAGACAATTTGGCTTTGCTTGGATATAGTTGATTCATGAGGCTATATAATGCAAATGCACTTGATGATGTATATGTATGATGGATATGATGTGATTATGATGTTATGATTTACATGATGTATATGATGATGATTATAATATTATGATGCAATGTATATTATGATGATGTATATATGATGGATGTGATATGATGAATATATTATGATTAGATAATGATGTGATGGCATATATTGCTGATTTATGCTTATGATCATGTATGCAAGAAATGTGTGGATGCAACGATATGTTTTGGTGATTTTTTTTTCATGTTATGATATATAGATGAAATGAGTATTAGGATGGGATGGGGATGGGTTAGTATGGATGAATAAATGAGGCAGAATGTAGGATTATGAAGAATGGGTCATTTTGTTGATCAAATATAAAATAGTGAAATCTTTAAATAGGTAATGGTGTGGATGGGGAATATAAAATTAAAATATGGTATGCTTAGGTTTTTCTTGAAACATATAGATATATCCTTATTTTGATATAGAAAATGGACATTATACACCAAGGTATGAGGAATCAAGATGATGTTGTATCCTTTGCATGTAATTTGATTCTACAAATGAAATATTATCCTTATTCATACCAAAAATAATATAACCGTTCTAGATATATGTGAGGAAGTAAGACTTAGAACATGATAGTCCTAGTTACACAATAGGTTTTGAATGACCTTATATGCAAAGGATAATTGTTTAAGAAAAATAGATTCCAAAACATACACACAGTAAGTATTTGCCTTGGTAATGTTACAAGAGCATCCCACAAAAATGACATATGAAAGAAATGATCATGTCCCATTTTATGCTTTTCTAAACACACCAATATATAGAAAAAAAGGTGGCCTTGAGTGAGCATTAAAAGGAGAAATAAAGACAAATAAACAAAAAAGACTCCTTGATTAAAAAAAACTAACAACCATCATATCTCTTGTCAAAAAGGGGTATTATTCCTATTATAGGAATGATACATCCATTAAGGTATGAATTGGGATGATGGATTACATGGTTAGTAAATAGGTGTGCAGGTAGTAGGTTAGATCTATAGTAGTCTTTGCTTGAGATTTTCATGAAAACTTGATGTTTTATGTGATGCATATTTTTATTTTTCTTGAGTGTTAGGTCTAGGTGGTGATGGTTTATTATGGATGAGATGGAAGGGATTGGATATAGTTGAGCTCATATCAAGTACTAATATAAAAATAATGCAATATATTTCCCTTTCTCTCCTTATGTCTTCATGTTGTGCAAAAAGAGAGCCTAATGAAATTGTTGTGGCAGAAAAATATAATAGTGAAGGTTTTCCTTAGATTGGTAGTATCAATATTAGAATGCTTCCTGACATTTCTCATCCTATTAAAACATGAAGTTCTTATGTAAGGGATGTGAGAAAGGGTGACACTCGTCTACCAATTGGGCGATGAAATGCTAGATTGCTTGGACTTTACCTTGGAAACAAATTAGTAGGTTTGGGAATTTGAACTATTTATTTTACTTTGGATGGGTCAAATATGATGCCTCTACTAGAAACAATGTACCCCAAAAATTTCCTTGAAGTCACACAAAAAATGTATTTCTCTGGATTCGGTCTCACTTGATATTTTTCTAGGTTGTCAAAGATTTGTTGAAGTGCATTCAAGTGACCTTCTCTTGTGGTGGACTTCCCAAGTAGGTCACCTACATAATATTATATCATGCTATAAAATAGGTCATGAAATATCATTATCATTTTTCTTCGGTATGTGGTTCTAGCATTTTTTAGGCCAAACGGTGTCACTTTACAATAGTACTTCCCCAAGGACATGTGAAGGTTGTTTTATGTTGATCTTTTGGGGTGATGCATATTTGGTTGTATCCTCAAAAACCATCCATCAAGGAAAGCATTTCATGACTAACTATTAAGTCCACAATGATGTCTATATTGGGTAATGGGAAGTCATCTATTGGACAAGCTTTGTTCAAATCTCTGAAGTTAGTACATATGTGAACTCCCCCAATAAATTTAGCAATATGGAAAAGATTATATACCCATTTAGGAAAATTAATGGGTCAGATGAACCCAACATATAACAACTTTTGTAGCTCAACTTTGACCACTAATTCTATTTGAGGATGCATTTTACAAAGTTTTTGTTTATTGGTTTTTCATATGGAAATATTGTCAAGTGATGAACTACCAAAGAGGGATCAAGTCTAGGAATATCTACATAATACCAAGAAAAAATTACATTCTACCTTTGGAAGAATGTTTCCAAGTCCTTTTTCTCCCGAGGTGATAGTGATGCTGCGAAAAATGTGATCTTGAGATTCTTTGTTGTACCAATATTTATTTCATGTGATTCCTCAACCAATATTGGAGTTCTCTCTTGATATTTGTAAATGGAGGGAAGGATAAATCCTCCATCCTCAAGAACCTCAAAAATGTTTTCAACTTCAAATATGTCCTTTTACTTTTTTTTGATCCAATAGTGCCACATTATAGTTTTCACTAGGGGTTCATCTTATTATTTTTATTTCTTTACTTTTGCAATCGAAGGATTTGGCCTCCCACCAGAGTATGATTTAACATCAAGATTTATAAATAAACCAAATTTGTGGTATCATAATGGTATATGGTCTCGAAGCCCCATAAGTTTTGCAATAGCTTCATCATTTTGAAATGTGTCTAAAATCAGAGGTCCTTGTTTGTCCAAATCCATGAGATGGGGATAAATGAATGGAAGGTATTTGGATTTTGATGTGGAAGTAAATTATATGAAAGATAAGGTAAAAATGGAGGATCCTTGAAATAGTTCAGTTATATGCATGGAGTCATTAAATTTACCCTCATTAGTATTTTCAAGCATGGGAAAATATTGGCTACCTTACTAGGAATGCACTCAAGGTCCAAGGACACAATTTTCCATGTCTCATACCCAAGCCCTTGATATTTATCTCTTTTTTTTCATAATTATGGGATATAATACTCGTTGATTATATGAAGACCCTTAGTATAATTCTCAACTGGTAAGATAGTTGGGTATTTTTTTTGTTTATACAATCATGTGGAGATGTCTTCTTATATGGCTTCTTTATTCAACTCTCTCCAATGTGAAAATGTAATGGGTTTACATTTTATGAAAATTTTAGATGTTTTTTGGGTCAATTGGGGCTTTTTGTATGATCTTAGTGAAGATGGAGTTTTCCAACATAAAAGGATTCTTTCATGTTATACTCTACGGACCCTTTTTCATTAATTTGGACCTTGATCTTGGGGATGGTGATGTTTGGAGTGCATGAATTAGATAGGTGTATGATTATACATATGAATATGGGGTTGAATCATTATTAGGAATTATTTAGAATTGCAATATATTCCTTTCATATTTTTGCATTATTGGAAAGGGCAAGGATATTCATAAATAGTTACTTCAGTACCATTATAGGGGGGTTTCAAGCATAGTTTTGGTATGTGGATGGTATAACCAACATGGATACCTAGAAGAGTTAAATTATGTGAGAGATCTAGATCCAAGACTTGACATGTAGTATCTTTGATGGTGGGACCAACTTGGATGGATAAATTTATTATTCCCTTAGACTCACGCTCAACATCATTGTATACTTTTATAGTGATGAATATCTATGAATATATGGCACCATTAGAATATACCAATTATTTTATTAATTTAAGAGTGGAAACATTCAATCCCGCTCCACCATCTATCATTCATCTTTTGATTTTATGCTTGTAGATGAAAACTTCTAGGTGTAGAGCTTCATCATTGGATATTTTAGTGGGTGAGAGGTCTTTTTCAATGAATACTGGATGATGGGGGGATAGTGTGTCCTACCATGGCTTGAAATTGATCAATATTTATGTTAGTGGGTATGAAAGACTCTTGGAGTTATTTTTCAAGAACCTCCTAATGTACCAGGGATGTACAAAGAATTTCAAAAATGGATATTTATGCAGGTTTTTTCCTAGATGGTTCAAGAGACTATACTTAGATTAAGTAAATCATGTGGATTGAGCTCCTTGGAGAGTTAATTTACCTTGATGTGTGGTAAATGCATATTATGAGTATTTCTTGTAATAGGTATGGTGGTGAACCACCAAAAAGGTTATATGTGTAACAAGGGAAAGAGGATTCCCCTTTCTAGGCCCCTAGGGTTTCTAACCTAAGGAGCACTTGATTTTGGAATGACACTCTTTCCACTTTGGTGATATGACTCTTTTTGGTGATTGCATTCAAAGGAAGGGGTTGAATCAGGTTGTGATGTGTGTGAGAAGTGTGTTTGAACCCTGGAAATGAAATGAAACTAATCTAATTCTGAAATATAAATGAACCCAAATGTAAACTAAATGCAAACTAATTAAATGACCTAAATGTATGTAAGTAGAAAGTAAACTAGAAAATACAGAGATGGTGCACCTGGGAAATGAAACTTGCAAAAGAGGAGCCCCAAAATATTTTGAAATCTATTTGGAATTTGCAAAGGGGCACTTATGCTAGAATGGGCGACCTAGTCCTTCTGTCTAGAAATTCTACCAGACTGGGTTTCGGGGAAAAGGGTATCCAGAAATGTCAAAACCATTTTTCAAGCCCGGTACAGGGACAAGGTCACCAATGATGGTGACCTAGTCCTCCTGATACTTTCAAGATCCTGAAGGTCTGATTTTGTTGGTCCCCACTTGCACTTTCCTTTTCTATAGATGACAGTGTCTGAATCTTTGGAAAATGACCTGCAAGTTGTCCTTTTGCTCCACCTAGGGTTTTATGACTTGAATTGAATTCAATGAAATGATTGTACCATCTTCAATAATTTATTCTTTTCAAAATCTAAGTACAACCTACAAAGCACATGCATGGACAAAGAGAATGTTGGGTTAGGGAATAGGGGTTTGCCTATTAAGTCACACCCCTTTGATGGTAACTTAAACCATAATGAGAAACAATGAAAGGAAAGATGATGGAATGATAAATAAATGTAAACACTCACCAAAAATCTAGTTGTTGAAGTCTACAACATGCAAGAACTAGATCCAATGGAGGTTGCTTGAGATGCCTTATGCTTGATTGCTTGCTTTGGAAGCTTGAGTACAAGAGTGATTGTGAAGATGAAAAATGATCTTAGGGGGGGAAATGAAGGTGAAAAACCTTATTTATACAAGATATGCCCTAATTTCTTGAAAATGTCACATGATAGGCCAACACTAGGGTTTTGGAGGAAAATTACTATTAGGTTTTTTATTTAATTTTGAATTTTAAGCCAAAAGGAACTAGGTCGCCCAAGGTGGCGACCCAGTCCACTTGGGACAATTCAAGTGGTGGTCAAGAATAAAAAGGTGTTACATGATGTTTATCAGACTTGCCTCATGGAACACACTTAATTCAAGCCTAAAGTACATTAAGGGACTGATTTAACAATGAAAAGGGTTGAATTAATGATGATAAGCCTAGGAAAGTGTGAATTACTTTACAAAACTTTACAACACTTTGGCACAAGGCTTGGAAAGGAGTAAAAAGGGGTTATTTAGGTAAATTATGTTGAAAGGGTCTTATAAAAGTGGGAATATGTGTTACAACACTTCACAACACCTTTATAAAACTTTATTAGATTATTGTTGATTTGCAAGAATTCAAGATTAAATCAAGGCAAAACAAGGCCAACATCCAAGCGAAAAGGCCAAAATGAGTGAAAAAGTGTTAAAGGTTCCACTTTTTGGTGACACATTTAGCCCCCACTTTAGTGAGAGGATGAAATTGCTTCAAAATCACACTAAAGTAGCTGAATCATGCATGTTGAGCATGATCCAATGTATTCATGCTAGTAAGGTGAGATGACTTTGATCAAAAGGGATGATAAAGCCCCCACGATCAAGATCCCATGGAAAACTAAACATAAGAAGAAAAGATCACACAAGGAGTGTGTTGGAACCAAATTTTCCATAAAAAATTCTAAGGATTTTATCAATTGAAATTCAAAATTCATGCTATCATTTTCATAAAATCACTTTATTGCCATCCATAGAGCCAAAATAGCCTTTTATCATTGTACCACTACCTCATTATCCACCCTATATAACCCTCACCTCATACCTCCTTACCACAACCTCTTGTAAAATGGCTCATAGTATCATGGTAAATATAGTTAACACTATATCCTTTTACTACTATACCATGGAGGGTTAGAGCTTAGCCCGTGGTAGAGTGGTGAGATGAAGAACAATGATGAAGGGAAACCGCTATACTGCGAAGGGTCAGAACAAGACCCACGGTAGAGCGGTACACTTGAGAATATTAATAAGAGTAGACACTGCCATACCGCAGGAAGGAGAAATATAGCCTGCGGTAAAGTGATATGGAAAGAAAAGGAATGGGAGGACACTGCAATATCGTAGGGAGCTGAAAGATATCTTGCGCTATAGCGGTATATTGATATGTGTATGATGGATATGCCACGGTACCACAAGAGAACCAAAAGATATGTTCGATAGGACAATAAAGAAGAATCAAAGCACACCACAATATTGAAGGGGATAGAAAAGTGGTGTGAGGTAACGTGGTAAAGCAGCTGTTGAGACATTTAAAACATGCTAGTCACATCAGTCAACTTCAAAATATGAACTGAGCTCAATGCAAAAGATTTAAGTGATGTGAATTTATCATTCGAGAATTAATGCATCTCAGTGAAGAGGTAAATGAAGTAGATTGAGATTTTTCGATCATAGCAGTAGAAACCAAGTGCATATGAGCTCGAGGTGCAGAAGTGAAAGGAATTCTCTAAGGTGAACTATATTTTTGGGTAAGCTATATTCACTACTCATTGAATTTGTAGCAATGACACCAAAGAAAACAAAATTAGGAGATAATAAAGATGAAGCCAAGTCTAGTAAACCCTCTTTACAATCACCATTGCTTGCTCTATTACCTGGGTCAATGGATAAAGGGCCAAAGAAGGTTTTTAGAGATTCAGCTTAGGGGTGTAGTGACCCAATTATTTCTTAATCTGGGTGGAATTTGTACTAGTATTTCTATAGGAACAAGAATGATAAGGTCTCGACATCAAACCCATGGACTCTTGACTTGGAAAAATTAATAGTTTGAAATGTTTTTATTGATGTCAAGCTGATTAAAGCCTTGGCCAATAAATACCATGTCCCAACAAAGACTGTCAGTCTCCTAGATGGTGGGTGTTTAGTAGATGTTTCAAGGGAAGCCATTATTAAGTGTTTAAAAACAAGCTGTTACAGAAGTGAATTTGGGGAAGTTGGAACAAGAATACAAAAGGTTAAGGAGAACTTATAGGAGTTATGAGCTCCCTCTACACATGAAAAGGGGTGATAACAACATGATACTTCCTATCCCCTCTTCAAAATTAGAACCTTTTCCACTATTTGATTTTTAGGTTTATTTCAAGAATACGTATCATGCATTGTGTCAGGTTCTTGGAATAGATGCAGAGGATAACATGTTAGTATGATTGATGAGGATGGCTATGATCATTCAACATCTAGAGTCAAATGTTGCATTTTATTTTTCTTTTTGGTGATTGAGGAACAAATTCATGAGGGCTTTTTGCAGGTCAAAGAGGCTAAGGCTCTTATGACTTTCAAGAAAATATTCTTTATTATATCATTTGATTTTGTACCAAAATGAAACAAAATGGACTGACAAGATAAAATTATGCACACAAGAAAATGAAGTTAGAATCCCCGTACAAAATTGGTGCTACATTTGGGACAGTAGATGCATAGAGTGTGATTTTGTTGTGTTCAGGGATTATTTTTTTGTTAGGATAAATTCTGCCCTTGGTTTTTACACACCAAGGTTGCCACAATCTTTGATGAATGTCATGAGGCCAATGCAATACAATTCTGACTAGGGCTTTACAAATAATTATGCTGATTGGTTCCTAATGCCACAACATACTATCATCAGGGTGTACAATTGTGACTAGGCACCACATATTTTGCCAAAATTTATGCCTACTAGAGTGTGATTTTTAGAGTTCATGTGGCAGATGCTCTGGATGAATCATGATTTAATGAGGAATCAGAGAAAAGGCACATTCTTACCTGATTTGATAGTGTTGGAGGAGTTGTCTGTTGGATCAGATATGTTAAAAGAGCTACAAAGATTTATGAGGGTCAATTATCCCCTCAAATCTAGAAAAGAAAGAGTATGTGACCTAGAGGGTCACATTAATATGATCAGAAGGACCTTGCTAACAAAGAGGGCCATATCTCATGTCTTTGACTCAGAGGAGGATGTAATAAGGAATTTGGTATATTTTGTTGATGCATTTAAGACAAGAAGAAGATGGGTAATAATGATGAGGTGGGAAGAGAAAAAGAAGGAAAAAAATAAGAGTTTCAAAGGGTTCTTTGCTGATGAGCCCAATCTTTTCAAAAGGATGTAGTTAATCCTTGGTAAATTTTATGAACTTTATAAAATGGCCCAAGATGAAGGGTTAACCCTAGTTCGTAAATCCCAACAACCATCACATGAAGCATCCACATCTCATACACCACCCCCATCACCTGCACATCCATCCCCTCCATCTCCTACACATGAACCCCAAGCTAAGAGGTAGAAAATTGAGTCGTTAGTTGATTATGGCTAGGGTGATGAGGAACAAGAGGCAATTTTGACTCTAAAAAAGTTGAGGGAGGTGGAAGAGCAACAAAAATCCAAGAGCCTCATGGCCCCAAAACAAGAATATGAGAGGAAGTTGCAGATGAGATTTAGGATGATGAGAGAGTGGTTGCATCTCTAAGGTTTATGGAGGACAATAATTTTATTCACACTAATGAATTTAAAGATTTTTGGATCAAGATGAAAATGAAATAGTTTGAAGAAAGATTGACGATAAATCTCATAGGAGTTGATGATTCAAAACATGCTGAAGTTCAAGCCCAAACATGGGTAGAGTTAAATATTGATAATATCAATGTTACCCCTCAGGAAGCAAGAGAATTAGTATTGAAAAGTGATATGTTGATCATACCAGGAATTGAGTTGTCCAAGGTGTTTCTTTTGGACCAGATTAGAGCACAAGATGAACCAATGTTGATTGTAGAGTTTGATTTAGAAGAAGGTGTATCAGGAACATGGTATAACCCTACCACTTATACTCTTGCCTTATGGACAAAGAAAAATAACACAAGGAAGCCCAAACTCTTAGATGTGGTGCAAGAAATGAGGGGATCATCCATGGTGAAGATAATCAAATATACAAATCCTACAGAGGCTGCAACCATGACCATACATTCAAAAATGTTTACCAAAGATGTAGTGGAGAATATGGAGAAGAAAATGATTGAATATGAGAAAAGAATAAAATTATCAAATGATGAAGTAAATAAATTGTTTATTTAAAATGTAAAGTTGAAACAACAATTACAATAGGCAACAAAAGTGAGGGGAGATGAAATGGTTGTTTATCACCCACCTATCCAAGCTCAAGACCCACAAATTCAACAAATGAAAGATGAAATTGAGAGGCTAAAGAAACATAATATGGAAGTTTTCAAGCGTCATATCTTGGATGCCCTAAGAAAGATATTGGAGCATAGAATTGAGGTAATGAAGGAAAAAATAGGTGGGGTAAATGAAAGCTTTAGCAATCTAGTTAAAGCCTTGGAACAAATAATTGCCAATTCCTCTATCCTTGAGGAACTCCAGAAAAGGTGGCAACCTAATTATCACATTCTAACTACTCTCTGCAAGGCAACACAAAGGGATCCAGATGCCCCTTGAAATATTAAACCTACTGAGGAAATGGTGAAGGGCGTGATTGAGGGGCACATGTATTTAATAGACATGAAGAAGAAAGTAGAGAGTAGAAGGAATGCATTTGATTCTATAAAGAACATTATCAGCCCTTCAATAATTAGAGATGATAATCAGTTGAAGGGTATGGATGAGTGGAAAGGTGATTTCGATTAGATGGTTTCTCAGTGCTTGACGCACATACAAAATGGTGAGGATGTCAGCCTTGACAGATTTCATACTTTGCTTGATGGAATTTTCATACTAGACAATGGATACACAAAATTCGTGGTAGATGTCAAAAGCTTCTTGACAATAAATGGAAGAGTCACCTCACGAATCTCACTACTACACAAGAATTAAAATGGAAAAATGATCTAACAATCAGTAAGTGGCAAGAGAAGTATTTGGGCTCTGATGAGGATTAATTATCATTGTCACAAATAAAGATTAATCATACAATAAAAGCTTTACACAGGTCTTGGATGACCATGGGCTTCTTACTCGAAGACTAATGGATTAGAGCATATGTTTGTTGTTTAGTTATTTTAGTTATGTTTTAATTCATAATTATGTTTTTTTACCAAAAGGCATGACCTTTGGTCTGAAGCTCGTTGCCTCTCATATAAATATGAGAGACCAGGACCAAAGGAAGGGGATTAAGATTAGATATAGGAGAAAATAATAGGCGAAGAGGAATATATATAATGTCTACATTTCAAAAGACCATGGTGCAAGTATAATTTTGAATAATTTAATGAAAGATCTCTAATTTGGTGGCTCCATATTTGAATTAATTTTTTGTTGAAGTTATTCAATTCTCTGATTGTCTCCAAATTAATGTTTCCTAGTTATTTAAGTTGATATATCAAGTATATACTCAATTTATCAATGCACATCTGTTGTACTTGTGTGATGTGATTATTTGGTTTCTTTAAAGAAGAATTAAATTCCTTTCGATCAATCACAATAATCTGGAAGTGTTATTTGGATCAGTAAGAAGAATCATATAATTAGGGTTGATATTTTGTCTCTAGTAGAGTTTTTCAATCACTTTCTTGCATGTTTATACAAGTTATAAACCAATATTAGTATGCCAAACAATTAGAGTTTCTGCCAAATATCATTCACTCATCTTTGATTTTCATCTAACTCTGCTTTACCCAACAATGCACTAGTCTCACCCATTTCATTTTAGTTTTATCATACCAAATTCAAATTTCACATCTATTAATTAAACATATTAAATCACACCTTGATATTGCTTATAAAATTTATACCAAATTAGGATCACATCTCTCCATTGTTAAATTGCCATTATGGATAGATTGATTAAGTAGGAAACACAATCTAAGTCTGGTTCACTTGCATAGATTCACCCACCTTTTTCTAGCAAAGCCTTAAGAGAAGAAGGTTCAAATTCATCATTGGGCCTTGTACGCTAGCCAAAAAAATATCAAGAGCTTGGCAACCTCTTGTGGTTTCAAACCACTATTTTTGAGACCTAACAATTTGGCGACTCTACTAGGGAGTCAAATCAGAATGCAAGCATTCATCATAGAGTCAATACCTTGTAGAAGACTTCGTTGGGAACAAGGAACTACAAAATTTTCTCACGTCTCTAAAAAGTGAGTGGTGACTCTGAAGAGATAAGTGCATTAAAAAAATAAGAAAATAAAGTATACATCAAAACCCTAGAATTCAGATCATCACAATAGTCCATAACATGCAGGGAAGAAGGCATCTGTATAAAGATGGTCCTAATGATAAGAGTAAATGGTCACACAAGAATGATAAGGGAAAGAAGGTGTTTGATGAGATGTGCTTAACAAATAAAGAAAAAACATCAAAAAGATACCTTGAGACATATAACCGCTATGATACAGTGATAAATGAAAACAACCAATCTAGAGAGCCCCACACTCTTGTAGAAAAGAGGAATCCTTTTTATCAACTAGACCCCAAGAAACATGAGGAATTCATGGCTAGATTTGAGGTTGAAAGAGACAAGAGACACCATGAACATGATAAAAAAATGGCATTACTTGAAGAGAATTAGGATGGACATGGTAATGATGTAGCCTCTGAAGAAACCTATGAATTCATGACTCAGGATGAAATAAATTCACAATTGGAATATAAAATACAAGAAGTGGAAAGAACAAAACCAAAATATGAACAAAGGCTCCAAGCAATAAAAGAGATTCAAGAATTGAAGCTCCAAAAGGTCCAAATTAATGCTCAAATGGATAACCTCCCTAAATATGTACCACCTCACAGGCAAGGGAATAATAATTTAGGACCTTCAAATCCCCCAAAAGCACAACAAAATAAGTCAAGGAATCGATATAGACCCCCAAATGTTCAACCTTAAAATCCACCGCAACATCCAAATGCTCAACCACCTCATGGCCAACAATATGTGCCACCAAACCAAGTACAATATAAAAATACATTATATCAATACCAACATCCTCAAAACCCACCTCCTCCACCATACATAACCATGATCAGACAATTTGATTTGGCAGGATTTCAAGTATATCCCTACCCTATGGACAACAGTTGGAGAGGTTTTGTCCCAAAATTCACAGGAAGTAGTGTAGTAAGTATTGAGGAACACTTGAGGAGTTTAATTCTTTTGTTCAGGACCTGGATATGCAATATGAAGACATACATATGAGGTTGTTCATGATTTCATTAATTGAAGAAGCTAGAGATTGGTTTAATAGTTTACCAGCAACCTCTATTGATTCCATTCAAGAGTTTCAAGATCAGTTTCTTGAATAGTATGGGAACTAGTGTGTACCATAATTTTCCTTACATGAACTAATAAGCATCCAAAAACATCAAAATGAGTTAGTCTATGACTTTAAAAGGATTTTCTCCAAATTACATAACAAGATACCACCAGGGTCAAAGTTGGCAGATCCTTCAGCATTGAGCATTTATTTGAAAGGATTTGATCCAAAGATTGGATATGAGCTTAGAAATAGGTACCCCATAGATTTAGTTGAGGCTTAGAAGATAGCATTGAATATTGAAAATAATAGAAAGGATGCTGGGATGGTTAGTAAGAGAGATAATCATAGGGTTCCCCAACCCTTCAATAATCGTCAACATAGGAAATAAAATACATATAGAAATGAAAGGCCCAGACTGCATGACATGCCTTATGATACAAACTAGAAGGATGGAAAGTATGTGATGGATAGGCCTAAAAATAAGGAAACACCTGATCCTTTGAAGAAAAGAGGAGTGCACATGGTAAAAAAAATTCCTTGGTGTCAATTTTGTGACTTGCTACATTCCCCTGACTATTGTATTGTAGCTCAATCAATACACAAAGAGGACATTCCAGTGGACCATAATGATGAAGATCACACAATTTATTTGACTTCCCACACCCTTCATCCCATTGAGCAAGGGTATTCATCTTTAGAGGAAGGAGGTTATGAGTATGATGTTGACCACCAAAGGTACAATATCCATATGGCAAAAGAAGTCTTTTCTAATCATGAACAAACCAATGATGAACAATGTTATCCTGGTGCCTCATCTCAAATAGGTAAAAGAAATATAAGAAGACCAACTAAGGAAGATATTAATAATTTAACCATCACTGCAGTAGAACAAGCCAAAAGTAAATATTGGCTAAGGAATAAAACAATGAATGAAAATGAAGGTGTTCCAAGAGGAATATTTGTAAAAGATAAGAAAACATCACAAGGAGCTTCAAAAAGGACAAAAAACAAGCAGCCTGATAAGAATGATTAAAATCATGTTCATAAGGAAGAAAAGAAAGAGTTGCATAAGGAAAAACAAAATATTGATCAAACAAGCAAAAGGAAAAGGAGGAGAACAAAGGGGAATCATTGGAGCAAAAGAAGATGATCAGGACATAAGGTGCTTCTTTTGATTTTACACAAGCTTTATCCCAGCTAAAAATGTATGCCCCATTACTTGAAATGATGAAGATTAAAGAGTATAGGGATAGTTCTATTCAGTTAATATCTAGTGGGAATGATAAAAACACAAACTTTGAGAATAAGGGGACCACTAAGGTTAGTAATAAGCAAGAAGAGGTAAAAGTCCTTGAGGTTTGTTTAGGTGATGCATTGATAAACCCTCCACAAGTTGATCCATTTTTCACTATATTACTCATATATAAAAACCTGGTAAGAAATTGTATGATAGATTCAAGGGCCACTATCAATATCATGGCAGTGGCGGTTATGAAACAACTTGGGATGTGGGTAGACATTATTGGTGGAAAATGTTATGCTATGGATAGCAGACCTATTCTAGTGGTAGGAATTATGAAAGGTGTAGAGGTAAAGCTAGCTACTTATCCACAAGAAACTTATAATATAGACATAATTGTGATTGATACACCTCCTCATTTTGGAATGTTTCTATCAAGACAGTGGACTGTAGCAGTTGGAGGGAATGTATAGTTTGACTTATCATATGCCACAATTATAGTTAATGGTGAAGAAGTTAAGTTATATAAAGAGCCAAGAATGAGTTAGATTGTGGATTATGTTCCTCAAGAATAGATAAATTTCTTTTGTGATGTGGATTTAGGTAGCTTTAGAGTAGAGCCTTCTCCAACTGAATTAAAAAACACTGACTCGATTGATAGACATGTATCCAAGAATGAAAACGGTGTGTGGAAAATGTATTTTGATGGAGCATGTAGTCAGGAAGGCAATGGAGCTGGTCTAGTCTTTATTTCACCCCACGGAATTACATCCAAATATTCCTTTTTGTTGACTTTTGAGTGTACAAATAATGTGGCAGAGTATGAAGCTCTGCTAATTGGTTTAAATATGGTTGTCAAACATAAGATCAAGCTACTATCTGTTCTAGGAGATTCATAATTAATCATCTCACAAGTCAAAAAAGGATATGCTACAAAAAATAAAAGGTTAAAACAATATATGAATGCTGTGTGGGATATGATTTAATTATTTGATGCTTTTTCAATTGAATGGATAGACAGATCAAAAAATTTAATGGCATATTTCCTAGCTAATATATTCCTAAAAAGAGATGATATCACCTTGGATGGAGTATCTCAGGTTGAATTCAAAACAAGGTCTGCTATCCCTGATAATATCTATAGGTTTTCAATGATGACACTGATCTCATAAATTTTTTCTATTATATTGATCAATATGAAGCTCTGGAGATCAATTTTAATGCCTTTGTTGAAGAAGTAGATGGGAAATAGACTGTATTTGGGAGAGAGGTTTTGTCGCTTAAAACCAAAAAAATTCCCAAAGGACTTGTGGCACTAGAAAGGGTATATGATGGAAATGATCGCTCTCTCATGAAGCAGTCACCAGTCAAGAGAGAAGATATTGAATAAATCAACCTGGGGATGGAGTTAGCACCAAAAAGGGTATATATTGGAAAGAAAATAAGTCCAACAATTAGAAGAATGCTAATTGCATTGTTAAGAAAGTAAAAACATGTGTTTGCATGGTCCTATGAGGATCTCAAGGCTTATAGAGAGGATTTATTTCAACATGAGATTCCACTAAAACCAAACACAAAGCCATTCAGACAAAAGGAAAGGCCCATCGACCCAACTTAGAGCCTAAAATGCAAGAGGAGTTGGAAAAAATTAGAGATGGAGGCATTATCAAGCCCATTAGACATTCAACATGGGTCTCCAACTTGGTCCCAGTAAGAAAGAAAAATGGGGATATTAGGCTATGTGTAGATTTCAGAAATTTAAATGTTGCCTCCCTTAAATATAATTATCCTCTCCCGAATATGGAAGCAATATTACACAAAGTAATAGGATGTGAGTTGTTGTCAATGATGGATGGGTTTTCTAGGTATAATTAGGTTAAAGTTATAGAGTTTGAGAAATACAAGACAAAATTTATTACACCGTAGGGGACATATTTTTATGTGAGAATTCCATTCGATCTCACAAATGAAAGGGAAAATTTCCAAAGGGCCATGGATGTGGCATTTGCAGATTTAATCAATGCTATAATGGTGGTGTATTAGGAAAACCTCATTGCTTATTCCAAAAAGGAAGAAGACCATGTAGAACACATGGAGAGAATATTCATCAAAGCTCTTGAATATGGTATCAGTCTCAACCCTAAGAAATGTCATTTTGTTGTCATAGAGGGTAAGCTTATAGGGCATATTGTGTCAAAAGAAGGAATTAGAAGAGACCCTGAAAGAGTAGAAGCCATGGATAAGATCCCCATTCCCAAAACTATGAAATCCATTCAATCATTTTTTGGACAAATTAACTTTGTTAGGAGATTTGTGTCAAATTTTGCTAAGATTGTTAAACCCATATCCAAAATGCTAAAGAAGGGAGAAAAAATAGATTGGACTACAGAAGCCCTAGAGACTTTTATATCCATTAAGAAAAAAATCAAAGAAGCCCCTATTTTGAAATCCCCTAACTTTTCCAAACCTTTTCAAATACTTTCATTTGCCTCATTCTACACTATAGCGGTTGTTATGTTACAAAAGAATGATGGGGGTTATGAGAAACCTATATCCTTTTTTAGCAAATCACTACAGGGGGCATAATTAAAGTATGATATTATGGAGAAACAAGCTTATGCATTGGTCAAAGAAACAAAATCTTTTAGGCCATATCTAGTTGGAGCCAAAATAATTGCATATGTACCACATGTAGTTGTAAAGGATATCTTGGTGCAAACACAAGTGATGGGGAAGAGATGTAGATGGATCAATAAGATTCAAGAATTTAATATGGAGATTCAGATCACCAAGTTAGTAAGGGATAGGGTTTAGCCAAAATAATGGCAGAAACAAACATTGAAGCTAACCAAATCTTTAATGTAGAAAAATAGGAAGGAGTAGTTGCAAGCATTGAACATACTTCTTGGTACACAAACATTGTGTATTATTTCTGATACATGAAATTCCCTGAAGGATTGAATGATAACCAAAGGAGGACTTTAAAGTTGCAAGCATCCAAGTATGTATTTATGGAAGGTGATATGTTTTTGAAAAATAGGGATGGAATGATATTATTGTGTCTAGATGAATCAAAGGCTAGACATGTCTTGAGGGAGATGCATGAAGGAGTGTGTGGAGGTCATTACTCTACCAAACTATTGCAGATAAAATCCTCAAGGCAGGCTATTACTGGCATAAGGTTTTTAATGATTCTTTTACACATGTAAGGAAATGTGAAGCTTGCCAAAAAATTTCAGGAAAGATGAAATATCAGGGAACCCTACCCCTTAGACCTTTACAAGTAGAAGCCCCTTTTCATAAATGGAGAATTGATTTTATTGGGGAAATACAAGAAAATCAAGTGGAGGACTTAAGTGGATATTGGTAGCAACTAATTATTTCACCAAATGGGTGGAAGCAATCCCAACCGAGAAAGCAACAAGCAAGGTGGTAATAAATTTCCTGATGGAGAATATCATAACTAGATTTGGTACACTAGTGAGGTTGATCACAGACAATGGGATGTGTTTCAGGTTTGATGAGTTCAAGAATTTTTGCAACACATATGGTATTACTATTTCTTATGCTGCCCCTTACACCCACAAGCAAACGGTCAGGAAAAATCTAGTAATAAAAGCCTGTTGAAAATTATAAGAAGGATGCTAGATGGAAATAAAAAAGCATGGGACTCAAAGTTAAGAATGGTTGTGTGGCCGGACATGATTACTATAAAGAAAGCAATTGGAAAGTCTCCATTTGAACTGGTATATGGAACACATGCCAGGATGCCATTTTAAAATATTTTTCCAGTTTATAATTTTATTCTATAGGAAGATTCAGATATTCTAGAACCAATGGAGGAGAGGATGGAGTAGCTTGTAGAACTTGATGAAATAAGGAGGATGACCCAAAAGGAGAACGTGAAGCTGTAATCTCAAATGGAGTACCTTTTTGTCAAAATAGAAAATTTGAGGTCAGTGATTTGGTGTTAACGTGGAATACTAGATGTCAAGAGAAGGGAAAGCATGAAAAATTTGAAGCCTTGTGGTTAGGTCCCTTTTATTATCGTTAGAAAAGGAGGGGAGGATTCTTATTTTTTGCAAAACACGTCTAGTGAAGAACAAGAGTTGCCTGTACATGGGCAGTTTTTAAGACATTTATTTTCTTAAAGAATATAAAAGGAGTAAGGATTGCCAGTGCATGGAAAATTCTTAACAAACCTTTTAAAACAATCTCTTTCCATGCATAGTAGCTTACAAAATAAAAAAGGAACTAGGGCTTGCTAGTACATGGAAAATCCTAGATTTCCTTCATCGAAAAACCAAAATTTTCTTTCCATGTATAGTAGTATAGGATCTTCTCCATATCCATCATTTCCATCCCCACAACCGTTTTCATTTTTACCATACCACATTTCCATTTTCATATCTTCTGAAAGCTTGGTCTGCACCTAGAGATATTCTAGATTCTTCCAATTATTGGTAAATCACTCATCCCCAACTAGAGCCACTATTGGAACCATAATTTCCATTACAAATACTAAGGATTTTATAAATTGAAATTCAAAATTCATGCTATCATTTTCATAAAATCACTTTATTGCCATCTATGGAGCCAAAATAGCCTTTTACCGATGTCCCGCTAGCTCATTATCCACCCTATATAACCCTCACCTCATACCTCCTTACCACAACCTCTTGCAAAATGGCTCGCGGTATCATGATAAAGATAGTTAACACTATATTTTTTTATCACTATACCGTAGAGGGTTAGAGCTTAGCCCATGAAAAAGCGGTGAGATGAAGAACAACGATGAAGGGAAACCACTATACCATGGAGGGTGAGAACAAGATCTATGGTAGAGCGATGCACTTGAGAATAACAATAGGAGTAGACACCGCCATACTGCAGGATGGAGAAATATAGCCTACGGTAAAGTGGTATAGAAAGAAAAGGAATGGGAGGACACCACGGTACCACAAGGAGATGAAAGGTATCCCACGGTATAGTGGTATATTGATATGTGTATGATAGATAAGTCATGGTACCGCAAGAGAACCAAAAGCTGTGTGTGGTACAATGGTAGGCCAATAAAGGAGAATCAAAGCACACCGCGATACCACAGGGGATAGAAAAGTGGCATGGGGTAACACGGTAAAGTAGTTGTTGAGACATTTAAAACATGCTAGTCACATTAGTCAACTTCAAAATATGAACTGAGCTCGATGCAAAAGATTTAAGTGATGTGAATTTATGATTTGAGAATTAATGCATCTCGGTGAAGAGTTAAACGAAGTAGATTGAGATTTATTGATCATAGCAATGAAAACCAAGTGTAGATGAGATCGAGGTGCAGAAGCGAAAGGAATTCTCCAAGGTGAACTGTATTTCTGGGTAAGCTATATTTACTACTTATTGAATTTGTAGCAATGACACCAAAGAAAAAAGTAGGAGCTAAGAAAGATGAAGCCAAGTCTAGTAAACCCTCTTTACAATCACCAATGCTTTCTCTATTACTTGGGTTAATGGAGAAAGGGCCAAATAAGGTTTTTAGAGATTCAACTTAGGGGTGTAGGGACCCAATTATTTCTCAATATGGGTGGAATTTGTACTGGTATTTCTATAGGAACATGAATGATAAGGTCCTGACATCAAACTCATGGACTCTTGACTTGGGAAAATTAATAGTTCCAAATGTTTTTATTAATGTTGAGCTGATTAAAGCCTTGGCCAATAAATACCATGCCCCAACAAAGACTGTCAGGCTCCCGGATGGTGGGTGTTTAGTAGATGTTTCAAGGGAAGCCATTATTAAGTGTTTCAACCTAAACAAACAAGTTGTTACATAAGTGAATTTGTGGAAGTTGGAAAAAGAATAAAAAAGGTTTAAGGAGAATTTATAGGAGTGATGAGATCCCTCTACACATGAAAAGGGGTGATAACAATAGGATACTTCCTATCCCCTTCTTAAGATTAGAACCTTTTCCAATATCTAATTTTTAGTTCTATTTCAAGAATACGTAACGTGCATTGTGTCAGGTTCTTGGAATTGTTGTAGAGGATAACATGCTAGTAGGATTGATGAGGATGGATATGACCATTCAACATCCTGAGTCAAATGTTGAATTTGATTTTTCTTTTGTGATTGAGGAACAAATTCATGAGGGCTTGTTGCAGGTCAAAGAGGGTAAGGCTCCTATGACATTCAGGAAATATTTTTTATTATATGTCATTTGATTTTGTACCAAAATGAAACAAAATGGACCGAGAGTATGAACTTATGCACACAAGAAAATGGAGTTAGACTCCCTGCAAAAAAATGGTGCTGCATTTGGGATAGTAGATGCACAGAGTGTGATTTTGTTGTGTTCAGGGATTATTTTGTTGTTAGGATAATTGCTGCCCTTTATTTTTCAACACTAAGGTTGCCACGGTCTTTGATGAATGTCATGAGGCTAATGAAATACAAGCTTGACCAAGTCTTAACACATAATTATGCTGATTGGTTCCTAATGCCACAAGATACTATCATTAGGGTGTACAGTTGTGACCAGGCACCACATATTTTGCCAAAATTTGTGCCTACTAGAGTGTTCTTTTTAGATTTCATGTGGCAGATGCTCTGGATGAATCATGATTTAATGAGGAATAAGAGAAAAGGCACATTCTTACCTAATTTGACAGTTTTGGAGGAGTTGTCTATTGGATCAGATATGTTAGAAGAGCTACAAATATTTATGAGGGTCATATATCCCCTCAAGTCCAGAAAAGAAAGAGTATGTGACCAGAGGGTCACATTAATATGATCAGAAGGACCTTGCTAACAAAGAGGACCATATCTAATGAGTTTGACCTGGAGGAGGATGTAATAAGGAATTTGGTATATTTTGTTGATGTATTTCAGACAAGAAGAAGATGGATAATAATGATGAAGCGGGAAGAGAAAAATAAGGAAAAGAATGATGAGCCAAATATTTTCAAAAAGATGTAATTAATCCTTGGTAAATTTGATAAACTTTATAAATGGCCCAAGATGAGGGGTTAAACCCAAGTCCTACATCCCACCAACCAACACATGAAGCATCCACATCTCATACACCACCCCCATCACCTGCACATCCATTCCCTCCATCTCCTACACATGCACCCCTGGCTAAGAGGCATAAAATTGAGTCATTAGTTGATTATGGCTCGAGTGATGAGGAACAGGAGGTGGTTTTGAATCTAAGTAAGTTGAGGGAGGTGGCAGAGAAACAAAAAATTCAAGAGCCTCATGACCCTAAAATCAGGATATTAGAGGAAGCTGCAGATGAGATTCATGATGATGAGAGAGTGGTTGCCTGTCTAAGGTTTATGGAGGACGATAATTTTATTAACACTAATGAATTTAAATATTTTTGGATCAAGATGAAAATGAAAAAAATTGATGAAAGATTGAAGATAAATCTCATAGGAGTTGATGATTCAAAACATGCTGATGTTTAGGCCCAATTATGGGTAGAGTTAAATATTGATAATATCAATGTTACCCCTCAAGAAGCAAGAGAATTAGTATTGAAAAGTGATATGCTGATCATACCAGGAATGGAGTTGTCCAAGGTGTTTCTTTTGGACCAGATTAGAGCACAATATGACCCAATATTGATTGTAGAGTTTGATTCAGAAGAAGGTGTATCAAGAATAAGGTATAACCCTACCACTCATACTCTTGCCTTATGGACAAAGCAAAAGAACACAAGGAAGCCCAGACTCTTAGATGTGATGCAAGAAATGAGGGGATCAACCATGGTGAAGACAATGAAAGATAAAATTACTACAGAGGCCGCAACCGTGACCATGCATTCAACAATGTTTACCAAAGATGTAGTGGAGAATATGGAGAAGAAAATGACTAAGTATGAGAAAAGACTAATATTATCAAATGGTGAAGTAAATAAATTGTTTATTGAAAATGTACAATTGAAACAGTAATTACAACAGGAAACAATAGTGAGGGGGGATGAAATGGTTGTTTATCACCCACATATCCAAGTTGAAGACCTAAAAATTCAACAGATGAAAGATGAAATTGAGAGGCTAATGAAATATATTATGGAAGATGTGAAGAGTCACATCCTGGATGCCCTAAGAAAGATATCGAAGTATAGAATTGAGGTAATGAAGGAAAAAATAGTCGGGGCACATGATATCTTTAGCAATCTGGTTAAAGCCTTGGAACATATAATTGTCAATTCCCCTATCCTTGAGGAACTCCAGAAAAGGTGGTAGCCTACTTATCACATTCTAACTACTCTTTGCAAGGAAACACAAAGGGATCTATATGCCCCTCCAAATCTTAAACCTACTCAGGAAATGGTGAAGGGTTTGATTGAGGAGCACATGTCTTTAATATACATGAAGAAGAAAGTAGAGAGTAGAAGGAATTCGTTTGATTCTATACAAAGCATGCTCAACCCTTCAATCATCAGAGATGATAATCAGTTAAAGGGTATGGATGAGTGGAAAGGTGAATTTGATCAAATGGTTTCTCAGTGCTTGACACACATACATAATGGCGAGGATGTCAGCCTCTACAAATTTTATGCTTTTCTTGATGGAATTTTCATACTAGAAAATGGATACAAAAAAGTCATGGTAGATGTCAGAAACTTTCTTGGCAATAGATGGAAGAGTCACCTCACGAATCTCACTGTCGCACAAGAATTCAAATGGCTAAATGATCTAACAATCAGTAAGTGGCAAGAGAAGTATTTGGGCTCTGATGAGGATTAATTATCATTATCACAAGGAAATATTAATCATGCATTAAAATATTTGCATAGGTCTTGGATGACCACAAACTTCTTACTCGAAGATTAATAGATTAGAGCATATGTTTTTTTTTTAGTTATTTCAGTTATATTTTAATTCATAATTATGTTTTGTTACCAAAAGGCATGAACTTTGGTCTGAAGCTTGTTGCCTCTCATATAAATATGATAGACTAGGACCAAAGGAAGGGGATTGCGATTAGATATAGGAGAAAATAATAGGTGAATAAGAATATATATATAATTTCTACATTTCAAAAGACCATGGTGAAAGTATAATTTTGAAGAAGTTAATGAAATATCTCTGATTTGGTGGCTCCATATTGGTATTTTTTTTTTTTGAAGTTATTCAATTTTCTGATTGTTTCCAACTTAATGTTTCTTGGTTGTTTAAGTTGATATATCAGGTATATACTCAATTTATTAATGCACATTTGTTGTTCTTGTGTTTTGTGATTATTTGGTTTCTTTAAAGAATAATTAAATTCCTTTTGATCAATCATTGTAATTTGGAAGTGTTAATTGGATCAGTAAGAAGAACCATATAATTAGGGTTGATATTCTTACTCCAGTAGAGTTTTTCAATCACTTTCTTGCATGTTTATACAAGTTATAAACCAATATTAGTATGCCAAACAATTAGAGTTTTTGCCAAATATCAGCCACTCATCTCTGACTTTCATCTGACTTCGCTTTACTCAACAAGGCACTGGTCTCACTCATTTCATTTTAGTTTTATCATACCAAATTCAAATTTCACATCTATTAACTGAACATATTATATATCACCTTGATATTGCTTATACAATTTATACCAAATTAGAATCACATCTCTCCATTGTAAAATTGCCATTGTGGATAGATTGATTAAGTAGGAAACACAATCTAAGTCTGCTTCACTTGCATATGTACACCCACCTAGGTTTGTCAGAGCTTGAAGAGAAGAAGGTTCAAATTCATCATTGGGCCTTGTACGCTAGCCAAAAATGTATCAAGAGCTTGGCAACCTCTTGTGGTTTAAAACCAACATTTTTGAGACCTAACAAAGTGATGTGAAAGGGTGGAGAGAGAGAAGTCAAATCAAGCTTCGAACATTTGTCCAACTAGTTGTGGATCAGATCTAGGCTATTTATCTGAAAGAGAAAGGTGTACTCACTCTAGGTTGATGAGACTTTCGGTTGTCCTTCGGGTGAGAATGCTGAAAAGGGGGTGGTGCACATACACATGGTTGGTATGCACTCACACATACAAAGGTGGCTATGGGGAAATTCATGCCGCTAGTTGGGCTTCCCGCTCAACCATACCAAAGTTATACCTCCTAATAACTTCATGAGACAAGCCAAGCCTTGGATTCTTAGAACTCATGAAAAAATGCAAGATGGCACCACAAGCATGAAAGTTGTGTTATGCAAGGTGGCCATGTATGCATGATGCAAAAATGCAAAAAGAATAAAATTCAAAAGAGATGTTCAAAGGAGTCTTGTTTAGTTCATGTGACGTATTTGAGTTAGGGAGCATTGTATCTAATATCTCCAAGAGAGGATGATTCAAAGGATAGAAAATTCACAACTTAGGGGATGCAGTGCATCACATTAGGCCACTAAGAGGAATTTAATATTCTTAGATAGGTCACACTTATTAAGGACATTACACCCAATGTCATCCACAAAGTGAGAAAAAACATCATATGAAGTGATAAGGCTGCACTAGGAACCAAGGAAAACAAATGCAAATGCAAAATAAATATTGCCAATGTATGCCCCCACTTTAAAGGAATTGCTACACACCATTTTGTGAGAAATTTCTTTAAAGTAGAGAAAGGAAAATGGAAGAAAGAAATAAAAGGACATGAGAGCCTACTTGGAAAGCCCTATATCAAGTGATAGGTGTGCAAGAAAGGCTACATCATGCAAAGGAAGAAGATAAAAAATAAAGGGAAAGGGGTTTCCCCCAAAATGAAAAACACTAAACACATAAGGGATCTATGGATTTTGGGGTTAGTATGTTTGTTGTTGCAAGTAGAGAGTGTGAAACTATCATCATTCCCCCAAATACATAGAACTGGAAGAAGACACAAAGAGAGCAAAAGAAAATGAAAAGAAAGAGTCAATTTGGGTCAACATGGAAGAGACATAGGATGTCTTGATGCTTTGCATTGTCCCCAAAAGGACAAAAGAAAAAAGGAAAAGACAAAGAAAAAGAGAATTTTTGAGTCAACATGAAGGAGAAATTGTGGTCTCAATGCCTTTCATCATCCTGAAATGGAAGGAAAAAAGGGAACAAAAAGGAAAAGAGTCAATTTGGGTCAACATGAAGGAGACATTGCAGTCTTAATGCCTTTCATCATCCCCAAATAGAAGGAAAAAAGGGAAACAAAAAGTGAACAGATTTCATGACATAGATAAGAATGGAGATACACATAGAGGAATGTCACAAAGAGGGGGGAACATAAAACATGAAAATACAGGGAAAACATGTCACATAAATGCAAAAACAAAATAAAAGAATAGTAAGGAACATGTGTGTCACTCAATGAGAAAATCATCCACCTCCCAATCTTGCTCAATATAGAATTCGGGTGGGCGACTAGCTAGTGGGACAACAACAATTGTCGAACTAGCATCAAGGTCAATGCTTGTCCTAGGAGAGGTGTTATGTATGCTCATGGAAGAGGAAAATAGTGAATTCAAAGTGTGGTGTATCTCTTCATCTATCTTCACATTCTCATCATCTAAGTTGATGACAATGGTAGGTCTAATGACAATATCAGTGGTAGCATTCAGGATTGGTGGTGATGGAGGTATAGGATCAGGCTGTAATGGTGGGGGAGGAAGGTCCTCAGGAATTATGTCAGGTAAAGGTGGATTAGGATTTTCAATATTGGCTTTATCTCATGATTTGCAGGCAAGAGAATGATGGTGACACCTATGTTCTCTAGTTTCTTTATTCCTTTTTGTTCTTTTGTCAAGTGGTATCGGGGAAGGAGTGGGTTGATCCACCATAGGTTGTCTATCATTCCTAAGGGGAGGAATGGGGGGAAATTTAGGCGGCTCATCCACTTTCTCCTTAGCTTTATACACTTGTTTGATGAGAGGGTGAAGGATAGAATTTCTGTCCTGATCCCTAGGCCTCTTGGATGATGTGGAGGAGGTTTCAGGTGTGGGCTAGTTAGGCATGTCAGAGTCAGGTTGCAACATAGATTCATCAAGGATAGGTGACTCTGAGGTAGAAGGGGGTATGTTGGAGAGAGAGAGTTTAGAGATTTTGTTTTCATTAAACTTCTGATAGGAAATGAAAAAATTAATCTCATCTAGGGGTGATAGGTTCCATGGGCTCAGGCTAGAAGGCTTCCAAAAAAAAGTTTCCTTTAGAGGATAAAGGATTGAAGCCGCTATGGTGAACAATGAATATTTCATTGTCAATAGGAAACTTCACACATTTGTGAATAACAGATGTGACCTCTTTCATTGAACAAAGCCACATGTGGCCTAGTTACAAACGAGATTGGTCTAATTATGGGATGATAGAGAATGTCATGTCTAATGACTTAGGAGCTATTTGTAATGGGAGAGTGATCGATCCAATTGTGAAGGCATGCAAAACCATTATGTGTTTTGATGCATGCAATCGGTCTATTATAAAAATCATGAGCAATGTCATGTAATACCAAAAACTATTCGGTGATCACATTCTCACCATAGGCAAGATCTATGAGTATCCCGTTAGTAGGCTTAAATCATAGATTCTACTGACTATGTAGAGAGGACCATCAGAAAGGTTTTTGAGAAAATCTTGAGATGTAAAAGTAATATTAGAAGATGTTTTTGTATGGCCCTTATGATGGATGATGTCTATCACACCCACCATCTCATCCATAGGGTTGACATGGGTGGCATTCAAAAGAGGATCTAAATGTGCATGTTGTGTGTCAACATTCATAACATCAGTTTGTGAAGTTTTGGCAGCTTTGACAAAGGAAACATTGTGTTTAGGCATAGGGTTGGTAAAAATTTGTAAGTTTTGGTTGGGGGGGTGCCACAGACCTATTGATTTTATCATTGGTACCAGCAACAGATAGATGACCCGAGTCAATTAGGTCTTGCACAAGGTGCTTGAGACACTTGCATTGTTTCGTATAATGGCTGTTATGTTGACAATAGAGCAGTAAGTAGTGGATTTATAGGATGGAGGTAATGGATTATTGGGATCGGGTGCATGGATAGGAGGTAAGGATATAATTTTTTGTTGGAGTAATTAAGTCATGGTGTTATAGAGGGTATCAGGTAAAGGTGTGAAGGTGCGTTTAGGATCTCCATAATTGAAGGGCACAATAGATCGGACAATGGCCACTTGGTTATTGGTGGGTGGAGGGGTTTGGGATGGAGGGTTAAATTATAAAAACCCTTTGGTTGATTTTCAGAATGGTTGAGAGTTAGGTTGGGTGGAAGTGTCGGATTTCTCAACTCTACTAGAAGTGGATCGCATATCACAAATACTAGTGGAGTTGTGATTATCACATAGCGCTTGGCACAAGTGCATGAAGGAAGGGAACTTCATGAGGGGGAGCTTGTCTTGGAGAGGTGTTAATAGGTTTTCAGTGAACATCTTTTGCAAATGTGTGTCAGGTATCTTGACATCAATTAAGGGATAAAGTGCCTAATAACGAGAGATAAAATTTGTTATATTCTCGTTAGTGTCTTGCTTGCATCTCATGAGATCAACCAAGGTTTTCATGGGGGCCATGTGGACTTGGAAGTGGTTGATGAAGGCATCCACCAATTCATTGAAGGAATTAATGGAATTGCTGGGTAAGGATGAAAACTAGTCTAAGGCAACATCTTTAAGGGTCCTAGGAAATAGTTTAGCTAGAAACTTGTCATCAAGAGAAAAATTACTACATAAGGTAGTATAGGCATTAATGTGATTAGAAGGGTCACCCCTCCCTTTGTACTTCTCAAATCTAGAATATTTTTATTCCTTGTGGCAGTGGGGTGTGTAGGATGTCTAAGGATAATGGATTTCTACGAACATAGTGAGTAGGTGAACCGTGTTGGCTTTGGTTGATAGTGGAGATTTGTTTTTGCATGGAGGTGATGGTGTGAAAAAGTTGTGTGATAAGGGGATCGGTGTAAGTGGTATGAGGTGGAAGGGAAAGTGGTGATGGGGTGAAGGTGGTGGAAGGGGCAGTGGAAGGGATGTTAATATTAGGGATGGTGGAAGAGGTTAAGGGATGTGATGCCACAAGGGAAGTAGGAACACTAGTAGGAATGTCGAGGGAAGGTACCACATTACTAATCTATTGCACGATTATTATCACACTAGGTTATGCATAAGTGGGGATGAAAGCTATTGTTTAGGGGGGAGGAGTGGAAGGTTCTCCTTGGCCAATAATAGGGGTGGGTGAGTGAGATACCCTAGGTGTGGAAGAGGCATGCTTTTGGTATATTTTTTCTATCTTCTTTATAACACCTAGGCCATCATCTCAATCAAGTAGGTGGTGAAGGTTCTCTATGGTGGGGATGGCGATGCCAGATATGTTCTCAAGGATTAGTTAATCTTGAAGGTTAGCCAAATCAACATGGATGTGAAATAATTTTTCATTTGGGAGATCATCAGTTTTGTTGTCACCATGTGTGTCTCCTATGTCCAAAGCATTGCTAAGGATGGTCTCTAAGCCTAGTGTACTATTATCGATACTAGGAGTAGAAGCCTGCGAAATCCCAAGATCTACAATAATAGTGTTGTCATTAGATGTCATGAGTCTAGAGCTTCGTCTAATAATAGTATCAACAAGAGAACACCAAATGCTTATGCAAAGTTTCCTAAGGGTGGGGTGGATACTAATGCAATGTAAACAAAAGAGACTAAACTGCTTGTAGCTAAAATCTTGGAACAAAAAACAAAAATTCAAAACCAAAGGACTGAAATGCAGGAAATGCTTTAATAGTGCTAGAAATTATAGAGTGCTTGGTGCAAGAGGACCAGGTCACCTAGTGTGTCGACTTAGTCCTAGTATTGTTGTTTTTGAAATTTTTATGAATTTTTGACTATGTTTTATGATGTTTATGCTTTTTTGATATGAGCACAGAATGTAAATGAATTTTTTTGTGTACTTTTATAGTGAAAAATGCAATGCAAAGTGCAATACAACATGAACTTTAGACTAAATGCACTTTTTTATGAACCCTAAGATGCAAAAAATGCAAATTTTTAATGCAATGAAAAAATTAGAAGATTAACAAGTGGTCTATGGTTGGGTTCACCAAAATGAACAACCAAAATGGTTATATGTGTAACAAGGGAAAGAGGATTCCCCTTTCTAGGCCCCTAGGGTTTTTCACTTAAGGAGCACTTGGTTTAGGAATGAGACTCTTTCCACTTTGGTGATATGACTCTTTTTGGTGATGCATTCAAAGGAAGGGGTTGAATCAGGTTGTGATGTGTGTGAGAAGTGTGGTTGAATGCTGGAAATGAAATGAAACTAATCTAACCATGAAATGTAAATGAACCCAAATGTAAACTAAATGCAAACTAACTAAATGATCTAAATGTATGTAAGCGGAAAGTAAACTGGAAAATGCAGAGATGGTGCATCTAGGAAATGAAACTTGCAGAAGAGGAGCCCCAAAATATTCTGAAATCTATTTGAAATTTACAAAGGGACACTTTCGCTAGAATGGGCGACCTAGTCTTTCTGTCGAGAAATCCGGCTAGACTGGGTTTTGGGGAAAAGGATATCCAAAAATGTTAAAACCCTTTTTTAGGCCCAATGTAGGGCAGGGATAACTTTAAGAAACCCCCCTTCGGAAAAGGTGTAAAATCCTGGTGAATATTTCCTTTTATTTGAAAAAAATATTAATTTTCCTAGCGAATCTTAATGAATAATTCTTAAAAATAATAATCCCAGTGGTGAATCCTAGTGAATAATCGCTAAAAATATTAATTACAATGGTGAATCTCTCCTTTAAAAATTTGCATAGTTGGTCGACGTAGTTGCCCTGTATATTTTTTTGTTTTTTTTAATATTCAAGTAGGGGCTCGGGGGCGGCAACCACCGACGGGTTCAAGGGGGTAGAGCCCCCTTGTGGGGGTCAAGGGGGCAACTCCCCCTTGCGGGGTTTGGGGACAATGGCCCTGACACGCTACTTGAAAATGCATTAGAGCACACATGGATGAAGTGTTTTTAAAAAATCTCACTTGAAAAGTAAGACTAAATGAAACTTGAAAATTTTACCATCAATAAGCTTTTAAATCAAACGGCTACAAGTTCATTCCATGAGCGAATATTGGCGTGAGTGAACATTATCGGTGGGACACTCAGGGATGTCCCGTCGATGCAACGATGATGATGTATGTCATGAACTATTGGCAATAGTGAACAATGGAGATCAAACAGAGCTTTGATCGGATGTCTTTCCAATAGCTTGGCATGAATATTTTAGATTCCTTTCATGATTCTTTGGAATTACACAAGTGGTGTACCTGTGCCTTGGTGGAACCCAAGTGGAGTATGGAAGCCTTATTAGTGTGAGTGAACATCATCGGTGAGACACTTAGGGATGTCACACCGATACAATGATGATGACATATGTCATGAACTATTGGCAGCAGTGAACAGTGGAGATCAAATAGAGCTTTGATCAGACGTCTTTCCAGGAGCTTGGCACGAATATAGTATATTTCCTTCTTGATTTTCCAGAATTACACAATATTATTGGCGAATATTATTAATATTTTTAATTATTGTATAAACTACTAGAAAATTAGTGCCAATGACGCATCGTTTACATGGCAAATTAATCAAGACAAAATTATTTTTTTATAAAAACTTGGCGATTCAGTCTCCATTTTAGCTTGTACTATTTGCCATTTTTGGAGCTCCCGATTTCTATTATTCACCAATTGGCAAAGATTCACCACTAAATTTTTCCTTGGTACAGGGACAAGGTCGCTAATAATGGAAACCTAGTCTTCCGGATACTTTCAGGAGCCTGAAGGTCTGATTCTGTGGGTCCCCACATGCACTTTCCTTTTTGCAGATTCCCATGTCTGAATCTTCATAAAACAACCGGCAAGTTGTCATTTTGCTCCACCTAGGGTTTGATGACTTGGGTTGACTACAATGGAATGATTGTATCCTCTTTAATACTTTATTCCTTGCCAAATATGAGTACAACTTGCAAAGCACATGCAAGGACAAAGATAATGTTGGGGTTAAGGAATAGGGGTTTGCCTAAGTCAAACCCCTTTGATGGTAACTTAAACCCAAATGAGAAACAATGAAAGGAAAGATTATGGAATGATAAAGCAATGTAAACACTCACCAAACCTTTAGTTGTTGAAGTCTACAACATGCATTAACCAACTCTAATGGAGGTTGCTTGAGATTCCTTATGCTTGATTGCTTGCTTGGGAAGCTTGAGTACAAGAGTGATTGTGAACATGAAAATGATCTTAGGGGGGAAATGAAGGTGAAAACCCTTATTTATACAAGATATGCCCTAATTTCCCAAAAATGTCACATGATAGGCTGACACTATGGTTTTGGAGCAAAATTCTCGTTAGATTTTTGATTTAATTTTGAATTTTAAGCCAAAAGGGACTAGGTCGCCCAAGGTGGCAACCTAGTCCACTTGGGAAAATTCAAGTGGTGGTTAGGAATAAAAAGGTGTTACATGATGTTAATCAAACTTGCCTCCTGAAACACACTTAATTCAAGCCTAAAAGTACATTAAGGGACTAATTTAACATTAAAAAGGGTTGAATTAATGATTTTAAGCCTAGGAAGGTGTGAAAATACTTTACAACACTTTACAACACTTTGGCACAAAGCTTGGAAAGGGGTAAAAAGGGGTTATTTAGGTGAATGATGTTGAAAGGGTCTTATAAAAGTGGGAAGATGTGTTACAACACTTCACAAAACCTTTGTAAGACACTGTTAGTTTATTGTTGATTTGCAAGCATTCAAGACTAAATCAAGGAAAAACAAGGCCAAAATCCAAGGGAAAAGGCCAAAATGAGTGAAAAAGTGTCAAAGGCTACATGTTTTGGTGACACATGTGGTAACATGGGTATTGGATTCTTTTATATGAGCCGGAATGGGGTCATATGAAGTAGATGCATGATTAGAACTGTTGTATTTATTTCCTTTGTTGGAGGTGTTTTATTTACCATGGTCAGGGATTGGATCCTTGTATAAGTTGAGATAATTATTGGATGAATTATTTGGATGTTCTTCAATGGAAATATTATCTTGGTCAATAAGATCTTGAATGATAATTTTCAATTTCACAAAATCAGGGGTCTTATGCCCAAGTTGACCCTATGGTATTCACAATATCCATTCTCTTTGTACCATGTGGGTTTGAACTGGGGTTCTTCATATTGTTTTATTTCAAGTAGCTTGATAAGGTTGGACTAGATCAATTTTCTTAAAATAGATTTGATTGGTTCTTCCAAGGAGTGTAATTTTTATCTTGGGATGAAGTTCTGCCTAGCAGGTTCTTTTGGAAGGGTCACAATTTATTTATTTTTCTTGTACATTTTGGAGAAGTGTTACACCTACCACACCATCATTGACAATGTTTTTATGTTTTACCAAAGGCGGGGTTTTTTATTAGAATGTGAACCAATGTCTTTGTTTTCCTTATATATTTTGACAAGACCCTTAGCAATGAGAGCCTTTTCAATAGTTATCCCTTTTTCTATGATTTTATCAAATGTATTGGAAAATTGAACTCACAAGTGAAAGCCCATATCTTGGTTTAGATTTTAGAGTAATATGTGTACATATTTTTTTCAAGGATAGGCCACTAGAATTTTCTTTCCATGTTCCTCCATAATTGTAAAAAGGAAGTGAATTATTCTTCATTTCTTTGTTGTGTGTTGCACAAGTCATTCATAGATATTTCATGCTCAATATTATATGAAAAATGAGCTATAAAAATCTTCACTAATTCTCGAAAGGATTTTATCCCATGGGGTAGATGAGAGAACCATTCAATAGCTTGATCTCATAAACTCTAGAGAAAGAGGAACATTAAATGTGTCATTATAGGAAACCTCAAAGAAAGCTATGAAAAACTCTTGATTGTGTTTGCATGGATCACCTTTTCCTTTATAATTGTCAAAATTTGTGTATTTAAAATTAATGAGGAAAATGTATCATTAGGATAGATATATCAAAAGGATAGGGACATATGTCTTCAAGAGTATAATTTCTATTGGTGTGTCCCTTTTCAATATTTTCTATTTTATTTTGTAATATTTGAAATTGTTGTTCCCAATCATGTGTAGGTACTAAGGTGGATATGTTGACATAAGTTTGGGTAGTAAGATTTGAAGGGACAGATTATTATTTTTATGGAATGTTAGATGAATTGAATCAATAATTTAAAGGATTGTAACTTTGGGGTTTGTGTGTGTTCATTGGTATAACAGATGTGGATACTTGAGAGACGTATGGAATGGATGAGGATATTTGAGGGTTAATTATGGAAATGGATGTAATGACATGACTAGATATGATGGATTATTGAAATATAAAAATCACGTGTTGCAAATCATAGGTTGAAGTGTGAGCATTGAATGGAGGTATGGAGGTTTGATTTGAAGCAATTGGAATGGATACTTGTTGTATGGAAGCATTAACTATTTATGGTATGGGGACATTTTTGATTGGTATATTTGATGAAATTTTTCCCCCAAGGCTTTTGGTAAAGTGATGGTTATAAGATTTTTCTAGTTGAGAAGGGTCGTGTCAAAATCAAAGGGTAACTTGGCACCATTTTGAGCTAGCATAAGAAAATGAATCAAGAAGATTGTCTATGAATTTGATCACTTCAGAGTCTTGATGCATTTCTTGTATTTTTTTGGTGATAGATCAGAGGATATTGAGTGTTTTCTTCTAAAATAGGGATAAACTCTAAAGAAAATGGTTGGGGTGTTTTCTATACACTTGGGATGAATAGATGAGGAGACATATCAAACTCATATTATTTTAACATCCATGGTTGATTTTATGTTTGAATCAATATGATGTGTTACCATGAGCTTCTTGTGTTAGGAACTTGTGATATGCAAACAAAATTTATAAAATATTGGTAGAAAATGTGTGATGCTAAAGTGGATGATTGGTATGTGTGTGCAAGTGTTTTTCTTACCCTAAGATGCAAAAAAAGATGAAATGCAAATGATAAAAACACTAAAAAACACTCAAGATTAGCCTAAGTTGAATAAAAAAAAAACTAACAAAGAAAATGAATTTTATACCTTGCTTGGATTGATGAGTTCATTGGCCCTTTTTGATGCTTGATTGTGTGCTCCTTTGATGGAAAATGAATGCAAAAATGGATGAAAAACGGAGAGGAGGAGATGAGGATTCAATGATGCAAATGGGTATTGTGGTAAGGATGGTAGGTGGATGCAATAAGAGCTTTAATGGCTTCAATAATAGAGGATGAATGAATGCAAGTGCTAAGTGCTAAGTTTCTTAGTTGAATACCTGAATGCTCAAAGTGTGAATGCATAATCTGAATGAAAATGAGACTAAGTATTCCAATTTAAGGGAAGATTCTCTAGATAAATGGATGGATATGATTTAGCCAAGATGGACAAGATGGAGGGTTGTGGTGAGTTGAGGAATCATGAGTCCTCACATCTTTCCATATGGAATATGAGGTGGGGGAAAGGATAGATGATGTGGAAAGAGGACATGTGAGGTGGAGAAATGACATTTGAGGTGGAGGTACTTGCAAGTACCTTGGGATTAGGAGAGATTTCCTCAAAAAGGAAGTCCTTGTCCACATATGAGGGTGATGGTGACAAGTGAGGAATTTTAGAAAGTCCTCTCTTATCATCATTGGGATGAGAGAAGTTGTTGAGGGAATAAATGTGAATTTTAAATTCACATGGTTAGGAGTACCCTATGGATAAGACAAGGTCTTCATAAAGGAGGTCATTGTCCCAGTTGATTTATGTGACCTATGAGGGATTATGGGGAAGAGAAATGCATGGGATGAATAAATGTGAATTTAAAATTCACATGGGGAAGAGGTCAATGTCTGATAAGGAAAGTGACTATGAAAGGTTGACTTGGAGGACATACCAGAAATGGTAAATGATTAGATTAAGGTTGTGAAAACATGTCATTAGGAAGATTAATGAGGATTAGAGATAAGTGGCCAAATATGGAGGATGTGACATTAATCTTGATTAAGGATGTGAACATCTTAGTCATGGATTAATTAAATTAATCCAGATTAGAAGAAGGTTATGGAGGATGGGACAAGGAGAGAGAAAGAATGAATTTAAAATTGATTTAAATTAAAAAAGGTAAATGATTAAATCAAATAAATTGATACATTTATTTAATTTAGGGAAAAAATGATGGAAGATAGAGTATTTAATTATCATATTAAATACTTTAGACACCTGAGAAAAAGGGGGAAATATTAATTAAACAAGTTATTTAATTAATATTGATGAAATGGATGAATAAAGGATACAAATTTGACCATATGGGAGTGGTCAAATTTGGATGTCTACATTTTTCCCCTCTTTGAAATATTGTTACAATAACAATGTTTCAAAGAAAAATAAAATGCAGATGACTCTATAAAGGAAGTGACTAGAAAATGATGCCCGAGCAAGGGAGAGGTTGCGTGAGCTGCCCAAATGGAAAGGAGTGAAGGGAGATGCCCCAATCTCGTGAAAAAATGACTAAGAAGGAGGAATGAATGAAAATGGTAGGGTATTCCCCCTCGAGAGGGTGGTTGGGGAAGAAAAAGGGGCCCTATGCGACTTCTTGATATGAAGAAACAAAAGGTACCATTGGATAGAGCTCAAAAAACCAAGAAGATTGGCTTTTGAACGGATTCAAACATACACATGGTGTGCAAATGGCAGCCTCAAAAAGTTAGAGGATTAGTTGAATTAAAAGATGTTTAAATAAAGGGAAAAAATACCCTTAATTTAGAAAGGGAAAAAGGGGGGAAGTTATAATAAGTAATTTTAGAGTTACTATTCCTCATTTGCACACCTCACAATTGAGTGAGAGAGAGAAGAGAGGGGAAGAAAGAGACGAGGAGAGAAGATTCCAGAGGACTATGATGATGACATCATCCATCAAGGGTATGAGGTGTGACGGTTCTACCACGAGTGCACGGTTCCATGCTAGGTTAGGTTCAAAACCCTCTTTGTGATTTTAAGCATTGTTTTATTTATCTTTGAGTTGTAATGTAGTTTAAAAACATGGGTTTTGGGATGGGGGTAGTGTAGGAAAATGGGTAGAGGGAGAAACATTTGTTCTGACCATTGGGTAGGAAAAAACGATGAGTAGAGGCATTGGGTAAGGGAGGGAAAACATAACCAACCAATAAAATATGGCTCCACCCCTAGCAGGGGTGACCATGCTTGGAGAGGGGCAACCTTGCCCCAAACAAGGGTGGTCATGCCTGGAGAAGGGTGGTTGCACCCCAAAGAGGGGCGGTCGCGCCCAACAAGGGGTGGTAATGCCCTCTTGAGGGGTGGCTGCACCCCCTTGAGGGGTGGCCACACCCCAACAAGGGTGGCCGCCCACCCATGAGGGATGGCCTCACCCAAATAAGGGTGGTCGTGCCCCCACAGGGGGGTGGCCCCACCCTGGCAAGGTGGTCGTGCCCAAAAGGGGAAACTCCGCCCTGAAGAGAGGTGAGAGGAGAAAAAATGGGGGGCAAAAAAATAAAAGGAATGGAAAGGGCAAGAAAAAGAAGACGAATGTTGGGAAAAGGGAGAAAAATTTTCTAAGGGAGGGGAGGGAAAAAAATTAGTGAGAAGAGAATCCAAAGCCGAGAAAAGGGAGAAGAGAAATAGATGAAGGAAAGTATAAGATGGTTGATAGGTTGTTGGATATGGTTGCAAAGGTTCAACAGTTTGTAGACACGGGAGAGGCAATCAGAGGCATTGGAGGCAATGAGGTGAGCAATGATTGGAGCAGACAATGAGGCCCTATCCCGAGCGAGACTATTGCACTTGTTAGGATATTTGTCGATTAGAGTGCATCGGGCGATGCTGAAAAACCTTATTGAGCATTGGGATTCAGAGACCTCAACCTTCCATCTCCCGATGAGGGAGATGACAGTGACCCTGGAGGACATTTGGTGGATACTGAGGCTACCTATAGTAGGTCGCCTAGTGAGCATGATGAGATAAGAGGGGGTGACATTGGATCAAATTGTATGGGTCATGTTCGGGTGAGAGGACCTCCCTATGTAGAAGAAGGGGTTGGATGTGGATAGGTGTTTGGGACTAGGGGTACCAACGTTGCCACTATACTTGTGTGGACTGATCAACGAGATACTAATACCAGGTAGGATCAGACACTTTTGCAACCTGAGCTATATGGAGGTGATTTGACACATTGTCGAGGGGAGAGAGGGGGAGTGAGGGGGAGTTCACATGGGGTCCATGCATCTTGACACAGTTGTATAGGGACATGCACATGGTGTGTTACCAAGAGGGACTCAACATGACATAGGTGATGCTACTACAGGTATGGGCATGGGAGCACATTAATGTGGCCAAGCCAGATGTGGTGAGAATGTGATCAAAGGATGAGACACTACAAGTGGCATATTGGTATGGTGCAAAGTATGGCTGGATGTGGCATTATCAGGGCTCTAGGGATGTGGATGGATGGAGGAGGCTATTTAATGATCTTCAAGAGGAGGAGATAGTGTGGAGGCCGTATATGACACGAAGCTTTTCCAGATGGAGGGATGAGGATAGAAAAAAATAAATTCCCAACTCAATGCTATATAGTCAAGAAGGAACCATGGATAGTGGATTCACACAGGCCAGATCGAGTGACTAGGTAGTTTGGGGTGATACAGGACATTCTAGGTGGAGCAGAGAGGTTCAGAAGGATTATGCGAGAGTGACCCTGGGGGGAGCCAATTACGCTAGAGTTTGTGAGGGAGAATTGGGAGACACTGGATCGAGATCTAGTGACCTATCTAGGTACGACCAGAGGGATGGAAGAGGCAAGGGTGATAATTAGGTTTTTCGTATGGTTTTCGCATCACCGACCCCCATGGATTATGTCAGAGGATTTGATTACAGAGGCACTGGGGCTTGGACTAGAGGATGAGGTGAGAATAGAAGGGCAGTGGAGGGGAGAGGATAGTAGAGGATAGAGTTGGAAGCAGCTGGAGCAAGAGGACAACAGAGGAGAGGTCTGGAGGTGGCCAAAGTAGGAGGATAGCAGAGGAGAGTGTCAGAGGAAATCAAAGCAGGAGGAAAGTAGAGGAGAGGGTCAGAGGCAACTAGAGCAGGAGGATAGTAGAAGAGAGGGACAGAGGTAGTTGAAGCCACAAGATAGTAGAGGAGAGTACCAGAGGCGGCCGAAGTAGGAGGATAGCATAGGAGAGTTTCAAAGGCAGTTGAAGCAGGAGGGTAGCAGGAGAGAGGAAAGGGGGATGATGAGGTGGGAGGTCAACAAAGAATGGGTAGGAGGAGGAGGAGACTATAGAGGAGGGCTTAAGTGGAGATCAAGGCAGAGGAGGAGAGATATGAGGTAGAGACGGTGGATGAGAAAGAGGAGGTAGAGGTGGAGGTGATGGATATGGGAGATGAGGTAGGGGTAGAGGTGATGGATATGAACATGCATGATATTCGCCCATTAGCCATGTTACCACTGATAATAGAGGATCCAGATGTGCTATTGAGAGTAGTCGAGGTGAGATTATAGATCATTGAGCAGAGACTGAGGGACACAGATGCTATGAGGTGTAGACTGAAGGCTAAGGTGAGCATGCTACAAGAAGAGGTAGAAAGAGTGTGGGTAGAGGGTGAGAGGGATTTTTGGGAGGTAGCCGAGATGGTGTCACGACATGAGGCAGAGATGCAGATGAAGAAAGATAGTCTATGAGTTGAGGTGGATGAGATACGAGCATAGGGGAATCATTTGGAGGGAGATATGTCTAGGGAGCATGAGGCGGGGGAGATGGCAAGCTGAGAGCGAGACAAACTAGAGGTAGTGGTGACCATACTATAGGAGGGGGGCCAGCGAGAGTCTAGAGGAGTGACTAAGTAGATATTAACAGAGACCTTGGTGGAGGCAGATAGAGACATGGATGATTTAAGGAGGTAGGTAGAGGGGCTACTAAGAGAGAGGACTGAGCTGAGACAAGAGCAGGATGAGATTTGCAGCAGAGTTGAGGTAGCAGAGAAAATATTCTGAGACATAGGCGAGATGCAGGAGAGAGAGGAGGCCATGAGGGCCCAGGTACAAACCTTGTAGATAGAGAGGGATGCCAAACAGACACAGGTACGGGCCTTACAAGATGAGAGGGATGTAGCAGTGGCTTAGGTATAGGTTGCAGAGAGGGAGAGAGATGAAACATAGGGGTAGGTACAAGAAACACAGGTTGAGGGTGGTGAGGCGAGGGAAGAGGTACAAAGATTACAAGAACATGTACAAGCCATGGAGGAGGAGAGGGATAAAGCTATGGATTAGGTGTCTTAGATGGGAGTAGAGGTTGAATAGCTATGGTTAGCACAGGGTGCATGGGCACAGGAGAGGAGATCCATATGTGGATTTCAGGACAGGTATAGGGTAGAGCGGGATTCAGCCAGACAACAGACTACAAAGCGAGATGAGTATATGCGAGAGGCCAACTACTATATGTGTGCCTATTTCATAACACTACCAGATCCAACACAATAGGTACCTACCTCTGTTCAAGCAAGACCATATATGCCAGCCCCATCCAAGTCAATAGGGAGACATACATGCAGATACAGTAGCTAGAGAGAGAACCCTCCACGCAAGGGAGGAGTGCCAGAGTCACCTCAAAGGTTAGATGTGGGCAGCTCATGGTTTAGAGGAGAGGAGGGATAGGATCCTGATTCTTGACAGGTGCAGGATGGATGTATAGTATAGAGCAACATAGATCATAGTTGATCCAGAGCCTTGTACTCATACTTTATTCAATTATATATGTGATGGATATGTATTTTGATGTATATGATGGACATTATTATGGACTATGTGATGTAAATTGTAGTTTTATTTTATATGATATGAGAGATCCCTTATTGACACGATGTGATGTTTATGTGATACATGATTTATTTATGCATATACGTATGTGCATGATTTTATTATGGATGATCATTATGATGTAATGTATGTATATACCTATAATGATTTATGTTTATGCCTATATGAATAATATGGATGATATGTATGATGTCTAACATTTATGATGCAAGATGTGATGAATGATTTATGATTTTTTATATGTTATGGATGTGGATCTAAAAATTTATGATGCAGGTGACGATGCATGTGAGATGTTAATGATATGGACTAAGATGAATATGCTAATGCAATAAATTATTGTAAGATGTGTAGACTAATCAATTAATCTTAATCTAAATAACTTAAGAGGGATTATACCATAATAATGCACATGGGATGAAATGCAACTTAACGAACCCAAAATGTGGGATGAAATGCAATTAAATTCCTTAAGTAAATGAAATGCAATGTGAACATGAGTGTAAATAAGGGCTTACATAATGATGGAAGAAAAGGAGATGATGGGTTTGAAACCGCTCTTGTCAAGAACCATAGGTATCTTGAGAAGAGGGGGAGGTGGAAGGAATCAATGTTTGCACAACCAAAATCATAAGTCATGGGTTGGAGAAGGAAGGGGTAGAGGATACATGGAATGCAATGGATGAGAAAATGAAATGAAATTCTAATGCAATTTTCCATTTTTGGAGCATTGATATTTTCTTTAGCATAAGACACCAGGTACCATGGTACGTAGAACTAAGGTGGATTAGTGTCTAACACATACACAAACACAACAAACAAGAAGGCTATCCCAACACCCCAAAGTCACGATGAATTTGGTCAGGCCAGGTATTGGGATAACCACAAGCACAAGAGGATGCCCCAACATAACACAAGACCTCAATGGAAGTGAAGGACGAACAAAATGACAAGACAAATGACACAAGCTCAGATTAGGATAAAAGCTCAGGATGATAGATAGCTAATGAAGTTCATCTAATGCTCAACCAAAATATACCAAGAGACTAGATGATGTATGTGGATGAAAGAATAGGATTGATAGGATGATGAGGATATGAGATTAGGATGGGTGAAGCGTTAAATAACTAGGACACAAGGTAGATAATGATTAATCCCTATACGAATGGAGCCTATGGAAAGGTTTTTGCCAAACGTACATATCCAAGGTGCCACCAAGGGTGGTTTTCACCATAGGATGAATTATTTCTCTTTACTATTTTTGTATTTTTATGATTTTTTTTGTATTTTTGACAATTTTTTTACTTTTTGGATTTTGCAGGATAGGATACCCCACCTGACTTAAGTCTAAAACCTTTTCAGATGCATTATATTAATGGGATCTTTGAAGGGATCTCCTTCAAGTGTAGCAAGTTTTTATGTTCCTGATCCATATTTTGTTGTGATGACATAAGGGCCCAACCAATTTGCTTCAAACTTGCCCTTCTTTTCTTGATCCTGCTGAGTGCGTTGATTCTCCTTAAGAACTAAGTCGCCAACATTGAATTGGTGAGGATGAACCTTCTTGTTTTAGCTTCTTTTCAAATGGTTTTGATATTCCTAAAGATGGTCATATGCTTTGATCCTTCCTTCATCGAGGAGTTCCAACTTACTGAGTCTTGCAACCCGGTTATCTTCATCATTGATAAGATTCTTCAAGGATATTCTCAGTGATGGGAGTTATACCTCAATTGAAAAGATGGCATCAGCACCATAAATGAGATAATATGGGGTAGCATCGGTAGGGGTGCATATGGAGGTGCGATAAGCCCAAAGGGAGAGATGGATATGAAGGTGCCAATCTTGACCAGTATTGTTGAACACCTTTTTGAGGATCCTGATTAGAGTTTTGCTGGTGGCCTCCGTCTGTCCATTAGCTTGAGGGTAATAGGGCATGGACCAACGATGTTGGATGTGGAAGGTTTCACAAAGGTGTTTCATGGATTTATTCTTGAAGGGCTTTCCATTATCAATGAGGATGGTGGATGGAATTCCATATCTACAGAGAATATGGAATAGGATAAATTTGGAAATTTGAGTACTTGTGATTTGGGAGAGTGGCATTTCTTCTACCCACTTGGTGAAGTACTTAGTTGCAGTGATGATAAAGGTATGGCCATCAGAGGATGGGGGTAGATCTTGCCGATTAGGTTAAAGTCCCACTGAGAGAATGGCCATGCCACAATGAGAGGTTGGAGATCCTATGAAGGAGCATGTATTAAATCTGCATGTTGTTGATAGGGTAGACATTTCTTCAAAAATTCACAAGAATCTTGTTCCAATGTGGGCCAATAGTAACCAACCCTAAGAATTATTTTAGCTAATTCCATACCATTTGAATGGACCCTACATACATCACTATGTTCCTTTGTTAACATAGTGCGGGATTTGGTCTCATTTAGACACCTGAGGAGGGTTCCATCATACCCATGTCGATAAAGTGTGTCACCTACGATGGTGTAATGAGATGTTCATTGGATAAAGGATTTGCATTGGTTTCATGTCAGGTCAGGGGGTAGGGTATTTTCATGCAGGTAGATATAGATGTTGTGATACCAGGGTGATGGAGGTCCTACAATATCACACACCATCTCACTTTCAGGGATGTCGTACGCTGGGATTAAAAGTTTCTCCACTAAGAACTCACATTCGATCTGATCTTTAGGCATGTCAAGAAGAGAACCGATGGTAGCCATAACAACAACTTCTTTGTTCTACACTCTAGGTATCTGATCAAATTGGATGGATGTAAAGTAGCTTTTGAAGTCTTATACCATGCTCTTATATAGTAAAAAATTATCATCCTTTGTCAAAAAATTGTCATTGACCTGTTTGATAACAAGCTTGGAGTCACCAAAGACTTGGAGGTGAGTTTTATGCCATTGGATTGTGATTCTAAGGATAGTAAGAAGAGTTTCATATTCAACAATTTTATTTGTATAGGGAAAGGCCAATCTAAATGACTTCAGTATATAATCACCCTAGGGGGTGATGAGCAAGACCCCTGCCCCTAATCCATTATGTGTGTGTGATCCATCAAAATAGAATGTCCATGTGGTAGCTTTTGAGACTGCGAAGACCCCTTCATCAGGAAATTATGTTTCTAGAGGATAAGCATCTACTAGAGGAGCATCTGCATGCTAATCCGCTATCACTTATCCTTTGATTTCCTTTCGATCCACATATTCTATATCAAATTCACTTAACAAAATGACCCACTTAGCCATGTGACCAGTCAAAGTTGTTTTGGATAACAAATATTTGAGTGGATCAACCTTAGAGATTAGCTTTACAAGATGGCTAAGCATGTAATGTCAGATTTTTTGCAAACTGAAGACCACGGCTAGAAAAAATTTCTCCATTGGGCAATAATTTAGTTCATAGCCTATGAGGGTCCAACTGATGTACTAGATTTCTCATTCCTTTGATGACTCATCATGTTGTGCCAGTAATGCCCCCAGTGCCACTGAAGTAGCAAAAATATATAGTAAGAGTGGTTTAATAGGAATTGGTGGCATAAGAATGGGTGGATGCGTCAAATATTCTTTGATCTGGTCAAAGCTGAGTTGATACTGTTGATTCCACTTAAAAGTAGTATCCTTTTTCAGAAGATGTGTGAATGATTGACATTTGTCAACTAATTGAGCAATAAAACATCGGATGGATTGGAGCTTACCCTGAAGACTTCTTAGTTGCTTAAGGTTACAGAGTGGAGGCATATCCATGATTTTCAAAGTCACAAACTACCTCAGGGAGGTTTTCACTAGGTGACCCTTTTTTATTTTTCTTCTTTTAACTTTTTAGGTTAGGGCGTTCATCTTCCCCCAATCTCATAATATTCATGTATTGATCCACTAAGGGAAAGGCGTTGATAGGTGTGCTACCTTGTAGGTCACAGTCTATAAGTTTAGGATGTTTAAGGGATAGGCTAATGGTGCAAATGGAAAAGCATTCAAACATGGAAGGAAGATCAATGTGATCTACATCATCATACATGTGTATGATGGATTCTTCCTTTGGTAAATCTTCAAGGGGACTGTTGTCCACACTGACTTTGTTAGAGGCACTAGATGATGCCATTGGACCCTTTTGTTTGGTATCATAGCCCAAGCCTAAATTTCTTGGATGGACAAAAGCTTCTATCTCCTGTCATCTTCCTTGTTCTTGTACACCAAGGCCTCCCCCCCCAATAATTGTGTTTCTCTACAAACTTAGAAGGCCAAGGATAGAACTCTTGGAAATATTCTTTCAAAGGAGGAGAGATTTAGGTTCCTCATGATATACACATTGGTTGATGTCATCTTCTGGTGTGTCTTTCCTTAACCCAAGAGAGTGGAAGGTATTAGACCCCACATTTGGAGCATTGAGGGTGATGATCTTCTCATCTTCCTTCGAGGCAGAATAAGAAGGTTGGTTGTATGTATGTGGTGAGCGTGGAATGGTTGACACGTTCAATGCTGTGTGCATTTCATATTCACCACACCCCTTATCGATGATTTGGACCTTGGTAAGGGTGGAATCAGATGTAGATGATGGAGTGGATGAAGTGGTGGCTAGTGTGTTGGTGGATGAATGGGACACTGATGTCCGAGCTGCCCCCCTTTCTACCCCAGGGTAATAATGGGAATGGGGAAAGGAAGCTTCTAATGTGTGACAATATTCGAATGGTTGAGGATCAACTTGTATGTTTACTTCCATTCCTTGAAATGGGAATTTTAGACATTGGTGATAGGTTGATGGAATGACTTGCATAGAGTGAATCCATGGGTGGCCAAGAAGGATTTTATATGGAAGATCAAGGTCTAAAACATGGCACATAGTGTATTGCACAATGGGGCTCACCTAAATAGGAAGGCAAATAGTGCCCTCAGAATCTCATTCTGCATTATCATATGCCTTGATGGTGATGACTTGATTGTTTAAGTCAGCATGGATGTATCCCACCTATTTTATGAATTTCAAAGTGTAAATATCTAGGGGAGAACCATTATCTACCAAGACCCATTTTACTTTATGAAAATTCACACCAACCTCAAGATGAAGGGGATGGTTATGGTTTGAGTCAATATGGTGCATATCTTTTTGACTAAAGCCTAATTGGTAGGTTGTTGAGAGGTGTCCTACCAATACTTCAAATTGTGTAGGGTCTATGTTATTGGTAACTTTAGTGTCTTATAAGGACTTGTTTAGAATTTCTTGGTGCACAGGAGAAGACTTAAGAAAATATAGGATATAAATCTAGGCTGAGGTCTTTCCTAGATGATCAAGAATGTTGTATTGCGAACTGAAAAATGGTGCATGAGTAGATGTGGAGGCTCCTGGGACTGTGATATGGGTATAGTGGGTTGTAACAAAATATTTTGGATCCTTTCCTTTGATGCCTATCATAAATACATGTGGTTATGCTTGTTTGATGTGCATGACGAGACCTTGATAGTTAAATGACACATTTTTATAACTGATGTTGTTGGTGTTGTTATTCTGATTATTATTGTGGCTAGGACCTAGATTGGAGTTTGGCATGCTAGGACCTTAGTTATGCTTAGGGAAAGCATTATGATATATTTGTAGTTGAGAATTAGACGAAGGTGTTGTGTTGGCATCCACATGTATGTCACCCTGATCTATGAGATCCTAGATGTACATTTTTAGACCTTGACACTTATTCAATGTATGCCCTTTAATCTTGTGAAACTCACAATACTCATTTTCTTTAAACTAGGTTGGTTTAGGCTTGGATTCATAAAGGGTTTTAGTTACAGGATATGTGATCGGTTAATTAGCTTGAAGAAGCCTATTAAAAATGACACTTAGGGGTTCTCCTAATTGAGTAAATTGACATTTGTTTCCCCCTTGATTGTTTTGATTGGATTGTTGGGGAGGACGAGATGCTCCTTGGGGAACCGATATGGAATTTGGAATTGACTATTGTGGAGGAGGATATTGCGGCTTTTGTGAGGCATTAGCCACTTGGACATGTTTGGTGTTCATGATGCCATCATTGACAACATTTTTGTTCTTTCTCCAATAATGAGGCTTGTCCCTAGAGAACCTCTCTTTATCTGAGTTGAAGATTTTGGCTTCCCTTTAGTAATAAGGGCTCTCTCTAGGATGGGACCTTTCTCTACTATTACCGCGAAGGTTGTGACATAGTGGAGTCTGAAGTTGTGGGCCATATCCGAATGGGAATTTTTGATAAACAAGGTGACCATACCTTTCTCCCTTAGCAGGGATTTCATCCAGCTAGCTAAAGCTCACCATCTTTGAAGATAGCTTGCAAACATTTCTCTGTCACACTGCTTTTCTTCCAAGAGATCAAATGTATCAATATCCTTCTCCAGATTAAAGGAGAAGTGGGAGACAAACTCTTATGATAGATATGAAAAGGAATTAATAGATCCCTTCTCGAGACCCATAAATCAGTCGAGAGCTATTCCTTGTAAACTTCTAGGAAATAATTGCATGAGGTAATTATCATTATGCATGACTTCTTGACACTAGGCGTAGAACTCTTGAAGGTGAAATTTGGGGTCTTTGGTTCCTTTATACTTATCAAACTTTGGCAATTTGAAGTGCTTAGGAAAAGTTACCAATGAAATAGAGGGATCAAATGGGAAAGGACAAATGTTCTCAAATTTGAACGACTATTTGTCGGTCCCTATTTGCAAATCCCTTAGCGCAAATTTTACTTCTTCCAAATCTTTGTTGATAGTTGCTATGGGAGTCAGATTAGATGGATTAGGTTGATTATATGGAGGATATTGCTGGTACAATGAGGATGGTGCACTGGAAGTTGTATCATAAGTGGGTTGAGGTATATATGGAGGCGTTTATTGTCTCTGATTGACATAAGAGGATTACAGATTAATGTATGGTGGATATGAGGATGACGAATTCTGATGGTAAGAGGTGGAAACTACTTGTTGATAGGATGGTTGTTGTTGATAATATGCAGTGGATAGAACACCCTACTGATATTGTGTAGGATTGTGATAGTATGAAGAGGTGGAAGCTCCTTGTTGATATGTCAATGATTGTTGATAGTAAGAGGTAGATGGAGCACCCTATTGATAAGATGGTTGTTGTTGAAGGTAGGATGGATTGGATTGGTAATTATATGCAATGGTGTGTTGTTGTCTGACATATGGAGGGGGTTGTGGATTTGATGCATGTTGGTAAGGATTCATGTGTGATTGAGGAGGGTTGGTGTAAAGAGGCGGTTGAGTCCGTGATGGATTCTAGAAGCCCAGATGGAGATTTGAATTAGGATTGGATGGAGCAGTATAGGTAGTATATGTGTTGGATGGATAGTATACATATTTTGTGAGAGGATTACATTGTGTTTGTGTGGGAATGTGTGTATGTTGGGGTGGATGTTGCTACTCTGGTTTTTGTTGGTGAGATAGGCGAGATGGGATGTGTTGTTGTTGTGGGACTGCTACAAAAGCGCCATGATACAGTTGCAATAGCTATGATGTAGTTTGCATCACCAGGTGCAGTAGTTGCATAAGAATGGTAGAGTGTTACCGAGGATTCAAAATGTTTTTTTGTGGGATTGTGACATTGTGTTGGGGGATTGTGACACTTTTCTATAGGGGTTGTTGATGAGGTGGTTGGGATGAGGCAACAACAACAACAGTATGTTGTGGGGGAATTTATGAGGGGATAGCCTTGTGTTGAGGTGGTGCTTGCAATGGAGTAGATTGTTGAGGATTGATAGGAGGTTGCTGGAATGTAGGTGGTGGTAAATTTCCAGAGGGTGTAGATCCTAGAGGTGGCATCAATGCAAGGATAGGTGTGCCCCCAGTATTGACGAGTGGCCGAATAAGATGTTGAGGTGGGAATGGTAGAGCAGATGGAATGTACTATGTCATGTCATAGGCATAGGGGTCATTAGGATCAGGTTGTGGTGTAGAAGCTACAACTGGGAAGTGTGGATAACTTGCGACTTGATGTATTACAAAATTTATGAACTCAGGGTGATACCAATTCTCTGTAGCTACGACTTCAAGGACATATGAATTCTCTGAAACATTTTGTGAAGTTTGCAGATTTGTAGGTGTTGGAAGGGTGTGAGTACCGACATATTGTGACACATCAAAATTAGACAATGGTTTGATTCCTCTCATGATAGGAGTGGTGAGAATCTTATCCCCATGCTCATTGAGGAGGTGATCCATCATCTAAACATTGATGAGATCACTAAGGTATGCGTCAACTGTGACCTCAGGTTGATTGACCATGTTTTCATCACTAGGTGGTGGGTTGTTTTGAACATCGGTATTGGACTATGATGAGGTACCGTTATGGGGATCTTGTGGGATATTTTTGGTAGTGTTGGGATCTTGTGGGATATTCAGCTGGGAACCCTAGGCTTGTTGTTTTGCCATTTTATTCTTTGCTTGTGATCGAGTTTGAATGAGCATGAAAGTTCAAGACTACTAGATGATCTAAGATGCAATGCAAAGATGACCTAAGTGACGATAAGATGATTGATTGGATTGGATGAGGGATCGATTGATTGAATAATTGGATAAGGATGTGATTGAATTAGATTGGAAAATATTGATTTATAAAATGATTGGATGAGATTGGATGATTGGAAGAGATTCTAAACTAAGTTCAGAAATCACCCTAGGTGACTTAAGGTGTTGATTGATCGGATTAAAGGATGAACAAATGATTGCAACCCTGAATTTTCCTTGAGATAGAAGGGGATTGATTGGGCCAAGGATGATCACTGACTTAGGATAGATGGAAATCCTAAGTAGATGTTGAAGGATGATGATCAATTTCAGACACTTAGTTCAATTTGGATAATAAATTCAAACGAAGTTCAAAGGATTTGGATCAAGAAAACAATGTTGGATATGTAACTTAGGGATGATTAAGGATGTACCTATATGACCTAGATGATGATTGGATGTAGATGGATTGGGATACAGAAGGAATAAAGTGAGGATTATGAGTGGGTGGAAGATGCAGACGATTTGGAAAAACACAAGCTTCTGGGGATCCCAATAGATTAACCTTCTAGAAAAAGCTTTGGCTCGTGTATCAGGTGCAAGGTCACCCAAGTTAGGGCTAGGTCACCCAACTTGGGGTTGAGTCGCCCAACTTGGGGTCGGGTCACCCAATTTGGGACCGGGTCGCCCAAGTTAAGGGTCAGGTCACCCAACTTGGGGCCGGGTCGCCCAACCTGAAGCTGGGTCACCCAATTTGGGGCCGGGTCACCCAAGTTAAGGGTCGGGTCACCCAACCCGGGGCCGGGTCATCTAAACAACTTTCAGACTTGACTAAGTCTAAGAAAAAATCAAACAATATTGATAAATGGGGAAATTAGATAGATGGATTCTCAGAATGGGCGATCAAATGCACAAAATAGGTTAACAGATGCACATAGTGGGAAAACATATACACAAAACAAGGAAAAAGATGCACCCAATGAGGAAACGAATGCACAGAACGGTAAAACGAATGCATAGAATAGGAAAAGGCTTCTTAGAAAAAGAAAACAAATGCATGGAATAGGTAAATAGATGCACAAAATGAGGAGATGAATGCACGAAATGTGTGAACAAATGCTGAAAATGGGCAAACAAATGCACAGAATGGGGAAACAGATGCACATAACGAGGAGACGAATGCATGAAACAAGTGAAAAGATGCTCAAAATGGTAAAATGACATTCGAAATGGGCAAACAAATGTTTGGAACTAGCAAATAGATGTTCGGGATGAGAAAATAGACTAACAAACTAAAGGTGAGATTGACTGTCTGGAGGGAAAGATCACCTATCTTGGGGCTGGGTTGCCCAACTTGAGGCCAAGCCACCCCTGTTAGGGTAGGGTCACCTATTTCGGGGTCGGGTCACCCAACTTAGGGAAGGGCCACCTATGTTGAGGTCGGGTCACTTGTTCTATGAAAAAATATCAATTTTAACAAGAACATAGTGGAAAACAACTCAGACAGAAAGGCCAAGCCACCCCTATTGAGGATAAGGTCACCCCTATTAGGACTAGGCCACCCTTATTAGGGCTAGGACACCTCTGTTAGTTGAATTAGACTTGGCTTAGACAAAAAAAACTATGGAAAAGGAGAAAAAACACAAAAAACATCAAGCAAAAGGCCAAGATTGACTTGTCTAAATAGATACGCACTGGTTTTGCACAAAGAAGACAATTCAAGTAGTACAATCCTAAGATTAGTGTGAAGGTATGGCCAACATGATCCTCTAACTAGGATGAACAAGGAAACTAGGGAGTCCTCGATATACACACGGTATGTGGGGCACAACCGTGAACACCAGCCTATCACAAGTGTGAGTCGGGAACTTCTAGTGAGATACTGAAAGCTCAGACCAACTCTTCAAATATTTTTTAGGTATCACCCTAGCTTTGACGCTCTTCCAGACATGACATGACTAGATTAAGGTACAAATTTCACTCTCTCCCCTTTATATACCCCGCCGGTAACACATGGTTGGGATTGTCCCTTGGGGTGATGAAATCCCTAAGCAGTTCTCACTAGAAATGAAAGGTGAACACCAAGGACTAAGTGGACCATGATTTCTCTTCACCCAATATCACCAAATGGTGCAAGGGGATTGGATACGTCAATAGTCCACCTTTCAAGCACATCAAATAAGTTTGTTGACTCCCTTAATTATATCTATGTTCCTAGTTAAAATGAAAGTGATAAGCAAACAATATAACTAATGAAGGTGGTTCTCTCCTCCTGTAACAAATATGTTAGAAGTTTTACTTTTTGGCCTTAAACAAACATGAAACAGTTGCAAAAATGTTAGTAAAAACCAACACACTCACCAACAAAGAATATTAGAGGGTTAGTACCAAGAAAAAAAACAATAATGAAACCTAGAAATGAACTTTTAAGTCTCTATTTTTACCTCAGTTACCTTTGTCCAGGGTCAGGCTACTTTTGTGTTCCTAGAAAGGTCACCTCTGTGGGCCAGGTCACCCTTGTTAGGGCTAGGCCAACTCTGTTAGGGCCAATTCAACTCTTTTAGGGCCAGGCCAACTTTTTTTGGGCCAGGTCACCTCTATGTTCTGGGCAAGGTCGCCTCTATGTAACCTAAACCTGTAAAATGTCAAAAAATAGTAAACGTAAAAAGAAAAGACCCGTTTATGGGTTCCACCAGGTGTGCCAGAAATGTGTGCAAGTGTTTTTCTTACCCTAAGATTCAAAACAAGATGAAATGAAAAAGATAAAAACACAAACAAACACTCAAGATTAGCCTAAGTTGAATCCAAACAAAAATAACAAAGAAAAGGAACTTTATACCTTGCTTGGATTGATGAGTTGGTTGGCCCTTTTGATGCTTGATTGTGTGCTCCTTTGATGGAAAATGAATGTAAAAATAGATTCAAAATGGAGAGGAGGAGATGAGGATTGCAATGATTTAAATGAGTATTATGGTAAGGATGGTAGGTGGATTGAATGAGAGCTTCAATGGCTGCAATAATGGAGGATGAATGAATGCAAGTGCTAAGTGTTAGGTTGCTTAGTTGAATGCTTGAATGATCAAAGTGTGTGAATGCATAATTTGAATGAAAATGAGACTAAGTCTTCCAATTTAAGGGAAGAGTCTCTAGAGAAATGGATGGCTAGGATTTAGTCAGCATGGACAAGATGGAGGGTTGTGGTGAGTTGAGGACTCACAAGTCCTCACATCTTTCCATATGGAATATGAGGTGGGGGAAATGATAGATGATGTGGAAAGAGGATATGTGAGGTGAACAAAGGACATGTGAGGTAGAGGTACTTGCAAGTACCTTGGGATTAGGAGATATTTCCTCAAAAAGGAAGTCGTTGTCCCCATATGAGGGTGATGGTGACAAGTGAGGAATTTTAGAAAGTCCTCTCTTATCATCATGGGGATGAGAGAAGTTGTTGGGAGAATAAATGTGAATTTTAAATTCACATGATTGGGAGTACCCTATGGATAAGACAAGGTCCTCATAAAGGAAGTCCTTGTCCCATGTGATTTATGTGACCTATGAGGGATTATGGGGAAGAGAAATGCATGGAATGAATAAATGTGATTTTTAAATTCACATGGGGAAGAGTTCAATGCTTGATAAGGAAAGTACCTATGAAAGGTTGACTTGGAGGACATACCAAAAATGGTAAGTGATTAGATTAAGGTTAAGAAAATATGTGATTAGGAAGATTAATGAGGATTAGAGATAGGTGGCCAAATATGGAGGATGTGACATTAATCTTGATTAAGGATGTGAACATCTTAGTCATGGATTAATTAAATTAATCCAGATTAGAAGAAGGCTATGGAGGATGGGACAAGGAGAGAGAAAGAATGAATTTAAAATTGATTTAAATTCAAAAAGTTAAATGACTAAATCAAATAAATTGATACATTTATTTAATTTAGGGAAGAAATGATGGAGGATAAAGTATTTAATTGTCGAATTAAATACTTTAGACACCTTAGAAAAAGAGGAAAATATTAATTAAATAAGTTATTTAATTAATATTGATGAAATTGACGAATAAAGGATATGAATTTGACCATATGGGAGTGATCAAATTTGGATGTCTACAGTATGAATTTGATGTTTAAGACTTCCTAAACTATGATGGGAATTGGACAAGGGTATAATGATTAGGATTTTTTTTTATGGTTTGATTAATAAAGGATAATGTTGGGTGCAACCAAAATAGACCAATGTCAATCTAGATATTCTAATGATAAGGATTGTTAGGATTAATATTTTTTTATTATAACTAGAATTATTAGTTCAAGTAAAAGGATAAAAAGTGGAGTTTACCAACTCAACAGTAGCCAAATCTCCTAAGTTGGTTTATTCACTAGTGATATGGGCTAAATTAACTTCCTACTTGAAATAGCAAAATTTTCAAGCAAAGAGACAAGTTGGAGTCAAAAGATAAAAGATCTAGATTAGACTAACAATTTTGGTTCTTGGATTTAAGGTGAATGAATGATTAAATGATATGTTGATTGTGTATGAAGACATACTCAAAAGAGTGTTTTATAATTCTTGTCAACGATAATAGTCCAAAATTCCAAAAGATGAGATGGGATGTTGATGGATAGGAGATGGGGTTTGAAACAAAATTTTGATGATGGATAGGGTGATGGATCAACTGGGAAGTTTTAGGTATGTTTCGATTCTACCTGGGCAAAAGTCTAAAAATTAATTTTGTGATAGTTTGGATTCAATAAAAAGTGTAAAAGTACTAATTGCACACAATTATAACTTAGAAGTGCAATATAATGAATAAAAAGTATAGGAAAATATCTCAAAAGCACAAAAAAATATCTCAAAAGCATAGGAAAATATCTCAAAATCATAATTCTATCAAACAAATACATAGGATAATAGATTAAAGAAATTAAATATCTATCAAATGCACATAGTTATAGGTCAATAGCACAACTCTATATGTCAACAATGGTATTTTAAATTAAATATTTTTGGACAACTTGTTTCGTTTGGTAAGAGTTCAAACAAAAAACACAATGGTTGATGAATTTTGAGGGTGTGAAAGTTGAATGGATTTTACTAGTTTTAAACATGAGAAGACATGCCAAACACAATATCATCCATAGAATTGTTTAGGTGGGAGTGTATTCATAATGTAGAACCACATGATAAAATAGCTCAAGATGGTGTAGGGTAACTATATTTCAACAGTTGATAGGTAGGGATCCATTAGCATGTAATCATCTAACATTTTCCCTTTCTTTGGAGGCCCTCAATATTGTGCCCAAAGAGTTTCTATCTCTACTTAGGGAGGTACATGGTAACTTCAAGCTTGATATTGAGCATTACACTACACTAGAAAGATGATTGAAGGACATACGATTATAAATACAATTCTCACTAAGGAATTTGTGAACTAAGGACCCATCTACAAATGCTTGGAACTATGAGGATCTATCCTATTTCCTTCACCTCCATGTCTCGACAAATCGAGGGTCTCAAAGCTTAGCCAAACATGACGATGGGTCACTCTTGAGGTAAAAATTTCACCTTCTCCACTTTATATACCCCACTAGAAAATTTCATTGAGGTCATCCCTTGGGGTGATGAAATCCCCAAGAAAACCTCCTAAAGGGAAAGATTGATTTTAGTGTTTTGATCCCCAAGCTCGCATGAAGCATAAGGAGAGAGAATACAAGTAAGCTAGCACAACCTTGGGTTAAACATAAAAAAGAAGTAAACTAGAGGGTGTTTTTGATTTCCAAGATATTTTTAGCCTAAGGAGAGAGCATACACACTAACTATCTTCCACAAGTATGATTTTTTTCAATTATCCCTAAAGAAATCAAATTTGTAAATACTCTAGTGATAAAAATAATCTTTGAAAAGAATCCTACACAAAATGATGTTAGTAATCTAGATTTTTTATCCTCTAACCAATGATAGACAAGCTACACCAATTGAGCTAGTTTCCAAGACCACAAAATATTAGTTTTGAAAAATAAATACCATTACTTAGAAAAAAAAGCATAGTTAAATAGATCAAAAGCCTAGTTATATAGTTTAGAAGCATAAATTTAATAATTAGATGAGTGTTGAGGCATAAAATTTCACCCTAGTGCAATTTACCATAACATCACCTTCACCTTAGCCTTATAAGTTTGACAATGCAAAAATATGCCACCTTTACCCTTCATTCTCGCTCAAGCTTTGTCACTTTTCATCAATGAGGGAATTTTCGTCATGGATTCCTACATGCCACACAAACATTTGTGCACCATGCAAGAATGTTGAAAATATTCTTGGGTTAGTGGACGTTGGGATGCTATGATTCTCTGTCACCCTGTGAATGTAACACCTCCTCTGAACCTTGATCACCTGAAAATGGCTCTTTCCCTCCAAAAATAGCTTTTGAACTTACTTATCTCACTTCACTTCATTCCATTCAATTCTATTAATTCCATCTCATCACTTATTTCTCATTCACTTTACTCTTTCACTTCATTCTTCATTCTACACCATTGTTTCTTACATGTTTTGAAGATCTACATTATTGGCACTATCGTCTAATGCTCTCAAGGCTCTCTTCCTTCCTCTCTCAGCTTCTCCAAGCACAAAGAAGGGAGGGTAAAAGTTACTTTGTTGCATTGTCTTAATTATAGTTTAACATATAGATTGTCTTTTCTTTCTATAAGTTTTATCTATTACCGTTTCTTTATAATTTTCTCTCTATCATTGCATATTGGTTGTCCATGGAGGTGGAGATACCAAAGTAGGGGTTTGAATAAGGAAAAATCCAAAAGAAAACCCAACATTTTTCTATCTCCGTGTGTGTAGGTACTTTGTTTGCTCGGAGCTTGCAGGAGGTTGGACCACATGTAAGTTGGATTTCTACTACCCTTACTTTTCATTTTGTTATAATCTATTTATCTCTTATGTTATAGTATTCTTCTTCTTGTATTTAGTTTATTTCATGCATTAGCAGAATTCTATTAATACTATTTAAATTGTCGGATTAAGGTTTCTACGTTGTTAGAAAAACCTACGAGTTTTTGGTTGCAAACTCTATTCTTGGTTTGTACAGGATGCTAGTGCATCCCTGAGATGACAATGCATCATGTTGTCATCCAAGTCCCATGATATCATCCTCTGGTCAAGAGCTAGTTAGTATGTAGTCTGAAACCTCTGTGGTCTCCTCACTTGATTCTCAAAATCCTCTATTCCTTGAAAACATAAAACAGACTCTAGTTTATCTTCCATTTCCACCCCATTCTCCTACCTTTGTAATTGAGGTAGTTGAGGGAAATTCGCTCCCTTTAGACCCTATTCATCTTTGTATTTGGGAGTAGCGAATCCCCTCCTCTACAATAAGATAAAGTAATTATTAGATACATAATTATACATGTCAAATGCATATATCCATGTCATAAGTGCCAACCTACACCTAAATTCAAAATATTTGCAAACAAAAGATAAAACCTTGCAAAAATAGATAAATAATTAAATAAAAAGTATTTTAGGGGTTAGATGCAACTCATAAATCCTCAAATATGTTAGATCCATCAAAATCAAGTATCCTATAAACAAAGACATGCCAATATGGATTAAAAATTTCCCATTCTACAAATACACCACAATATAGATCAAGTGCATCAAGATGTAGATTAGAAGCATCAATTATTAGTTTAGATGTTTCAAATAGTAATTCAAAAGTGTTGAAAAAAAAAATGTTCCAATACAAAGTCAAAAGCATTGATCTACACCTAGGCTTCTCAAAACACAAAATTATCGAATAAATTGGTTAATTTCAAGAATTTGGGTCTCATCAAGCATACTAGAATATGTATGATGAAATATGAAATTGTAAAATAAGAATGATGTACTATGAAAGTACCTATTTCATATTAAACAATCACTTACAATACATGTGGACAATAAATCGAATAAAATAATAAACAATGTTACCACTATAGAGCTGCATGTTGCTCCATTTATATTCAATATGATTCAATGATTTTATGTGGATTGCTCTTTCTACTAGCATAACCTTTGATAGAAAATAAATTGGATGATTTTGAAAGTGATGATACCCTGAATTTTCTTAAAATTGTTTATCCTTAATAGCTTGGAGTGGGACTAAGAATGATTTTGAAAATGAATTGATTTGATAGATTTACATGACAAGATATTATTAGAATTAAATCAAATTATTTAATTCATGTACATGAGGGGATGAGAAGAATAAAAAATAAAAAAATATTGATTTTATTTATTTAGAAGAAATAAAATAATAATTAAATAATTAAATAAAATTAATTGTAGAGGAAATTTTAGTTAATTAAATAATCAAAATTATTTAATTATAATGGATACGAAGAATTAATGGATAGATAAATTAGATAAATTAAATAATAAAAAATATTTAATTAATATGGATGAGAAGAGCTAAATGAATGGATTAATTAAATAATTAACAAATATTTAATTGATGTGAATACGAGTATTTGATGAATTAATTAAATACTAAAAATTAATAACTTAATATTTAAAAAGGAATTCGTAAAAAATGATGTGGTAGTGAAATGATAATGCATTAGTCATTTTTAGGTGTACAAAAACCATGAGCTAATGCCACCCAAAAAAGTGGTGCCCCAACCCCTAGTTAGAAAAAAACAATACCCAAATGTCAAAATGAGTCTATAGGCCAAAAATAATATATTTCATCGACTTACCATAAACTCATCATAATCCACTCATCAAATTAGGAATTCTATTTTGGATCCATTATATCCATTCATATATCATTATGATGATTCATAACACATTTCATAGGCTAGTCAACAAATGTAACTCCCTATATATAATTCTTTTATATGTGTGATGTATATTTTTATATTTTTAATGTGGGAGACACCACTTTAGAGGCCATAAATTTTGATTTGGGAGGTCATTGGGGCTCATTATTTTTTTAAGTTGTAGAGCTCAAAAATATTTGTGCATTAATCTTCCTTAGAAGTGATGATGAAAAATCTAGAATATTTATTTGGAAAAAAATCTATAGCCTAGAAATTAAGATTTCTATTTCATAATATAAAAAACTATATTTTTATATTCTTCTAGGTTGAGACATGTTTCCTGACATTCTCTCACTTTTCACATACCTTGCAAGATCTAAGGTAGTACCAACACTTTCAAACTAATTTCTAGGGGTTAAGAGGCCCATAAACTCATAATACCACCTAAACATTTATGGGCTTACTAACTTTTCTAATGCATCTACAACATTTTGTAATTTAAAAAAAAAATCATCATCACCCTCCCATCACCTACGATGTCACAAAAAATAGTTTTGGACATCAATAGGCTCCTTCCTTACATGAAATGTTGGTTTAATCATTAGAAACATGACACCATGACACTTTGACTATCACATAGAATTATACAATAGCTATTGGATGAAAGTAAAAAATATAGCAATGATAAAAATTTACACATAATGAAAACAATAGATAAACATATCATAAAGATGAGATATGATATACATTAGGATATATTCATGAGGAAAAATATAACCTCCAAAATATCCACACTCAATATATTATTCAACAATAAAAATATTGTGATACATTTATAGAGTCTCCATGAACACATATGAAAGATCAAGATCCACCAATGCATTATCCATATGCCCAATAATAATGGATAACAATGCAATCACACATTCCATTTCATGCTTTAGATACCACCAAATACATGACAAATGGAAGTGATGAAATTGATAACTTGGAAACTAGAAGAAATGAACATAGAAAACCTAATAACTAAAATACAATGGTGATGGGGATGGTGTGAATGAAATAATCAATAAAAAATATGACAAGTGTAAAATGAATGAGACAACGAGACAATAGGAGGGATTCAAAAATATCTCATACAAGGTCGAAGGCATTGGAGAAATTCTACATGTAGTTGAGGTGTCAACACAAAATAATCTTCCTTATAATGATCCAAAATACCACATATAAAATTTATTTGATAAATAGATGAAGAATCTATTACTAATTTCTTTCTTTAATTCTTGCAATAATAATTATTTGACAAAAGGCATGCAAATAAATGAAAAAGTAATTTAATTTATATATTCTAACATAAATTTACTTAATAATGAAAAATAAGAGAGATTAGCTAAATATTAGGATAAGAAAAGTATGTCAACCTTTAGTTTTGGGGTAATATTGACCATCTAAAAATTTAGCAACTTAAATAGAAGAGGAAATAAATAAAACTACATCTAGAACAAGCTTTGAGGAACTATCTAGAAAGTCTTTCGACAAGCTTGCCCACCTAGAGAAAAATCTACGAGTGCTATCTTGAATAGAAAAAGAGATCAACCAATATTACAATGCTTGAAGATTGCGTTAAAGCTAGATTGCTTTGTACAATATCACTTAGTAAAATAAAGGATTGTTACATGCTAAAGAATAAAAAGCATACATATTTTTATTTTCCCCATCTTAATGAGCACAATTTAATTTTTTCTTCTAGTTTGATGCATGGTGAAGTTACACAAATTTTAGCAACTTATTTTCTTTAAAATATTGGTAAATTCATATTTTGAAGCATTTCAACTTACAAGTAAAGCATTAAGATTTTTTGGTGTCAACTCCTAATGGTACTGACATCACAAGGACACACCTATTAAAGATACAATATATAATTTTTTAATGGAAATAAATTAGTCATTGCAATAAAAGGGCTAAGAGGAAAGGGTTGATTTTTCTAGTTAGAGCACAATGTGCATTGTTCATGCTTAACCTACAATTGTGAAAGTAGCAAAATAAGCCTAACAATAGCATCAAAAAATTATCATCTAATACATGAACATGTTGAAAATTTAAACTTGTTAAAATCAAGCAAGAAAAAACACTCTTCTAGTGAACACCAAAATGTCAAGTATAACATACAGGCTGGATCAATATGGAAAGTATTGGATAATTATAACTACCTATTCTTACTAACTATGAGTCTTGCTACCTTATAAACAAAAGGTAGGGCCAAAGGTAACTATTATTTATGCTAGGGGTGAACCTATGAAGAAACTATAAGGCAATGCCTATAGTATATTATGAGCTAAAGATTGGACCAAAATATGTCAAGATGCAAGAAAAATAGGTGTTAAGATGTAACGTAGAGATTCCAAAATCATCACATAATCCAAATAATCAAAAATGATAATCATGTTAATAATAAATATTTACAAGTACATCAAGACATGAGAAATAGCTCCACAAATTCCAAGTGATCATTCAACATATCAATCATACATGAACACAAGTACAAGAGATAATGTGATAAATAATCGACTTAGGCAATCCATGGCCAACAATTCATAATAACACAATAAGAGTACAAATAATGTAACTATACACTAGAATCATCCATGAATTAATAGATGTACAATCCAAAAGTACTTATGTAAATAAAAATTCAATAATAATGTGGATATATAAATAATAAGGTCTCCAACCATCATTGACCCTTATAGTCATCTACAAGTCAAGAGACGAGAACATGGTCCAGGCACTTTTTTCGCCCAACCATGAAGTTTATGCTTCCCCAAAGAGTTCTTCCTGACATGAAGAACCACTAACCCTACACACGATGTTGAACAAAAAGAAATCATCGAACATGATAGAATCTGGTACATGCCTAGTATATCTACATGCATTTCTATCATGCTAGACCATGCTATGAATTATACTAGGATATGGAAGAGAGCAATAATATAAATAAATCCATCTATCTCAATCGTTTAATGCCTCTTGGCCAAGTATATAGTTGTATACAACTAATCTAAGTAGGACTGGAAAAAGCAATCTACACTCCTTGACAACCCTTATTCGACACGCATCTTGGAAGGTAGCTTTCCATAAACACTCATAGAAGACAAAATATAAATAATCATGGGAGAGAGTAAATTAACTCTCAAGAAGTCATGCATAAAGACCATAATAATTAAATAAACACTCTTTATTATTTTGTACAAATGATTAAAAAGACATATTTTATCAATTTGGATCTTTCATGCAGTAAAATGGTGATATATAGAATCATCTCACAATTACCTTTTTGATAGGCAACAAGATCCCTTTTGAGGTATAATTTTAAATATTGACATACAGTTCATTATTTTCATACAAATAAAGTGTTATCATGCTCACAAATTATTTTATGAACATCTTTTCTAATTCCCAACCTTTCATGCATATGATGGTAAATAATTAACTAGCATTCAATTCACTATAAAACTAATTATAATATGCAAAATTATCTAATATTATATTTCCCAACTTCCCACAATATTAATGCGCATGTAACTCTATTTTCCATTTCATGTAATATAAAAGTACATGCCATATTTAATGTAAGTTTAATACTCTTCTCATTTCATTTCATGCAATGATTATGTGCATCATTCATTATTTCTATATTTCATGTGTTAAAATAATAAAATATGTAATGACAAGTAATTATCCTTAAATGGCATTTCTCATTTAAAAGCAATACTTAAAGAAAATTCCAAGGAAAAATTGTTTTTTCCAAAGCTGAACAAGAAAAAAATTAATCTTCAATAATAACACATCAAAATATTAGATAATCGACTCTAAATTTTTATATAAATGAAACGAAGGGGAAATTTTGATGGGGTTTGAAAATGAGTATGGTTCACCTATTTCTCCTAATTTCATTCAAAATGTGTACTATATTGTGCAAATGAGAAACAATAACCAAATCTAACCCAACTAACAATCAAAAGGCAGATTTGGAAAGGGTCAAATGCTATGTAACTTTCACCAAAAGTGTTTTTTCAGTCCTCATTGAGGACTCATTCACCCTATGGTGAATGGGTCTTGGCTAGGGCTCCTGAAAAAATTAGTTTCTGGGTTATGTTCTTCTATGTTTGCACTCCCATATTCCAATCAGACACTCTTGAAAATCAAAAAATAAAACTTGTAGCTTAGTTTCCGTGATTTGACAAATTTTCTTGCAACTTTGATAGATTTGACAACTTTGTAATTTTTCTCTCTAATTGATCTTTAACCTAAAATTTGCAATCACACTCAAGGGGAGAAATTTTTTTTTGTTAAGGAATAGGGATTGCCTTGGTCAAAACCCATTTTAGTAATTAAACCTTGAAATGAATAAAATCATGAAGGAATGATGAATGAGTTCAACAATATGTAACAAATCACCAAACCTTAATTAAAACCTTGGAATACAAATCTGCAAACTTGCATGAAGAGGCCTCAATGAATGTTGGTCTTGGTCATGAAACTTGATGTGAAACAATGCCTTTTAATATTCTTGAATTGATCTTGAACACTACATAACCATATTATCTCAAATAACATGCATGATGCAATACATCTTTGACATGACAATGGAATCTTGATTGTTGTAATAATAATTTTCAAAATTTCCCTTGAATGCCTTAGAAATGCTCTTGAATTCTCTTGAATTTCTCTTGTGAAAGTACTCTTGATTACTTATGAAGATCTAGAATTGCTTAGATGAAACTTAGTGAAATAACCTTGTATTTATACATAACTTAAGATTAATTCCTGAAATTCAAATATCACAAGCCGACATTGAATTATGGATTCGAAATCATTAAAATACCACCAAAAACATATCCAAAAGAGGGGTCCTAGGTCTAAGTGAGGACCCATTCACCATAGGGTGAATGGGTCATAGGCCACGTCTCACCTAGGACACACATCGAATAAGGTGAAATGTCATGCAAAAATGGGGTCCTAGAACAAAGTGAGGACCCATTCACCCTATGGCGAATGGGTCCTAGGTAATTTACCTAGGACACACATCTTCCAAAGTTAAATTTTTTGTAATGTAATTTATGAATGTCAGGTTTTATCCCTCAAAATTTGCATTTAATTAGGCTTGGATTTGAATTAAAGGGGCTAGAATTACGACAAATTAACATCAAACAATTAGTAAAGCCCTAGATTAATGTGAAAGTGTAAAGATACACCTTACAACACCAAAACAAGGTACAATTAAGTCCATTTTATTAAAAAGGGCCCTAAACTTAATGTGAATATGAAAAACATATTACAAAACTAACTCAATGCATAATTAGGTTCATTTCATTATTAATTATTCCTAAATTGTGGAAAAAGGGATGTCTTTTTTGACACTACATTTTTCCCCCACTTTAGTGAGAGGATCACCCCACGTCAAAATCACATTAAAGTAGACATTCAAGACAATTATGTATGCAAAAATTACAAAGATACACAATCATACAACATAAAAGACCAAGAAGATCAATCCTAGATTGTCCAACGTGATGTGGAACACATCTACGCTATTGGTTTGCGCTCACTTTGAGGTAGAGGAACTTCAGGATGTCCAATAGGTGAGTCTTACAATAAGGTGGCTTAGTGAGAAATTCATGGCTCTATGTTAGCTTCTCACCGTAAAATGAGAAAGTCATGCCTCTATGTTGGCTTCTCACTATACAATGAGAAAGTCATGCCCCTGTGTCGACTTCTCATCATATTGACCATACCAAAGCTATCCCTTTGATAACTTCAATAAAGTGCCAAAAAAAAAAAGGGGGGGTTGGAAAATGAGAGAATCATATTAGTCTCCCATACTATATCAAAGCTATCCTCTTGACAACTTCAATAAGGCACCACAATGCAAGTTTCCATAGGAAAGAAAGGTGTGTTATGCTAGGTGGCCTTTTATTTAGGGTTCAAGCTTCACAAGGTTAGCAAGTTGCGTTATGCTAACACTTATGAACAATAATGATAGTAAAAGTTTTTGTTCAAAGGGACTTTTCTTAGTTCATGTAAGGTCTTCTTCTTAGGGAACATTGTGCCTAATATCTCCAAGAAAGGAAAATTCAAGAGTAAGAGATTCACAACTTAGGGAATGCAGTGTGTCACATTACCACTAAGAGGAAAATCATATGCTAAGAAATATCATAATATTGGAGGCCATCAAACCCAATGAAAACACCAAGAAAAAGGACACATCATAAGAAAAAAAATCACACTATGAAACATGAAAAATGTCAAAAGATATTATTGATGTATGCCTCCACTTTAATGTGGTTGCTAAGACCATTGTTGTCAACAATTCCTTTAAAGTAGCCAATGTTTAATCCTAAGACATGAGAGATTACTTGGAAAGCCCTATGTCAACTCATATGTTTTTGAGATAAAGCTACATCATGAAAAAGGAAGGAGGGGTTGCCCCAAAAAATACATAAGGGATCTATGGATTCAGGGTCAATATGTCGTTGCTACAATGTTGTTATAGAGCTCGGAAATGTCATCATTCCCCAAATACTCATAGAAATAGAAGAATGACACATAAAGAGAGCAAAAACAAAGAAAATATTTGCATGTCAACATGGAAGAGACTTAAATGTCTCGATGCCTTGTGTCATTCCCAAGAGGAAAACACAAGACCAATGAAAAGATAAAATGTTTACGATATATAGAAGAATGTAGATACAAATAGAGGAATGTACAAAAGAAGAGAGATACATCAAATGAAACAGCATAGAGGATCACATTATACCAACACATATCTCCTGAAGCGACGATGGTTAGGTCTTCTTCTGCATTTGTGGCTACGGTGGGCTCAATGGTGGCTAGGTCCCTATGCTGCCACCTGAGAAAGGTGCGAGGGAGATTAGTGGGTCCTCTATTGCTAGGGCAGAGAGACATAGCATTTTTGGTGGCCCTGCTACGAAGGTGTCGGCTAGGGCTTTGAAATCTGGGGACTTGTGGCTGCCTTTCGGTGGTTTTGTTCCTATGACAAATGCCATCTCCGTCAATATGAAAGATGAGATGAAAGAGGAAATAGATTTTAATGCTTCTGCCCTCTCCTCACACAAGGTAATTTGCTGGTTCAAGGATTTTTAGCCTTCCCTTCCTTAGCTGCACTCCTGGATCTCAAAAGAATGGGAGCCTTTAATTACTGGTAAAGTCTATATTTTCCCCATGGCCAAGGGGTTTTTTGTTGCTAAATTTGATATTGATCTGGATAGAAACAAAATTTTGTGTGATCACTTTTTTAGCTGGGAGGATAAATTTTTGCTAATGATCAAGCCCTAGCATGCTGATTTTAACCCTTCTTCTAAAACTTTCAATAAGATCCCGATTTGGGTTTGACTTCCTAATCTTCCTCTACATTTATGGATTGATTCCCTATTAGAGGAAGTGGGTGAGGCTCCTGGATATTTTTTGTTGGTGGATGATGCATCTTCCGATATGTTTCACTCTACCTTTTCTCACATATTGGTTGAAATGGATGTTTCTAAAGGGTTGCCTACTGAGATATTACCTAAAACTTCTAAGTGTTCTTGGGTCCAAGATTTGGACTATGAAGGGATTCCCTTTTGATGTAGAAGATGCTTTAAAATAGTTTATGTTGCTGCTCATTGTGGTTTTGAGAAAAAATCCATGAAGGCAACTTCGTGGAAAGGTGCTTCTCCGCAACATTATATGGTAGAGAAGAAAGTGGTGCAACCTAGGAGTTTTTCTGAGGTGGTTGAATTCACAGGGCCTTGGGGCTTCCTCTCTGGATGACTCTAATGGCAGGGCTGATGAAACCTCTATTGAGAATGAGAGTGGGCATATGGCTGCCACTACTGGTGATAGTGCTCAGCTATCATTTCGGGTGGATCTCCTAATTTGGCCATGCCTGCAGAGAGGAATACAGATTAGATATATAAGGTGATGACTGAAGGTTGTCTTCTTCATGATAATAGTGCACTGGCTTGGCTTGATAAGTCTGTGCAACTGAAAGAGAGCTGGATAATGGTAAGGAGCAAGAAAGGTAAGTCCTCTAAGCCTCCTTTTGGCATGACTCTTTGCTCCCACAAGAGTTATTCTAAATGTAAATCCTGATTGTTCTTGTTTGGGGGCTGGTTTTTGGCTGGTTGTTGGCTGTTTTGCCACTTTGTAGCCTTTTTTTCCTTGGTTTTCTGTGCTTTCATGTCTTTATATTTGGACAACCTTCCGGTTGAGGGTTCTAGATCCATTCAAAATCTGTTTGGAAAGGGTTTTGGGGTCCCTTCAAAACCTATTTTTACTTTAATAAAAAACAACATAGAGGATCACACTACACACATGCAATCACATAAATAAACATGAAAATGAAAATAAAGAAAAATAATAGTAAGGAACATGTGATTCAACCTATAGCAGGTTATCTACATCCCAATCTTGATTGGTATATATGGAAGGCAAACAACTAGCCAAAGGGACAATGTCAAGTGTCGAACTAGGAAACACACCAAGTTCAACACTCTTTTTAGGAGAATTATCATTTAAGATCATAGAAGAGGAGAACAATGAATTCAACTCATTATGCACTTGTTCATCAATCTTTGCAATTTCAATTTCATCATCTAGATTAATCACAATAGGAGGTCTAATGATAATGTCTCTAGAAGTTTTTTCATGTTTACGTTGTGGTGAACGTATAGAGTCATCATGCATTGCTTTAGTCAACTTCATATTTTGATTTTCTATGTTGCTCTTTTCTTCTTTAGTTTGTAACATACGAGCAATAACACGCCATCTATGCCTACGCTCTCTAGCATTTCAATTTCTTCTCAATCTATTGTCGATTTGTGATTGTGTATGAGTGGGCTTGTCAACCATAGGTTTATTTTCTTCCCTTAGGAGAGGAACAAAAGGAACCATGGGAGGTTGTTCAACCACTTTCTCTTTGGATTTGTAAACTTGTTTGATTTTAGGAGGCACAATGGGATTGTTTTGGTTTTCTTGCGGTCTCTTATATGAAATAGTAGGCTACTTTTGGGTTTCAGAAGGGCTTTTTGTTCAATCATTGGTTCGTCAAGGATAGGTGGCTCAATAATGGGTTGAGGCATGTTTTTAAGGGATAATTTTGCTACACACTTTTCTTTAAACTTTTGGTATGCTTTGAAAAAGTAGTCCGCACAAGGTCTGATAGGTTCAATAAGGTCAGGGCAAAATAAATCCAATAAATTTTTTCCACAGGAAGACATGGGATTAAAGCCACTATGATGCACCATAAATATTTGATTGCTGAAGGGAAAATTAGACATTTATGCACAACTGACATGACAACATTCATGGATCGAAGCCATGGATAGCCTAACTTCACACAAAATTGGTTTGATGATGGGATGATGGTGAATGAGAAATTTAATGTTTTCGGTCCAAATTTTAGAGGGAGATTTATCGAGCCCATCACAAGGCAACTAGAACCATTATGCATTTTGATTCATGATTTCGGTTTGTCATATGTGTCTTGGTAAAGTTCATGCACAAATAGGAATTCTTCAGTAATCGCATTCTGTACATAGACATGATCAATCAATATCCCATTGGTAGGCTTGTCATTGATTCTTCCAGCCATGTAAAGAGGACCATCAGGTGCATGTTTGATTCTATCTTTTTGTGAGAAAGCAAAATTAAGATGCATTTTGGATGATACCTTACAAGGTTTAACTTTAATAAAGTTGAATGAGGCATGTATATTATCATTATTTTGATTGTTTAAGTTCTCATGAAGGAAGCGACCCAGGCTGCAAAAAAATTGTATTCCTTTTTTAGTTTTAAGCAATTTCTTTAGATTTTGTAAACTAGAAACAATACTAATGTCCATTTTTTTGACAAGCACAAAGTCTTGTAACTTTTCTAGGCCTTCATCCATTATTTTTATGTTTTCTTGTGGGACATGAACAACATCATGCACATTGGTTGTAGGTAAGGAAGTCATTGGAAATGAGGTAAGCATGCTATGATCCATAGGGGGTTGATTATCGACATTATTAGAAATAGAGTTAGAAAACCCACAATCCACGATGAATGGTGCATCACGGGATGACATGAGTCTCAAAATAGTCTCACAACAATATTGCTAATATGACACCAAGTTGTAAAGCTCATACAAGTTTTACAAAATCAATGTCAACCCAAAATGGAAAGAGGGTAAAGGTTAAATGCAATGACCTAGAATGTAATGCAATTTTCAGATTCTAAACAAGGTAATTTTCTTATTACACTATGCAAAAACCTGAAAATGAAGTCTTGCAAAAGTAATTTTCAAATCACACAATGCACTAACTTTACCAAATTAAGCTAAATATTATCAAATTAATGATTTTTTTTTTTGCAAACAATAACAACAATCTGAAAGGAACAAATAGAAATACATAAATGAATATTTCACTGCCCAAAAATTTAGAGTATGAACTGATTAGGGACTCATTTGATCTAGGGCGAATGGGTCCTAGATGAGGGTTTTGAAACAAATATTTATTAACTTTTAAGTGATTTTTAGTGGTTTTTAGATTCAAGTTTGTTACAACAAGTATCAAGTTTAGTTTTCTATAAATGCAATGTGAAATGCAAGTGCAAATTATGACAAAATGGAAACCTAGAAAATCTAGTTTGATATTTAATTTTAATTTTAATTTTTCAAATGCAAGTTAATATGATGTATATGATATGCAAGATGACTAATTTTTTTGTATTTTTTAGATTAAAAGAATGCAAAATATGGAATCCTAAAACCTTTAATGAGATGCAAAGTTGAATGCAAACTAGACACCCTAAATGAGACCTAATTCAATTCAAAGAGATGCAAATGAATGCAAGATATAAATCTAGGATGAAAAAGGACTTCCAAAATAAAAAAAATGCAATGATTAAAGGTCGGGTTCACAAAAATGAAATGAAGGGGAAATTTTGATGGGGTTTTAAAATGAGTATGATTCACCTATTTCTCCTAATTTCATTCAAAATGTGTACTATATTGTTCAAATGAGAAACATTAACCAAATCTAACCCAACTAACAGTAAAAAAGAAGATCTGAAAAGGGTCAAATGTTGTGTGCCTCTCACCAAAAGTGTTTTTTCAATCCTCATTGAGGACTCATTCTCCCTATGGTGAATGGGTCTTGGCTAGGGCTCTTGAAAATTAGTCTTTAGGTTTTGTTCTTCTATGTCTACACTCATAGATTCCTGTTAAACACTTTTAGAAAGCCGAAAATAAAACCTGTAGCTCAGTTTCCATGATTTGACAACTTTTCTTGCAACTTTGACAACTTTGCACTTTTTATCTCTAATTGATCTTCAACCTAAAATCTGAAATCACACATCAAAGGGAGAAAAATGTTGTTTGTTAGGGAATAGGGGGCTGCCTTGGTCAAACCCCATTTTGATAATTAAACCTTTAAATGAATAAAAGAATGAAGGAATGATGAATGAACAACAATATGTAACAACTCACCAAACCTTAATTAAAACCTTGGAATACAAATCTCCAAAGTTGCATGAAGAGGCCTCAATGAATGTAGATCTTGATCATGAAATTTGATGTGAAACGATGTCTTTGAATATGCTTGAATTGATCTTGAACACTACATCACCACATTATCTCAAACAATATGCATGATGCAATACATCTTTGACGTGACAATGGAATATTGATTGCTGCAATAATCTTCTTCAAATTTTCCCTTGAATGTCTTAGAAATGCTCTTGAATTGCTCTTATGAAAGTACTCTTTATTAATTATGAAGATCTAGAATTTCTTAGATGAAAATTAGTGAAATAACCTTGTATTTATACATAGCTTAAGATTAATTCCTAAAATTCAAATATCACAATAAACTAGGTCAATAGAACAAGTACATTGAAATCTATTTCACACTTAAACATAAAAATATTTACTTGTTGTAGGACTAATAATATGAAACTGTTTATAACTTGATGATGATCATAACACCAAACATCAGTAATTGATTTATTTATTATCTAGTTAAAATTGGTTGTTATACTCAAAAGAAAATAATTAAAATAAAAATTCTCTAACAAGACAATAGCATTATCCTATTTGAAATAACTGAGGGTATATATATATATATATAGACTATATATAACTCTGATACTAAAATAATCCCCAAGTGGGCAGTGGGGATTCAATTTCTCTCTATCAAAAGTCAATAAATAAAAATAACAAGAGTTATCGTGAAAACCAATTAAGGAGATTTTTATGGCTGCGACTTCAATCTATTCTCAACAACCAAAAAGTAAATCTAAAAATATTTGGGGTTTTTAAAATTGAATGTGCCAAAATGTGGGAGCACAGACAATGGCGTGAATTTTTTTGATAGAGTTCATCAGAAGATGTCATCTCATGGGCTGCAATGAAAGAATGATATGCACGAAGTAAGTTACTCATGCCAAACCATAGGAAAAAGCCAACAGAAAGACCATACGCTTCAAAACAATCAACAAATTTTAAAAAGATGGAAATTACAGGGAAAATGCATGGCATGGATATTTGAAAAATGCTTAAAGAACATAAAAAAAAACCAAAATTGAAAATGGAACGTACAAAATAGGCTAATGTTTCTATCACAAAAATGCCCCAAGAGACTGTAAAATTGTTGGGTACGTGTGAAGCCCAACCGTTTTGTCTTCCTTTGTAACTGTTGCCATCTCTCTTGTAATGGTAGTATCAATATTGTAACTGTCGATTCCTTATGGGAGTAGATGATGCATAAGGCATCTTATTCTGAGTGTGTGGTAATTAATTAGAACAGGGTATGAGAAATAGAGAGTGTTGTATGATATAGAAACATAGATAATAATAGAGATAGCTCTGCCAAAGTGGACGTAGCCCTTTTGGGTGAACCACTGTAACTTCAATGTCTTGTTGGTTTTTTGTTTTGTATTCTATTTTATTTTCATTTATATTGCTGCAACTTCTTTTTGTTCTACAATTTTAAAATCAACAATTTGTATCAGAGCAGGGAGTTGAAGCTCGGTGCTGGATTCTAGTTTTGGAAAACGGTGAAGATTTTTTTGAAGCCATGGATGAAGCAGAAAAATGGAAGATTGAGATATTTGCAGGTCAGAAATTTGGACTATGGAAAGTCCAGATGGAGTCATTATTGATCAAGCAAGATCTATCACACGCTTTGCTCAAAAAAACAAAAGGAAAGGGCTCAATGTCAGATGAAGATTGGGAGAAGATGGATATGAAAGATTAGGAAACTATTTTCTTATCACTTTCCAACAATGTGCTCTTCAATGTCTCAGCTGAGAATACTACAAAGGAGTTGTGGGAAAAATTATCTTTCCTGTATGACATTGCATCAACTTCCAACAAGGTATTTACTATGAAGAAATTGTATAACTTGAAAATGCGAGAAGGGGGAGTAATGTCAAATCATTTAAATGAATTCAATACATTAGTCACCCAGTCAATCTTTGTGGGTATTAACTTAGATGATGAGATCAAGGCTATTTTATTATTGTGTTCTTTGCCGAAGAGCTAGGAAGGTGTGGTGATGGCAGTGAGTACTTCGGTGGCTAGCAAAAGCAAGTCAAAATTCGATGATGTTGCAGCCACTCTTCTCAGTAAAGATATGAGATGAAAAAATTCAGTCTTCTTCGGGTGATGCTTTGACTACAGTTAGCACCGACAATTGGGGAAGAATTCAAGAAAGAGGTAGAAACAACAATAGAAGAAGATAAATTTTTTCTCATAGATCGAAGTCAAGGGGCAGAAATGGTGCTTGTTGGTACTTTGGAAAACTCGGACATACAAAGAAAAATTGCTGGAACTATAAAAAGGCTCAAGAAAAATTAACTTACAATGAAGTTAATTTTGTTGATGATGGTGTCTTGTTGGTTCTATATTCTGTGTTTTGTATTTTGTTTTATTTTCATTTATATTGTTGCAACTTCTTTTTGTTTTGCAACTTCATTTTAAAATGCGAAAAGGGGGAGTAATGTCAAATCATTTAAATGAATTCAATACATTATTCACTCAATTAATCTCTATGGGTATTAACTTAGATGATGGTGTTTTGATTCTATCTGCAGGTGACACAACTAAAGCTTCCTAGGTACTTGACTCCGACACTTCATTTCATGCTACTCCATGTCGAAGTGCTTTTATCAATTATTAGGAAGGTATGTTTGGCAAAGTTTTTCTAGGTGATAAAAAGGAATGCTATATTGCAGGAAAGGGCGATGTGTTATTGTCCTTGAGAAATGGTAATAAATGGTTATTGAAGGACGTAATGCATGTTACTACACTCCAAAGAAATTTAATTTATGTAGGTCAGTTGTATACTCAAGGGTTCCATGTTAATTTTGGGTTAGATTTTTGGAAAGTGACAAAAGGTGTGTTAGTGCTTGCAAAGGGAAAGAAATTGGGAAGTTTGTATGTTTTAGAGTACAATGATGAAGTGGGAGTAGCTTTGTCTGTTGTGGAAAACGGTTCTAAAATTTGGCACAAGAGGCTCAGGAATTTGAGCAAGAAAGGAATTTAAGTTATGCTGCAACAAGGACAACTTCCTGGCCTAAAATCTATTGATTTGGATTTGTGTGAACATTGCCTTTATGGCAAACAAAACTAGAGCATTTTTTCGAAAACAGACCATGATACTAAAACCACTCCATTGGAACTTGTGAATTTTGATGTCTTTGGTCCCACTGAGTTAACATAATTTGGTGATGCAAATTATTTTCTAACTTTTCTTGATGACTGCGCACGCAAAATTTGGATTTATATGCTGCATAAAAAATTAGAAATATTTTCAAAATTTAAAGCTTTCAAAGCTCTTGTTGAAAATCAAGTTGGAACTAAAATTAAATGTCTCAATATTGAAAATGGGGGTGAGTTCTTCTCTTCAGAGTTTGATATGTTTTGTGTAGACAATGGCATTTGAAGAATCAAAGTGGTACCATTCACACCTCAGAAGAATGGTGCAGCCGAGAGGCTGAATCAAACTTTTTTAGAGAGAGCTCGGTGCACGCTCACTAATGCTGGTTTAGGAAAATATTTTTGGGAAAAGGCATGTAACACTATAGTTTATTTGATCAATTGTGCTTTGTCATCCCATTTGGATTTTGACATTCCAAAGGAGCAATGGCTTGGGAAAAGAATTTCATATCACCATTTGCAGGTGTTTGGCTATGAAGAGTTTGTGCATATTCCCAAAGAGCAACGAATGAAGCTTGATTTCAAATAAAAGAGGTGTATTTTTCTGGGCTATGGAGAGGATCAATTCGGTTTTAGGCTATGGGATCTCATCGCTAAAAATATTGTTCGCATTTGGGATATTGTCTTCAATGAGAAAAAATTCCCAAGTTTGCAGCCTTAGAACACATCTTCAAATGAATATTTTGATGTTGATTTATTTGATAATGGCCGTGTAAGGAAAACTTATGTTACATTCTCCCAGCCTTTAGTAATTTCTTCAAATAGTACCACCCCTATTTGTACGCAACCATCTAATTTAACATCTCTGCCTTTAAACATTGGTGCCCTTGTTGTTAGTATGCAACATTGTTTTTGAAATACGTAGCCTATTATAAGTGAAGTGTTTCCTCCTCATATTCATTCCCATCCTATTATAATGGCACGCCTCCTCTCATGCCCTACTCGTAGCCTTTAAATTTTGAGTTGTTGCCTTCCAAAAACCAACAACAGCCTCCCCTAATTCCTACACATCCATCAATCTTTAATTCACTGCCTTTGAATGAGATATCGATGCCTTCATTGGCTCATTCACATCCTTCACTTTTTCCATCGCCGCCTACTCCAAGTCATTCATAGCCTTTACCACTTGGTGCACCTTCCTTACATGGAGCACAACCTCTAAATTCTAGTGAGATGCCGCCCTTGGTCTCTCTCATGGGTGGGTATGAGGAGTCGTCATCATCTGTTTCAAAAAACATTGATTTGCAACCTGTTACTACTCTCAGACAATCAAATAATGAGAACAAAAATTTGAAAAGTGTGCAGCGGAGTGTTCAAATACAGGGTACTCAAATTTGTTTGCAATCTGATATTGAAAATGTAGAACCACATAGTAATGAAGAGAATATAGAGCAATAGGGTAATTTACAGACAAAAATGGGTCCTCAACTCAGGAGATCTACTAGGCCAAGAAAGAAACCAGCTAAATATGATGATTATGAGTTGTTTTTATCTGAAAATTATGAATTATTGCTTTGTGATGCAACAAAGCTTGCAACTTTTAAACAAGCTTGCAAAGATGCAAATTCTTTAAAATGGATGGAGGCGATGAATGAAGAAATGGAGTCTTTGCATGCAACTAATACATGGGATTTGGTTTCAATTCCACTAGATCAAAAAAATTTGAAGAATAAATGGGTTTACCATGTGAAAGAAGATGTTAGAGTAATAAGTTATTATGCTTAATTAATTATATCATATTGGTTAATTAATTAAGTCACTTATTCCTTTAGTTGCTTAAGCTTAACTTAGGCACATTAATAATTATTTATTAATTATTAAGTGTGCACACTAGGGTTTTATTTAGGGTTTCCCTTTTAGGGTTTCTTGATCTCCTTCATAAGGATTGATCTCTTTGTAATAACTGAGATTCTCATAATGCATTTTACACTTTGAGGTTTATAGAACTTCTTGTTTGTTCTGAATGTCTTTTGCATGTGACAGGTGTCCATTTGCATGCAGGTGATCTTGGTTTCTAACATGGTATCAAAGCTCCAGACCTGCCGCTGCATGTTCGTGATCTGAAGACATGACTTCTCAGTGAGTTTCAAGTGCAAGGGTTTCTACAGGCATCTTTTTTGCAAGAACTGGGGGTAGCCAAATTTTCGGGACACTATGGGCTCAAACGGACGTCGCCATCACGTTCGCAGCACCCCAAAACCCTAGAAATGCCTGTCAAAATCATCCATTTTCGAGCAGTTGGTTTCTGAGGAAATTTTTTTTTGCCGGGGAGGCCGTACTTCACGAGGCATGAACTCCAAAAAAAATTATTTTTTTTTGAAAAAGCCACATGCTTTTTTAAAAACTTTAGTGCTCGCAGAAGAAATTAGGGCGCCGCGACCGCGCCACCCGATGGCCACTAGGAGCGACGGCCTCGGGTGGTGCCGCCCCTTCACCACCATCCGTCTGCTAGTCCGCCAGCCCCCGTGGACCTCCACTGCTCGGTCCGCAGTCATATGGGGGATTAGGACCTCCGCACCCGGTCCTCGACCCACTCTAGCCCCCCTCAGCTTTGCCTGCGGTCATATGGTGACCAGGGGCCTAAAAATTTTCTGCAGAGGGGATGTTTTTTGTGATGACGACCTCCAGGCCATCAAATTTATGCTCCTGAACTGCTGATGTCAGCGTCCGTACAACGCCCTGTTTGTCCCCTCCTAACCCTAGTTTTCTCTAAAGAAGCAGGTTTTTTCTTTTTTGCATAACTTGGGCATACGGTATCAAAATTGGGAAAACAAGATATCGTTGGAAAGCTAGTTCCGAGCACTATCCTATGGTGCTATTTATTTTATAGTATTTTCCTGTTTTATTGCATTTATTACTGTTTGAATTCAGATGTACTTTTTATGCTTCCAAGCTCATAACTTTTTGCCACGATCTCCGATTTTCGCTATCTTTGCGGCATTGGAAAGGTATTGAGGAGCTTTATGTTGCTGTCCATGCACCTTTTTCTGTATCTATCTCAAGTTTTTCATTAATCCAGATTTGGCCTGATGGGTGTTTTGGAGATTACCTGGATATTTTGGCAGTTGGGAGAGTGTCTCTTGCATCTTTGCACTTCATTTTCAGTGATTCATCATTCAATAATCGACTGCTATTCAATAGATTTTAGCGTTGTTGTCGTTTGGAGTTTTCGAGTGTTCCGTGGCATCGGGTCTGCTGTTGCATCATTATGATTCCAATATGATTTCTTGTAGACATAAGTATCTTTCCTTGCTTGCCAGATTGCGGTTCCAGTGTTACTCTATAGTGTTCTTCCAGTGCTTCTTTGCAGCATGTCATATCATTGTAGGGGGGTTTTGTCTCACTAGGTTTTCCTCCTCTACCTCTTTCTTGCATTTGTAAATGGGTACCTGATCAAGCCTAGTTGTCGGGACCCATCTTTTCTTGCATGCATCTTCTTCTAGTGTTTTAGCTTCTTCCTAAGTTCATCTTAAGTTGTTGTGTTAGTGTAATAAGTTATTATGCTTAATTAATTATATCATATTGGTTAATTAATTAAGTCATTTATTCCTTTAGTTGCTTAAGCTAAACTTAGGCACATTAATAATTATTTATTAATTATTAAGTGTGCACACTAGGGTTTCATTTAGGGTTTCCCTTTTAGGGTTTCTTGATCTCCTTCATAAGAATTGATCTCTTTGTAATAACTAAGATTCTCATAATTCATTTTACACTTTGAGGTTTACAGAACTTCTTGTTTGTTCTGAATGTCTTTTGCATGTGACAGGTATCCATTTGCATGCAGGTGATCTTGGTTTCTAATAGAAGATGGAGGGAAAAAAAGGTATAGGTCCAGATTAGTGGTCAAGGGTTTTGATCAGCAAAAAGGTATTGATTTTAATGAAATTTTTTCACCGGTTGTGAAAATTTAAACAATTCATTTTGTTTTGGGTATGGCAACTGCTTAGGATCTCAAGCTTGAGCAACTCGATGTTAAAGCAACATTTCTTCATGGTGATATTGAGGAGGAATTATATATGGAGCAGCCTGAAGGCTTTGTTCAATAGGCTCAAGAACACTTGTGTTGTAGATTGAAGCAGAGTTTATATGGGCTTAAGCAAGCCCCAAGACAATGGTATTTGAAATTTGATAGCTTCATGACTTAGCAACAGTTTGTTTGTTGTGAATAAAATCCATGTGTTTATTTTAAAAGGCTTGCTAATGGTGAGTTTGTTATTATTTTACTCTATGTTGATGATATGTTGGTTGCTGGAACTAGTGTGAGGATTGTTAGTGAATTGAAGAAACATTTATCTCTTTGCTTTTCCATGAAAGATTTAGGGGCAGCAAGGAGGATTCTTGGCATGGATATAATTAAGAACATAAATAAGAGAGAAATCAGATTGTCTCAAGAGAGGTATATTCTTAATATTTTGGATTGGTTTAATATGAAGAATGCCAAGTCTGTTTCCACTCCTTTGGCTGATCATTTTTGTTTATCTTCAGTTATGTGTCCTAAAATGGAAGAGGATAAAGAACACATGAAATGTGTTCCATATTCATCAGTTGTTGGTAGTCTTATGTATGCCATGGTTTCTACTTGTCCGGATATTTCTCATGCACTGGGATTTGTGAGAAAATTTATGAGTAATTTGGGTAAATCACATTGGCAGGCGGTTCAGTGGATTTTTTCAATATTTGGAGGGTACCTCGAATTATGTTTTATGTTTTGGTACAAAGTATATTTAGTTGTGTGGATTTGTAGATTTAGACATGGTTGGAGACTTGGATAAATGGAGGTCTACTACAAGTTATTTGTTTACTTTTGTTGGGGCAGCGATTAGTTCAGTTTCACGGTTGCAACAGGTGGTTGCATTTTCTTCTACCAAGGCTAAGTATATTTCTCTAATTGAAGGAGCCAAGGAAATGATATGGTTGCAACGACTGTTAGGTGAATTATGGTGTAAGTAATCAATTTTTACTTTATTTTGTGCTAGTAGCAATGCTATTCATTTGGCCAAGAATTCTGCCTTCCATAGTCATACAAAGCACATTGAGCTGCGATATCATTTTATTCACCATGTTCTTGATGAGGGTAAGATTCAGGTGGAGAAAATTGATACGAAAGTTAACCCTACGAATGTATTGACAAAGATTGTGCCACGAGAGAAGTTTGAGTTTGTTATAGCTTCTCTCGGTATTGTTCTAACGTGACTATAGGTCTGATGTAGAGTTATCTCTGTACAACTCTCTTGTCAATTTGGTTGGTCTTCAAGTGGGAGATTTTTGGGTACATGTGAAGCCCAACCGTTCTATCTTCCTTTGTAACTGTTGCCATCTCTCTTGTAATGGTAGTAGCAATCTTGTAATTTTTGATTCATGTTGGGAATAGATGATGCATAAGGCATCTTATTCTTAGTGTGTGGTAATTAATTAGAAGAGGGTATGAGAAATAGAGAGTGTTGTATGATATATAAACAGAGCTAATAAAAGAGATAGCTTTGCCAAAGTGGATGTAGCCCTTTTGGGGGAACTACTGTAACTTCGGTGTCTTGTTGGTTCTATGTTTTGTATTCTATTTTATTTTCATTTATATTGCTGCAACTTATTTTTGTTCTATAATTTTAAAATAAAAAAAAACTCGCACCAAAAAGGCGTTTCGATCGGATATCTGGATGACCAATAAACACAGTAAAAAAAAAATAGTATTAATATTATATCGACTTAGGCATAAATTACTAAGATATCGGAAAACCAACAATCAAAATGATGGCATGACAGTAGAAAAGACAACAATCAAATATTTAGGTACGGTGAGAGAAGAGAAACAATTTCATATACATTATTACATGGACAATATATAGACCATAGAGACATGAATTCATCAGTGTTGAGGTAGAATAGCTGGAAATTTTTGAGCAGATTCCAAAATAACTACTTGCATTCATGAGGGAGAACACTTAGTTGAAGCAACTCTCTGAGTAATTTTTGTGTTCTTTCATTTATGGTTACTCTAATCCACTCACTACCATTCCCAATAGATTTCGTTGGATTTAGTATGGACATAATGATTTTCAAAGTTATCTCTGATGAATTATAAAGTTTATTGTATTCATTATAACAATTATCAAAGAAAAGAATAAATATCCACAATTGTTAGCAGAGTTGTATTTTCTAATCATTATTAATGAAAAATTACATTGTATCCTCTGGAACATTGGAAAACAAAAGCATAAAAAGTACATGGGGCTATGAAATTGAATACCTTGGAGGCAACTTCATGAAGTAATCTACTCGTAGATTTGACATTTTGATATGTTCTTGTGTTGAATCTAATTGTTTCATTGATGAAATTTAAACTAAAAGCTCCTATTAAAAAATATTGTAACAAATCTGTTAAAAACAAGAAATATAAGAATACACAAAATTGCAGATAATCTAGAATCCACTAATTCTATTATGACTAGCAAAAGAACGTTATATAATACAATTGAGTAACCCCAAAAAATATTAAAGTATTCAAACACGTTGTTCATTATTAACCTATGAAAGCTGACTGAAGGTAGCAACTTTCCATTGACTATAGAAAAAATATGATAAATTAAAAATATAAAGACATAAAATATAAGAATAAATAATATCCACAATATAATTAGACAAGCCCATTTGCAAATAGCAATCATCAAAAAAGCAAGGTGTGTTACTCTGAATTTTATCTAAAGAACAAAATTTTGTTTTTTCACCTCCAGAGCTCATGAAAACATGGTGTTTTGCATCTTTGGAGCGTCGTTGAGAAAATCTGGTAGGAGGATATTGTAACGATCCGATTCTACATAATTTTTTTTTTCTTAAACTACAACTTAAAACATGCATATGAGAAGTATTTAAACAACTCTTTCCTTTTCATCAACAATAAATAAGATTCATGCTAAATAATAAAATGAAATCTATTTCCTTTCATTTAAACAAGACAACATATTTCAAATGATGAAACTATTCTTTTTCAAATAAACATCAGAGAAAATATACATATATGCACATACATAGCTCGATTGAGCTTTTGAACTAATAGTGGTAAGAAGGTCCAGGAATTTGCCTTTCAAATCTCAATGCCTTAGTAGCTTATTAAGGAGGAGAAACATCACTCCGATGCTTTTCTGCCAACCACAGACTTATAATGTGGTCCCCCGCACATCTATCATTTGATAGATGGCCATCCCTTCTATGAAGAGATTGGTTGGGTAACCGATATTGTAAACCGGCTGAGTATAGTGGTGTGTCCTACATAGCTAGAACCTGTACATCCGGTAAACTCTCAATCTAGTATGCAATATGGGATCATGGTGGGCATGATAGTGTATTCATCACTCAATCAAGAGGATGTTGTTCATCTACACTACTTTGGCCAAAGTGTTTAATCAGTATCTCTACTGAGGGTCAATTTCCACATACACTAATCAAGGTTGATTTGACTTAGGGCTATCTTACACTATGCGTAGGTCATTTTTCCTTTCGTGGTAATCCATACCAAGATATCCTACATCAATTTAACCTACTAGGATGAATTTGCATCACAAGTACTACCAATACTTTCTCCTACACATAAATGAACATTTCCTAGGAGTGTAGCTAGCTTACTAAGTTAACCTAGTAACTTAGTTGAGCTATAGGGTACTTTATTATGCACTCATCACAGTCCTAGTAGTAGTATCTAAGGTAATGAATACTCTCCATTATATAGAGGTCATACAAGTAAAGAAAAAAATAACTAGATGCATTGTATATCTTTGAAAAGGAATGTTGCTTTCTAATAAAAACATGCATTACATATACCTTATTTACTTAATGTATCTTTTAGAAATTTAAAATGCAAGATTTATATAACATCATATTATATTTTCCTAATCATGTCTTTATAGGTTCTAACTATAAAAGAAAAATAATATTTCAAAGATTTAGCATGATTTCTTTAAAAATCTAGAAGAAATGAGAACAAGATAATCATGCTTATAATTCAAGCTTCCACATATGATGATGATGGTCTTTTCCTGCAGTAACTCAGATTAAAGAGTTTCTCTATTCTTTCACACAGTAGAACATTCTTTCTAGAATTGGCTTTCACACAGAAAAATGATGATTCTTCACAGAATAATGGTTACTCACAACAATGATGATTTTTCTCAGATTATGGCCACTCACAGTAAATTACTTCTCAAAATAATGGTATGAATAAGGACACACAGGATGACAAATAGATTGCTCAAGAAAATAAAAAAAATAAGTGTAAATTGATATGAACTGGTATATTATTTGCAGCAATTCAAAGCATTTATATAGACTCTGAAGAGCAACACATTCAAGTAGACTTATTCAAAGGCACTTGGTGGGTTTCCAAGCCCTTCATCAGAAATTTTGGTAATGATTCGACTTGTATGATTAACAACAAAACCATAATTTTTCAACTGTTCAATAGAATTTGCCACTTACAGGTAATTCCTAAAATTTGGTGCTAGCAAGAAGGTGATTCAACTTGCTGGAAAAAGTCTTGGTTTATTAAGCAACAACAATAACCTTTTGGTTGTGTCACTCCTGTTGATTCGTTCTTCCTAGTGAAGCGCTCTTGCACAGTCATGCAGTTCAACTTCTTGCGCCATTTTCATTTCACGGGAAAACTCTCAAATATTTTCAAAATGACTTTATTAAGTCCATAGTTATGCATCGAATATTTCCTTTTAAACATAGAGAAACCTTTACTTATTTTCGAATTTATTTCATGATGAAAATAGATAAAGTCGATTTCCAAATATATGATGAGAAATGAATAAACAATGATCTTCATTAATATAATAATATATACAATTTTATTAATATTATATTTATTTATATACGTATTGAGGTAATAAATAATTATATAAATATATATATATATATATATATTTTTATTACCTTAAGTAATATATATATATTTATGTTATTATTTTTACTCTAATATGTATATTTATTATATAATATTAATACGTATATATATATTTATTTATTTACACGTATACATATATGTATATATATATATATGTGCATATATAACTCCTGCAAAACATATCATAAGCCAGTTTGTTATTTCCAATATGTTTATATATGTATCTATACATATATACATATACGTGTAGATGTAAATCAACAGGCAATAATAATATAATTTATTACTATCCAAAATGTAACAAGTGGTGTATATACATATACATATGTATATATACGTCCATATATATTTCGATATACACTCATGTATATGTATACCATATCGATGCAACTGTGCGAGCATATCCATTTTCCAGTTACACGCTTGTATCGATATGTATATAAATATGGATGCGTGTATATAATATATATATATATATATATATATATATTCACTGTCTAACTTCTTGCATTCAAATATGATCCATTGAAATGAACTAAATAACATGAGACAGTTAATAGAAAAACATCTCCTACAAAAGGTACAAGAGAAGACACGACTCCTAATGCCAATCTACGTCTAAGGATGACTTATCTAATTCAACTGACTCAGATACTCACTCTAAGGTGAAGTGTGTGTATACTCAGATAGTTCACATTACCGATTAACTGACCAAGCCCCTCTCCCAAGTGATATTTCCCCTCCGCCCGGACGAATGATACCTATAACTGCATCCACTGACATATGTCCACAGAATTCAAATGCTCGCAACATAATAGTATAGATAAAACATTTCACAAGTTAGAATATTAATGACTCTATAACTTAATATGCCGCATTTCATCAAGAATAACATCCATTGAAATACATTAAAATGAGACAATCATTAAACGTAACAATACTCAGATTTGACAACAAGATACACATTTTATTCAAGCATTGAGTTTAGATTACAATCTTTCGGCCCTATGCAATACTATTACGTAGTAGCTTACAATTCAGGGTGTACCATACTCCCCCCCTTATGATTCATCATCCTTGATGACCTAAGATTATTATTCAAAAACATAAACTAAATCTACTTTATTCACCATTCTCAAAATCTTTGAGAATATCTGGAAACTTTTTCTGAATTTCCACGTAGTCCTCCCAAGTTGCCGAGTCACCAGATTACTGATCCTATTGAAATTTGCATTGAGAGACATCATGGTTACGTAAGTGAAGCTTACGCATTTCGATCACTTTTACGGGTTTGAGAATTATAACTCCGGGATCCTTTACCTGTAAGGTGGTCCAATCAATCAAATGACTATCGCCTGGAATATATTTCTTAAGATAGGACACATGGAAGACATTATGCATTTTGGCAAGAGCTGGTGGCAAAGCGATTTGGTAGGCTACGGGATTTACTTCCTCTAATACTGCAAAAGGTCCTACATAACATGGGGCCAACTTAGAAGATTTTCCAAACTTGATGGAACTCTTATGAGGTTTAAATTTTAGAAGAACTTTATCACCTATGAAAATATTACGGGGAACTCTCTTGGCATCGACATAACTTTTCTATCGACTATTAGCTTCAGCTAACTTTTGCTTAATAAATTTCACTTGTTCCTCCATTTCTGCTAACATTTCTAGTCCAAGACTTACTCGATCCTCAAGTTTATGCCAACTTATCGAAGTTTGACACTTTTGACCATACAAGGCTTCAAAAGGAGCCATCCTTATAGTAGAATGATATGAGTTGTTATAAGAAAATTTGACTAAAGGTAAATAGTCTTCCCACTTGTATTGTTGATCCATACAATACACTCAAAGTAGGTCTTCTAATACTTGATTTACCCTTTCTATTTGCCCATCCATCTTTGGATGATATGTTGAACTTATATTCAATTGAGTCCGAAGCACTACAAATAAGGTTTGCCAAAACCTATAAGTAATTCTTGCATCTCTATCAGAGATAATCATTTCCGGAATCCCATGTAATCTAAATATTTCTTGCACAAACTTCCTTTCTATGATTGGCACTCCATCAGTTAAATTTCCCTGTATGAAATGTGCTACCTTTGTAAGTTTATCGACCACTACAAGTATGGCGTTATGCCTATTTCTTGACATAGGTAATCCTTGCACAAAATCCATACTTATAACTTACCACTTCCTTTTAGGTATGTCATGTGGGTATAACAATCTTGCAGGATGATGATGCTCAACTTTTACCCTTTGGCATTCAAGACACTTTGCTACATAACTTGCAGCGTCTCCTTTCATTCCCTTCCAAAAGTATAATGGTTTTATGTCAGCCATCATTTTTGTCACTCTTGGATGACACGGAATAAGGTGCCTCGTGAGTTTGCTTCCACACCAAATTTCTTAATTCCTTCACATCGGGTACATACAGTCTTCCTTTGTACCTAAGCAATCCACTAGGCTCAAATTGAAAACCTTCGTACTTATAATCTTGAGGATTTTTCATAAGTGCTTGCTTAACTTGAAGATAGAACTCATCTTTTTTACATCTCTAGAGTACTTGCTCTTTGAAATCGGTTTGAATTGCTACTATGGAGGCAATGTGATGTCTCCGACTAAGTGTATCAGCTACTCAATTCTCTTTTCCTTTGATATAATTGATATTGAAATCATAATCAACTATTAGCTTCAACCATCTCCTTTTCTTGGCATTCATATTAGGCTGAGTAAATAGATACTTCAATCCATTATGGTCAGCCTTTAACTCGAAAGGCTTTCCTAGCAAGTAGTGTCTCCACATTTGCAAAGCATGGACTACAACTGCCAACTCTAAATCATGTGAAGCATAATTCATTTCATATGGTTTCAGCTTCCTTAACTCATATGCAATTACTTGCCCATCCTACATTAGCACTCCTCCTAACCCTTCTCCACATGCATCAATGATTACCATGAAACTTCTTTCGGGATCAGATAGTTTCAATATGGGTGTTGATGGAGCCTCAAATTTCATTCTTTGAGTTCCATTAATTTTCTGCCACATTATTGGTTTTCCATGCTATTCCGAAGAATCCTAGGGTTGGGGATTTATTTTTGCCTTCATGAAATCCTAATGTTCTATCTTAAACCCTAGGTTGGATCTATTTCATCGTTACCTTTTTAGGGGAGGTTTTAAAATGACTTATGCCCCATTGATTCATCTAGGTTGTGCCCCTTTAATAAATTGTGTTAAATATTTCACCTGACTTTATTATTTCCTAATTCTAGGTTGGCCCATGCCCCGTGCTTTAAGAACAACCTTATGCCATCGTTTGTCATTGGCCTAGGCGATGTCCCCTTTCCCCCTTTTTAATAATTATCTTATTTTGCAAGGAATGTATTTTAATGACTGTAAATCATCTTGCGGTTGATCCTAACTGTTCACCGTGATCTCGCGATGACATCACCGCAAGGTTTCAATTGATTGTGATATCACGGGCAGGTGCCACGTGTCTCAACTGCCGATGCCGAAAAGGGATTAATAAATTGTTTAATATTTGTATCAGATTTTAATACATTAAAATATGGGTCACTAAAAGAACTGTGAGATGCATGTGCTCGAGATTGATGGTGGTGTTTTAATCTTGATGAAAAGTTGCTCGATGGTTATGTTTGGTGCTACTAACTGCTATGAGTGAACATGATCGTTGATGGTGGGAATCAACGGTTTCCTGGCATCGCGTGATCCAAAGATGCAGGGTGTTTAGTGATTACGATATCACAGGCGAGCACCACGTGTATCCCTTTGGAGTTGGGTATTGTGGTGGGCCCTCGATGCTGACATGGAGATTACATCAACCTTTTTGAAGGTGGTCTTTCGATGATCTGACAAAAACAAAATATCGACGACTGAAGTTTAAATTCGCATCAAATGCGATTGGAGCCGTTGGCGCGACATGCAAATGGGATTTAATGGCGGATGAGATGTCTACTGGCTAAATTCAGTAGATATAAAGTATTTGATTTCTTTCAATCTTTGCCACAAAATAATTCAAGTTTTTTCAAAGTAGTTCAGAGCCAGAGATAAATTTTTTCAAGCAATCACAATGAAAGTTTGGTTCTCTGCAAGGCGCGAAATCCCATGAGTTACTTTCTGTATCACTAGTTTAATTTGACTGTGATTCTTGTGAAAGGTTGTGGTGTGCTAGTTAGGGGGTTGTTGATTATTGTTATAGGGTTAGTGGTTCATTTGAATTGTTGGAAATTGCATAGTTGTGTTGTAATTTCATTTTTTGGGTAGCCCTAGTTTGTTCAAGAATTTGAATTTTAAGAAATTCCTAGTTGTTTGAGATGGCACCACCGAAGCAACACTCTGTCCATGTTGATTACTTGTAGAGGAATTTATATGATGATTTTTTGGATCAAATCCCATTATTAACAAATGACAGAAGAAGGGGTTTGGTTTTAATGAATGGAAGAACCCTGGGTGAGGGTCTAGTGTGCAAAAATTATAATATTGTTGATGCTAGGGTTCCAATGATAGGTCTAGAAATATTTAGACTCTGGTATGGAAAAAGAAACCTACCCCACCCCTTTTCTAATGGTTGGAGATACAACATGGGGAAACTAGCAGTGTCGAATGTGTTTCTTGACGTGGAACTACTCATATTAATGGCAACACATTATGACCCAGTTACAAGGGTAATTAGGGATAATGATGGTGCGGTTCTGCTAAGCATAAGTGTAGTTGAAATTCAACAGATTTTTTATTTGAGTGAGTTTTGCTCATTCTTGGTCCAAATTGATTTTGAGGAGATGAAGCAAGAATATGTGAGGTCAAAGCCTCTTTTCAGATTAAAGTTACTTCCTCCTCACCTGGCCAGGGTAGACAGTTCAACGATTCATATCAGCCCAAATGACCAGGAGCCTTTTAGGCTAAGCTATTTTGCCAATCACTTTTTGGCAACATTTTATTCATTGTGCCAGATTTTGGGATTCAGCCAAAATACAATGATGGCCATTGCATATATGTTTATGAGGGCTCAAATTAAGCATCCCAACTTCTCCATGGTGTATGACTATGCAACGTTTCTTGTAGAAAAGATACATGATGGTTTGTTGAAGTTGCTTGTGGGGGATGTTAGCAATCCTTTCTTTTGGTACTACCTGTTAATGCATATGTTCCTGTACAGGAATGTCGACTTCTTCTTAGAGAAGATGGATTTGAGGCAAGAGGTGAATGGAGAGAGATTGCTAGTATAGGTGTGGAGTGCAGATTTGTCTTACAACAGGGGAGGTGCCAGCTTTGTGTAGTTTGATAAATTCTTTTCCTCCAGAGTCAGAGCTAGGTTGGTGGTAAATGTGCCAAGAGTTCCTAAATATTTGCATGACTTCCTCTGATCAAAGGTGAGGAAGCCTGATTTAAAGGTCTACCACAATTGGGGTGACATCATCTTATACCTCGTGAGCACTGTCCTAAGGGTGTTTGGTTTCTAGGGAGCCCCTCACATTCTCCCATGTAATGTACCATCAAGGATGGGATTTGTCGAGGTCATGTGGTAGTTGGGTTGTATTCATGAAGACAACCTGACAAGAAGAGGAAAAGGGACTTTGTTCCCTAATTTTACTGTTGTTTCATATTTTGTCTTTTCCAAGGGAGGATGGGTCCACTTTGGAAGGTTTTTTGATGATTAACATTTGAAGAGTGGATCTAGGAGGCAACATGACCCTGAGGGATTCTTTGCCTTGTTCAGGTAACGAATTAAAGGTGGCAGATTTGTACATGAATTCAACTTTCTTGAGGACACATTTAGAAATGAATTTGATTTGAATAGGCAGGAATTGAATAAAGAAAAATGGATTGCCTATGAGAAACTGTTGGCCATGGTGCATAAAATGGATCCAAAATATGATCCATTAATGGAGTTTACTCCATTCCACAAGATAATTGCTTTCTTGTTGGATAATTTTACAGAGATCATGGCACCTTGATGACCAAGAAGGTCATTTTGGAAATGGACTTTGGAATTCAAAGACCAGAGGTGAGGTCTGAGGAAAAAAGGCTAGCTTATCAGCAACTAGTTGACAAAACTCTATACAAGAGAAAGAGGAATGATAGTAGTGGAGAGGATGAGGGGGATAAGAAGGGAAAACAAATAGTGAAAGCATCATCACAGCCAGCCCCAAGGATTAGAGCACTCAGAGGGATAAGGATTGTGGATTTAGATTCACCACCAAGGAGTGATCCTGTAGTGCTACCATCAAAGCCAACCCCTAAGAGGAAAAATATTGAGGAAACACAAGAGGCTCTGATGGATGAAATAATTGTGACTGATCAAGACATGAAGGTTGGCATCCATTCCTCTCCTAGATCAACACAATTGGTGTTGTCTGATATGGATATAAAGGGGCGATGTGTACAAGATGCCAAGATTAAGTCCTACAAGGCATTCTTAGATGATGATGTCTTTGTGAAGACTCCTGTATTCTTGCAAATAATTTGGAGGATGAAACTGGAGGAATATTAGGATAAGTGCAAGAGAAGGAGAGAATCAAGACTTGGTAGGTCTGAGCAAAAGAATGATGATGAGGTCAAGGCTGAACTAATGGAGGACTTCAAGAACATCACTCTTGAGGAAGGAAGGAGACTTGTGACTCAGGCTGGTGTCCTAATTTTTCCTGAGTGGGACATAGCCAATGCTTTAGCATTCAATGCTATCCTATAGTCCAAGCATCGTATGCAAAACACTGAAGAAGAGGTTAAGGCAACTTTGCAAGATTCTTCCTTCAGTGAAGAGTATGAAACTCTGGCCATATGGGCATTGGCAACCCAAGGAAGAAAACCAAATGTAACTGATATTAGTCCAAACCTAAGGGGAGGGATAATTATCAAGAGAGTTTTCAAAACTTCAACAACAAAAGCTACAAGCCTAACAGTTAATGTGGCCAAATTGGCCCAAAAGACAGCTGAGAGAGAAGAGGTTGAAAATAAAATTCTGATGGAGAAGTACAACAAAATAATTGGACAATATAGTAGGATGCAACAAAGGAATGTTGAGCTATAATCTGAAGTAGATGGGCTGAAATATGGGTAGGTAGGAGAATCCTCCAGTGCTCTTGGTACCAGAGCATTACCTCCTACTTTAGGATCCATCCCCCCTACTAATCTAATTGTTTCTACTCTGAAATCTCCCATCCAGACACCTATTCTTAGTCCTACACCAAGGCCAATTGAAGAAGAAGTTGAGTATTTTATGGATCCCACCAAGAAGAAAATGTTAAATAAGATCACAAAATTATAGGTTGCCTTAAAGGCAAGTGAGGATGGTGCAACTGCCAAACAAAATGAGGTGGTGGACATAGTTTTGAGGCATTTAAATGAGAAGGTGGATGGTAGATTACCATATGTACATTCCTTATATTCTTTATTTTTGGATGGAATAAAAAACATAAATAGGGACTGGGAAATAGTTTTGCCTTTGGCTGAGAAGTGGATCCCTAGGGCTAGTGATTTGGATATTTTGTATAAGGCCTCTAGGTTTGATGTAGACAATAGGCCCCAGTCATTGAAGCGTACTCAAATCTTTGTGAAATAATTGAAGGGATTCCGAGCCCTACTTGATGATTTGAGTAGTAGAATTAGGGAGCTAGTGAAGAGATTTGATGACTGGAGTGATACATTTTTTCAAGACATCACTGATGCACAAGGAAATGTTAAAAAATTGCAGCAGTGGTAGGAAAGGGCAGAAGAAGTTATTAATGCACAAATCAAATCGATTTGTGATGATTCTGATTATGACCTGTTGGTAAGTAGCATGGATAAAATAATTAATACCAACACATTCTTAGAGTCTTTTGAAAGAGAAGCCAATCAAGTTGTAGTGAAATATACACCTTACAATACTAAGGTAAATGAGGTGGTGAATTTTGACTGGCCAATGGATGAAGAGTATCAAAAATGGGTGGACAATTATTTAACCGAAGAGGAGTAAAATAGTGTCTACTACCGGCAACTAACAACTCAACGGTTATAGTTGTAACTGATTATGGTTTTGTCTCCATGACGGATTTTTGGTGCAGGTTTTGTGGTTTGGCCAATGCAGCAGCTATTCCCTAATGAGTGGAATTAACAAGAAGATGCTCCGGGACTTGGTGATTGTAATCATATTTTTGAAATGTCACAAGATGGTCCAATTGACCAGTGACATGTGTATTTTCTGGCCCGATGCTTGTTTGCTCCTTCATTTTCTATAAGAAGGATTTCAAGGCCAGAAATAAGGGTTGGCAAGCTAGATATTTTGAGGTCGAGTCTAGCCATATTTGAAGAGCAAGTTGTAAAGCCTGATTGTTTTAGTGTAAATGCAATTCAGGTTTTGTGTCATTTTGTAGTCGGGTTTTGGGTTTATGAAGGTTTGATATTTCATAATAGTACTAGCATTTGAGTTATAATGATTCATTTCAAGCTCATGTCTCTCCTTTGTATAAGCATATCATAATTTTGACTAATATAATCAAGGGTTATTGCGTTCATCTCACTATTGTGGTGTGTATGACTTCCATTTTGGCTTTATTTCAAAGAATTAATTAAAATGTTTGATTGGAGTTATAGATGGATATGTTTATAAAGGGATTGGGTAAGAAGTATTGGGTTAGGATATAAATTGATGATGTTGTAAGGCAATTGTTGTCAGAGATCTTATATGCTATGTGTTTGAACCTGTTATGGAACTTTAAATGTTTGTGAACTTGACTCCCTAATGGTATATGGCACTAGTCTAAATCATATGTGTTTGTGAGGTTCTGTGTCTGTTTGTCTCTACTTAGAGCTTGCTACCAAATTGCAAACTAAATGACTATCTTAAGTAGTGAAATATTGTTGTAATCATCTCATGCTCCAAGTAGTTGGTATTATTGATGAAAATCCAATTCAATTCAGTATTATCCTATTCTGTTGAGCTATTAAATGGGATTATCTGTTAATTGTTAATGATTGTTTATAATTTCGGTGTAGAGATTATAAACATATTATAGGGACCACCCTCCTGGGTTTTGTAGAGCCCGAAGTGTAGGAGGTTTATTATTAAAATCCTCATCAGTTGGTCCAGGTCCTTCAAGCTGCCCTCGATTAGAATTGGCAATTCTATAGGTAGAATAGAACATAAACTTGGTTACAGTAATTAAAACCAACATGTGCGGTAGTTAGTTTCTTCTTGAGTAGGTCAAATGCTTCTTGATACTTCTCATTCCATTCAAATTTATTTCCCTTCTTCTACAAAGAAGTTATAGAAAAATAAATTTTAGAGAAGTTCGCCACAAACTTTCTGTAATACCCCACCAACCCCATAAAACTTCTCACTTCAGATACATTCTTGGGTACAGGCCATTGAACTACTGCTAGAATTTTTGCAAGATCTAATGCAATTCCATTTGTTGATATTACATGCCCCAAATAATGTACCTTTTCTCGGAAGAAAGTACACTTGGACAATTTTCCATATAGCTTATGCTCTCTTAATTTTTGCAAAGCCATTTCTAAGTTTTTGCAATGCTCTTCTTCATTTCTAGAATAAATTAGAACATCGTCTAGAAATACCAACACAAATTTGTTAAGATAGTCTCTGAATACACTATTCATGAGATTCATGAATGTTTTTGGTGCATTTGTTAAACCAAAAGGTAGAACAATAAACTCGTAATGTCCATAGCAAGTTCAGAATGTTGTTTTAAAGATATCTTAATCTTTAACTCTTAATTGGTGATATCCAGATCTCAGATCTATTTTAGAGAACACAACTACACCTCTCATTTGGTAAATTAGATCATCTATGTGTGGCAATGGATACTTATTCTTTATTGTAGCTTTGTTAAGCATACGATAATCGATGCACAAATGCAATGTTCCATCTTTATTTTTGACAAATATTATAGGTGCTCCCCAAGTTGAAACACTTGGTCTTATCAGTCCTTTAGACAACAATTCATCTAATTGAGTCTTTAGTTCCATAAGTTCTATGGTGGTCATCCTATAAGGTACCTTTGATATGGGCTCTGATCCAAGAACTATATCAATTGAAAAGTCAAAAAATCTCTTGAGTGGTAATCCTGGTAGTTCCTCAGGAAATACATCAGAATATGCTCTCAAAACTAGATACTTCTCAATATCAGATTCTCCAGTTTCTGCAATTTCTCCATCCTCTATCTCCTATTAACTCTAGTAGTTTTCTTCTTTATTTCCCTAGTTCAATCCATCAATTTTCACGGAAAAGAGTCTACATCCTTTCTTCTTAGCTTTCTTAAGTTGCATTGCTAAGATTTGCTGAATTTTTACTTCCCTAGGTATTCCTTGAATTCTAACTTGGTTCCCATGGTCATCTAGGCATTTAACTATTTTGGCATTGTAGTCAACTATGGCCCTATGTCTCAATAACCATTTCATTAAAGGATAACATCATAAGATCCCAATGGAGTGACATATAAGTTGTCTTCATTAAAAAAATTGGGAAATTCTATCCTATCCTCGAATAGACATTTATCCACCTTTTCTCTTGTGTTATTTGCATATTCAACATTCCATGTCTTGCGTTCTTAGTTTATTTATTTGCTATTTTGGGTGAAATAAAATTCTCAATAGCACGCATATCAATCAAAATAGAAATAGGAAAACCAAAAAGAGTACTTGGTGTTTCAATCGGTGTCACCTGGTAGTCAGCTTGACAATTTTCAATTGTAGCATGAATCCTTTGTTGAAACATCAACTGTTGGCTAGGTAGTGAATTCCCGAAAGATTGAGATCTAGAGGTTTTGTTGGGACACTCTCCTGCATAGTGATCCCCTTTACAAATAAAGAACCCAGTTGGTGGTCCTCTTTTCCCAGAAACTTCTCTAGATTTTCTAGTGCTTTCACTAGTCTTGGGTGTATTACTAGACCTTGAGTTGTTCCTTTTTCAATCTCCCTTGAAATCCTTACCATTGTAATAAGTTCTCTTGCCCTTGGACTTGGTAGCATTACGCACAAGTTCTTCTTTCTTCGGAGTTTCCTTGGCGGACACATCAGTTTCCTTCCTTTGTTCTTTCTTTTCTTGATGGTTGGAGTCTTCCCTCAGCTTCTGCTCTTGCCTAACCACCTTCTCATAAACAAGGTCCATGGTAGTTGGACCGTGCATGTCCACTTCATTGCCAACCTTGCCATTAAGTCCTAGGATAAATTTCCTGATTTGGAAACGTCCATCCTTCTGATAAATAGGGACATAATGAAGAAGTCAAGTAAAATTCTCCCAGTACTCGTGCACTATCATGTTTCCCTACTTTATCTCCTATAAATCTGTCAACTTTTTGTCATAAAATATTTGGGGTAGCCTTCTGTTGCGGAGAATTTCCATAAACTCATCCCAAGTCAACTTCCATGAATTGATGTTGAGCTCCATTTTTTTATTAATCCACTAGTTAGAGGCTTCTCCTGCTAACTGGTATGCTCCCCATGCTGCTTTGGTTACTTCATCATAATTCCTTATTTCAAAATACTTCTCCATCTGAGCCAACCAAATTTCAACTTCATCTCCACCGGTGCTTCCATCGAACTTAGGTGGGTATATTTTCTTCATATCCTGAGATAATTTAGTGGTTACCAATTTCTTGATGTTGAGAAGAAATTTCTTCTTCAAAGGTATTTTCTGGAACAACCTTTTCCTTATCCTTTGCTTGTTATAGGTTAGTTAACCTAGCGAGGATTTGGTCTAAACGAGCTTCCATTCATGTGGCTCCTGGTCCTTCTTCTTGACTGTTTCTGGGATTATTTCTTGTTTTCTCATAAGTTTTAACCATGGTTATTTTCAATTAACCTGGATATTTTATTCATGTTAGCCTTTAATTATATTAAACATGTAACTTTATGAAGAAACAAAAACTCATGAACACAAAATACAATTTTTTTCTTGAAAACACACAGTTTTATTCATAAGAGAGGATTCAAAATCCTTTTGGTTACATTGATCGACTGTTTAAATAATCGAGGGGAGAGTATCCATCGAATTCACTCTCAGATACATAACTTAAAGGGGTATATTCTATAGATCAAGAGAATTGTTGCTCCCACTCTTTTTGTTCGTCTCTTAGTTGTTCATATCTATCCCAAAATGAATAGTAACCCTCGGATTTATTGTCCAATGCATAATTGTGGAAATTATTATCAATATGGTGTTCATCAACAAGTTGGTCTACAATTTTTGTAGATGTTTGTTCATGAGACCGTTTCTCATCTGGCGGTGTCCTTGGCGTATAACCTTTTGATTCCTTACTTGACGAGATTGATATTACCTCAGTCAATGGTTGGAATCTAGGATCCCTAATGATAAATCAAGGACTTGTGCTTTCCTCATATGGCATGTCCCTAGATAGTGGCAAAGATTTAGACTTGTCCGATGAGATGGCAGGTAAGTAGTTGTACATAGCCTCCATTCTCATCATTCTCTTCACATTGTTGATTTGAGTTAGTGCATGACTAAAGGTCTCAGTGTCACTCAACCAGATTGCATTATCTACGTTGGTTCCCTCGATTGTCCTAACAATGGCCTCTTTTTCCTTCTTAGCCTTCAGGTAACGTTTGTTCCCGATTACGGACTTGCGAGCTGTCAATCTGATACGTACCATCCTGACACAAGAATTTTCACAAAAAGCTAATATTGGAAAGGAAAGTTGATGAGCTCATAGGTTTCGGTGTTTAAACCTAGTAGCTCTGATACCACATGTAACGACCCGGTTCTACGTAAAAAATAAAATTTAAACTACAACTTAAAACATGCATATGAGAAGTATTTAAACAACTCTTTCCTTTTCATTAAAAATAAATAAGATTCATGCTAACTAATAAAATGAAATCTTTTTCCTTTCATTTAAACAAGACAACATATCTCAAATGACAAAACTATTCTTTTTCAAATGAACATCAAAGAAAATATACATACGTGCACATACATAGCTCGATTGAGCTTTTCAACTAATAGTGGTAAGAAGGTCTAGGAATTCGCCTTTCAAATCTTGGTGCCTCAATAGCCTGGTAAGGAAGAGAAACATCACTCAGGCGCTTTTCCACCAACCATGGACTTATAATGCGGTTCCCCGCACATCTATCATTCGATAGATGGCCATACCTTCTACAGAGAGATTAGTTGGGTAACTGATACTGTAAACCGACTGAGTATAGTGGTGTGTCCTACATAGCTAGAACCTGTACATATGGTAAACTCTTGATCTAGTATGCAATATGGGATCACAGTGGGCATGACAGTGTATTCATCACTCAATCAAGAGAACGCTATTCATCTACACTAATTTGGCCAAAGTGTTTAATCAGTATCTCTACTGAGGGTCAACTGCCACATACACTAATCAGGGTTGATTTGAGTTAGGGCTATCTTACACTATGCGTAGGTCATTTGTCCTTTTGTGGTAATTCGTACCAAGACATCCTACATCAATTTAACCTATTGGGATGAATCTACATCACAAGTAATACCAATACTTTCTCCTACATGGGAATGGACATTTCCTAGGAGTGTAGATAGCTTACTAAGTTGACCTAGTAGCTTAGTCAAGCTATAAGGTACTTGATTATGAACTCATCACAGTCCTAGTAGTATCTAAGGTAATGAATACTCTCCATTATACAAAGATCATATAAGTAAAGAAAATAATAACTAGATGCATTGTATATCTTTGGAAAGGAATGTTGCTTTCTAATACAAACATGCATTACATATACCTTATTTACTTAATGTATCTTTTAGACATTCAAAATTCAAGCTTTATATAACAACATCATATTATATTTACCTAATCGTGTCTTTACAGGTTCTAACTATAAAAGCAGAATAATACTTCAAAGGTTTAGTATGATTTCTTTAAAAAGCCGGGAGAAATGAGAACAAGATAATCATGTCTATAATTAAAGCTTCCACAAATGATGATGATAGTCTTTTCCTGTAGTAAATCAGATTGCAGAGTTTCTTTGTTCTTTCACACAGTAGAACACTCTTTCCAAAATTCGCTCTCACATAGAAAAATGATGATTCTTCATAGAATAATGGTTACTCATAGCAATGATGCTTTTTCTTAGATTATGGCCACTCATAGTAAATTACTTCTCAAAATAATGGTATGAATAAGGATGCACAAGATGACAAATAGATTGCTCAAGAAAACATAACGAATAAGTGTGAATTGATATGAACTGGTAAATTATTTGCAGCAATTCAAAGCCTTTATATAGACTCTGAAGAGCAACGCATTTCCTTATGTAAACTAACAAAACATTCAAGCAGACTTATTCAAAGGCACTTGGCTGGTTTCCAAGCCCTTACTCAGTAAATTTGGTAATGATTCAACTTGTATTATTGATAGCAAAACCATAATTTTTCAACTGTTCAACATAATTCACCACTTATAGGTAATTCCTAAAATTTGGTGCTAGCAAGAAGGTGATTCACCTTGCTGGAAAAAGTCTTGGTTTATTAAGCAACATCAATAACCTTTTGGCTGTGTCACCCCTGTTGATTTGTTCTCCTTGGTGAAGCGCTCTTGCACAGTTGCGTGGTTCAACTTCTTGCGCCATTTTCATTTCACGGGAAAACTCTCAAATATTTTCAAAATGACTTTATTAAGTCCATATTTATGCATCAAATATTTCCTTTTAAAAATTAGAGAAACCTTAACTTATTTTCGAATTTATTTCATGATGAAAATAGATAAAGTCGATTTCCATTATACTTGGCAACATTCGATTTCCAAATATATGATGATAAATGAATAAACAATGATATTTATTAATAAAATAATATAGATATAATTTTATTAATATTATATTTATTTATATACGTATTGAGGTAATAAATAATTATATAAATATATATATATATATTATTACCTTAAGTAATATATATATATATTTATGTTATTATTTTTACTTTAATATGTATATTTATTATATAATATTAATACGTGTATATATTTATTTACACGTATACATATATGTATATATATATATATATATATATATACATATATATATATTATATATGCATATATAACTCTTGCAAAATATATCGTAATCCAGTTTGTTATTTCCAATATGTTTATATATGTATCTATACATATATACATATACGTGTAGATGTAAATCAATGAGCAATAATAATATAATTTATTATTATCCAAAATGTAACAGGTGGTGTATATACATATACATATGTATATATACATCCATATATATTTTGATATACACACATGTATATGTATACCATATCGATGCAACTGTGAGAGCATATCCATTTTCTAGTTACATGCTTGTATCGATATGTATATAAATATGGATGCGTGTATATAATATATATATATATATTCCCTATCTAACTTCTTGCATTCAAATACGATCCATTGAAATGAACTAAATAACATGAGACAACAATAGACAAACATCTCCTACAAAAGGTACAAGAGAAGACATGACTCCTAATGCCAGTCTATTTCTAAGGATGACTTATCTAATTCAACTGACTTAGATACTCACTCTAAGGTGAAGTATGTGTATACTCAGATACTTCACATTACGGGTTAACCGGCCAAGCCCCTCTCCCAAGTGATATTTCCCCTTCGCCTGGAGGAATGGTACCTATACTTGCGTCCACTGACATATGTCCATGGAAGTCAAATGCTCACAACATAACAGTATAGATAAAACATTTCACAAGTTAGAATATTAACGACTCTATAACTTAATATGCATCATTTCATCAAGAATAACATCCATTGAAATACATTAAAATGAGACAATCATTAAACATAAGAATACTCAAATTTGACAACAAGATACATATTTCATTCAAGCATTGAGTTCAGATTACAATCTTTCGGCCCTATGCAATACTATTACCTAGTAGCTTACAATTCGGGGTGTAACAGATATGAAGATGGAAGCCTAGTAATTGCATAAGGGGAGATGATAGAAAAGTTAAGTTCTCCCATGGTAAATGAAGGAAGGCAAATAAATTGGTAATCACAAAATAAGTAAATCTATAAAACTCTGAATTGTTGTACCTTAGCTACTTCTCTCTGCTTCTTATAGAAAGGAAGGAAACAACATACCGAGAAAGACAAAATGGTATGTATTCCTTGCTCATTGTATTCATTGTATAGTTATGTTATTAGAAAGGAGAAACATGAAACATGATGATGATAGTAAGAAGAAATGGAAGTTGAAAAAGTTGCAAAACTGTAATGATAGTTTATAAAAATCAAAAAATATAATCAAAACTATTGAAGTACAAATATAAAATGAATTTTTAAAAATAGATTTTTCTAAAAATCTGTATAATCCCTTAAAAATCGCTTTTCTTGAGTTTTAATAGGTAAAAGTGGTCTCTATTGTTGTTCTGATAAGAGTTTTATAGGAAAAATACAGTTTAATTATTTCGTATTTTCATGTTCTTGTTTAAGTGTATTTTCTGCTTAAACTTAAGGAGTTAATTGTTCCCATGCAAAATTTAAAATTGTGGGAAAAAGATAATTTAGATCTTTCCCTATTTTAGTGGAGTAGTTATTGTTTAGGAATTGAAATAAGTAGTTGAAAAAAAAGAGGGTTGGAAATAAACAACTACATATTGATAAACACATCATGTATCTCCAAAAAAAGAATTATATCCTTTTCATTTACCTCTAGATTTTACCTACAAAATTATTATTAAAACTATTCATTAATACATGTAAATTTTTTTTTATATATTTAGAAAAATAAAATTTAAAATTGTTGTTAAAATACAAACAAGAAAATTAAATATTCATAGGGCCACAAACTCTACAAATGACTCCTTAAAAAATTGAGTAATGACTGCTAGCCAAAATAAACTAGAAAGTTGCATGGACCCTGCCCTTATTATAATGATTAGTTGAGAAATTTATGATGAATGGTGAGTTAGACAAGACTTAATTATATGTGCTGATTAATTTAATAGAAACAACCTATTTATTATATAGAAACTCAAATTGTAAATATATAAGTATAATCAAACTATATTTATTTTTTTGTTTTATATTTAATAAATTTTTTTTTTTTTTTTAAGTTCTAAAAAAGAAGAAAACATACAAAGCATTACAAAGAACAATCCCAAAGGAAATATATATATATATATTTGTGTAGCAGTGAGGAATACTCAAAAAGAGGGTGTATGCTTGTGTAGAAAAAATTGTTTTGAACTAAAATATTTTTGTAACAAGCTTTTATAGGTTCATTGTTTTGGTGATATTGGTAGGAATTAATATATTTATAAAGCTCATTGTTTTGGTGAAATTGGTAGGAATTAAAATATTTTATAGGTTCATGTTCAGTGGGATATTAAAGTTTATTAAAATCAAGTTATTATTTGGGGATAGTATTAGGAATTAAGTTATTTTATTGGTTCATGTTGAGATAGAACATTGAAGTTTATTTTTTAATAAAGATAAATTAGAGGTTTTGAAAGGTTCTTGAACTCTTTATAATGTTAAAATAAGATATAGTAATGAAGTCTAGAGCTCAAAAAAAGATCACAACAATGATTACAAAGTTGAACAACCAACTAACAATGCCCATAAAATAGTCCAACATGTGCAAGAGAATAATTTTTTTTTCAAAGATACATCAAGAAAACCATCGAATTATGGCATCTTGAATCCAAAGTACTACAATGAGATCTAAATATGGTTGTCAAACTTAGTCATTGACTCATCGGTATTAAAATTCGTATTTGGTGTTGTTGGAGCCCTATTTGACATGCCTCAAACTAAATTTTTTTAAGTCTTCTCCCACTTTGTTTTAGTTTCTTTTTTCAACCAACCATTTATAATTTATCTAAGAGAATCTAAGAATTTTTTCCCTTTGTAAAAAAATTCCTAAATGTTTCCCTGTGTCATCTCCCATATGTCTATCACATGTTAAAGTCTACAAAAAAAACCAAAAAAAATCTAGGGTTGGGTCTATTTGGGTCATTTGCTCAAGAATTTTACTATTGTCAAAGTTTCAAACTTTAAAATTTGTTCATCTTAGCATGCATTTCCTTGATCATTTGTCTCAAAATTTCTCTAAATATGATTTTTGTACAATTGACATCTTCCTTACATTCATACCATCCATCCAAGCTCCAAAACCCCAACCCAATGTCCTATAAATTTTTTGTGCAAAAAATTTCAATCTTGTACTTCTCACAATACCATTTCCCTAATTGACCCAATATTCTAACAAGGAACCCAAACAAAATAGGAAATAAAGACATTAGAGAATTTTTAATTTCACAAACTCCTCAACATAGTTCAAAATAAAATATGCAACCAAAATTATATTCAATGGAAAAAAAATAAAATTAGCACTCTACTATTTCACCTACCCATCGATAACTCTAGGATACTTTATCTACCAAATTAATGGTGTGCACCCTTTTAGGGCTATTTCTATAGGGTTTTAGGGGCATCTTCAAGTTCAATCACTCATATTGTAGAGGATATTCATAGGTTCTAGAAGAACATTGATCCATGCATTGGAAGTATACATGGGCATGTGTAGACACAATTTTTAGTATCATTCAAAGAGGGAAAAATCAGATGAGGTATGGGTGTACTCTATAGTGTATCAATTTAATTATTCATGAATTTAATGGGTATTTTCTTGTTCGTCTTTGATTATGAATTTTGTTGAATAATAAGATATAAAATTTTATTTTTTAATTTAATTACGTCCAAAACGCTTCCTATGTGAAGTCCTCCGAGTTAAACTGTGCAATCAAAGGTCAACATCGTCTGAGTATCGTGCAAGATGATTGAATGTATCTACATCGTTCATTTTCATCAGTGTGGATTGAAAGACAAAGGTTGTTGATAAAATGCTCCACCACACATGTTCCAACAAAGAGCTCAAAAAAATTGAGTGCAATTCCCAAACCAAATCCAAAGATTCATCATTTATTTTAAGTGTTGTTGAATCAGAATAGCAGGTTCAAATGCTAAGCTGTAAAAACCTTCCCCATCGAATGTCACCCTCTGCATATGACCATGGCGCCTTTTAAGAATTTCTAGTACTAACGAATGAAATTGTATGGGAGCATATTGAAAATTGACCTGAGAAGAGATTTAAGAGATTATCAAAACATGCATAGCTCTTTAAATTTGGATCTCGCACATATGTGGTCTGGAAATGTTTGACCTGAATCCGTCTACCACATAGGAACATTTATTTGCATGGGTTCTTCATCTAGTTTAGAACAAGAGGGCATCAAGAGCAACATCTACAATAGCTTTCTCGACTTCTCTTAGAGTCCTAGAGTGCCCACAACTTTGGAAAGTGAGCCTATTAAATAAACTATCAGATACCTTGAATTGAAGAGCATGGTCTGGCCTTGAATTAGCTTATAGTAATCTAGGATTACTCAGTACATCATGCGGGAGGAATCTAACTATAACTGTTCTACAAACCAAGTGTATATACCCTACTGCAATCTGTTTTTGGTCTAGAGATGGCTTATAGTAATATGGGATTACTCAATATGCCATGCAAGAGGCATCTAAATGTAACTATTCGACAAACCAAGCATAGATACCCTACCCTGAAGGATTTGAACTTGTGACCTCTCTTTCAAAAGTACAAGTTCTCCACCATTAGACCAACTCAAAGGTATGGCCAACTCAAGAGTACTAGTAGAAGGGAAAGAAATCTTTGTTTAGACATAATCAGTTTGATAGGTTGCAGGATGTGGTTGCTGCCATTCCTGCCACTTACACTTCAAACATGTACCAATAAAACATACATTGAATACATCATAAAATAATGTTATAAAAGTATATGTTTGTATTGGGAGAAGCACATCAATGAATGCACAATAGTTGATTTTACATATCTAATCAAGCTAAGAGTGTACATTTGTGTGAAGTGAAGTGAATAAGTGGGGTGAGGATTTAAAAGCATGGTTAAAGTAGTTCCATGGTGAGCTGGGAATATGTTAATTTAATTTGTATATTTAAAATTATATGTTATATTTTATAATAAAAATTATTATATATAAATATAAAATAAATATAATATAATTAATGTATAATATTTTTTAAGACACTACACATTAAATTATATATAATTCATATGTAAAATAAAATAATTATAATAATTATGTATTATAATTATATATATAAATAATACTATAGATTATAAAAAATGGTGATGGCGCAGTTGCAGGTGAGTGGGCGGCAGAGGCAAGTGGGTGGCAGAGGCAGAGTGGGAATGGTCACTGGAGATTATCAAGCAGAGGGTTGCCAACAAGGAATGGTGTGAAACTCAAAGGAAGAGGTACTGGAGGATCATGATAAACAAAGTGATAGAAATTTAATCGGAAGTAGAGTCGGAGATGGGATACCTTGGTATGATGTTGAGGAGCAGTTATCGCCCTTTGCAATGGGAGCCAAAGCAATCCGACTTGGTAGTAGGTGGCCAATCCAACAGGCACCCAACAATGGAAAGAAAATCATTGGCCAAAAAAATGGAATCTCGCCTAGTAAATCATGCCCAAGCAGGAGGTGAGAAAAAAGAAAGGAAGTGCTGGAAGCTACCAGCACTTGGAGGATCCTAGAATACTCCATATAAATTGATATTTCTGTGTTGGCAAAGAAGGAGGTGAGGGAACAGAGAAAAACCGCACTAATTGGAAAGGTAATTGGTGGAATCCGAGCAGACATAAGATGAGAGAATGGGTGTTAGCAAACTAGAGCTCCATAACAAAGTTAACTTTCCTACCAAAGAACTTCTTTATGGCAGAGTTTGAAAGCGGGAAAGATCTGGATGAGGTGTTAGCCTAGAAACTAGTATACACAAATGGTCCCAAAATTTTAATTCTAAGAAGATGGCCCCATCTAAGGTTGAATGTTGGATTCGTCTATAGAATCTACCAATGAAATATTGGATGTGCGAATATTTAAGGATGATTAGCTCCAAATTGGGGCTTGTTTTAGGGCTAGACATGGGCAAGGATGACTTGGCCCTCTTTGTAAGAATGAAATTAATTAGAATCAGGCCCTGCCAAAAGTAATCTCACTACTCCAAAAGGCTTTTGGGATTATCTAATTGAAGTAAAAGAATGGAAATATTTCTACCTAAAATGTGGAAACAAAGAGCATTTTGAGAGAGCTTGCCCAAGATTACTAGCCAAAAAAACATCATAGGTGTTAGAGATTCCCATCATTCAACCAAATGGTGATATGTGGCATGGTATGGGAAAGAAGAAAGATGGTGACCACAATGGAGTTGACGCAACACACATGAAGGTTGGTGAAGGGGAAACAATTTCTTGAGTTGAAAAATTAGATGAAATGTTAGGGGGGGAAGAGCGATGGGAACATGGTAGGAGTTGTCTACAAAGATGACAAAGAAGATTGACTCAGCCAAAATACCATTTCTGCAATGAGAGAGGCTTGAGGTACATGAAGAAATAAAATGATTCCCTTTAGATCAGATGAAGTGATCGAAGGAAGGGGAGGGTGGTTGGGCCAACTCAGAGCCATGTCAAAAATCGAAACCTTGAAACTCCCCTTCAATTGTGGATGATGGAGAGATTTTTGTAGAAGTGGTTGTTCCTAGATTAGATGAATCAAAAGAAGGAGGTAAGAAGGATGGGAACCCTATTGAAGATAACACCAACTTAGGAGATCAAAATTTGGCTTATGAAAGTGTAACTCCAAGCCTACGTGAGCAAGGAGAAGAGCAAGACATAATAAAAGACCTAGGGTTGGAGCAGATGGTGTGCTTAAACGTTGGGGAGTCTATTTATGTTATGGATTCCCCTCCAATTTCAGAGGTTGGGGAGTCTATCGATGTTATGGATTCCCCTCCAATTTCAGAGGTTGGGGAGGAAGCAAATTTGGAATGAATTGATATAGTTGAGTCAAGAAACATAAGCCAAACTACTCATTAGTCCCTCAACTTGGGGAGTAGTGGGAAGGTAGGAAGGAAGATAAATAGGAAGAAGTGAGAAGAGGAGGAAAGAGACTAGGGTTCACCAAGCATCAAAGAGTACCTACTGAATTCAAAGAGTAATGAATATAATCACTTGGAACGTTAGGGGCTTAAACTCCCCTAATTAGGGATTCTGGGTCAAGTACCATTTAGACCTTTTAGTGCCGACATTTTAAACTTGCAAGAAACAAAATTGAATGGGAAAGATGCAGAGAGATTTCTATATTGATACAAGAAATAGGAAGGTGTCTGGGCAGAATCAACGAGAAGCTCTGGTGGGTTAATGATAATGTGGAACTTGATGAAGGTGGCGATCACATAATACTCTCCAGATCCAAACTTCATTTTGTCTAAGGTATGAGTATTTGGATCTAACCTCTAATTTTTTCTATTTAATGTGTATGGTCCAATTAGAATGAAGGAAAAATATAGGTTATGGGATGAACTCACTACCAAAACATCATCCTTGGTGTTGACTTCAATACTATTCTAGAACTTAAGGAAAAGAGCGGTGGACTATCAAGTGACATAGTAGCTATGAAAAAATTCAAAACATAAATTGTTTCTAGGAATGGACTAGTTGATGTGGTTACCAAGAATGGTTGGTTCACATGGAACAATCGAAGATTGGGTTTTGCCAATATTGTAGAGCATTTGGATAGATTCCTTTTCCCTGCCAGTTGGCTAAGATCAAACTCTATTTGGGAGGTAGTAGTATTACCTTTCTCAAGTTATGATAATCACCCAATTGCCTTAAATATTTGGTCAGATAAATAATTGGTCCACTATAGTTTTAAGTTTGAAAAAATGTGGCTTAGAAATGAAAAAAAATTGCCTGCAATTGTAGAGTGGTGGGGTTTAGCAAAACATAGAACATGGAGCTAGACGCTTCTAGTTTATATCTAAACTTAGGATGATAAAAGAGAAGCTAAAAATCTCAAATATAATAATATTTGGGGACATGTTCAAAGAGAAGCTTCACATGGAAAAGGAGTTGGGGACACTTCACAAAAAGCCATAGTGCAAGACATGATAAATACTAAATTTCTAGAAGAACATGGATTGACGAAGGCAATAAAAGAGGTCTTAGCTAGGGAGGAGATCTTCTAGAAATGAAAATTAAGAGAGTTTTTCTTAAGTGAGGAGTTGAATACGAGCTTATTTCATAATATATCTAAAATGAAAAGGATAAGGAACTATAGAAACAATATCAATAATAGAGATGGGGTGCATTTGATGAGCAAAGAGAAAATCTAGGAGGAAGGTGTTAATTACTTTAGGAACCTATTGGCCCTAGAAGATGAGGTAGAGCTAGTAGATATGATAAATATATTGGCTTTGGTCCCCAAATTAGTTACGTAGGAGACAAACTCATAACTAATGGCCCCATTTACAAAGGAATAAATGAAGACCGTAGTATTTGAATTGCACTCAGACAAGTCCCTAGGCCCATATGGCTATTTTAAACTCTTTAATTAGAAGTGTTGGATTTTTATCAGTAATGAAGTTTAGGAGGTGGTGGAGGACTACAAAAAGAATAGGAAAATACTAAAACAAATCAATAATACCTATATAGCCCTAATGAGGAAGAAAGAGGATGATGCCTCATTCATTGACTTTAGGTTGATATTATTATGCAATACAATTGATAAGATCATATCCAAATCAATGGAAAATAGATTAAAAGTAGCCATAGGAGATATAATTTCACAAGTGTAGATTGGTTTCACACTAGGAAGAGAGACTATGAAAGGAATAATCATCGCCAATGAGGTTATTAACTCAGTTCAAATAAGTAGACAAAGAGAAATTATCCTCAAGCTAGATATAGGAGAAGCCTATGATAGAGTAATCCGGTGCCTTCGAATGAAGATACTTGAGGCTCTTGGTTTTGGAGCCTGGAATGGTTATTTAGATGCACATTTCAACTGTGAGATAAGTTTAGACTTGATCAACTACACCCCCTATGGTTTCTTTGAGTGCACTCATAGGTTGTGGCAAGGGCCTCCCTCTCTATATTCTTGTTTGTTATAATGGTTGATGCACTAAGCATATTGATAAAAACAAGTGAGGTGAGTGGTGTATGGTGGTGCAATAGGGTATCATATAACTGTTACCAATTTTTTAGCGTCTTGCTTAAAATTAGTACTCATATGAGCAATTACTTGTTGGGGTACAAATTTTTTTATGACAATTTATCAAATGAATTTTTGTTCTCAAAATAAAAGTATGTTTAGGAATGATTTGAAAAATCATTCAACAGTTTAGGCTAAACTGGTTGAATAGTTCAACAAAGCAAAAATCAAACAAACTTCATTCAAGGAAACAATGTTCAAGCTGAACTATTCATTTATTGCAATTGTTTTTGAATAAGGCATTGTAGACAAAATAAAATAATGCAGGAAAATCATTTGATTAGAGAATAGGTGTTTCAAGCAATTCCAATTGCATTGTTTCATTGTGCAATCATAATAAATTTAGAAAAATAATGTAAGCCATTGCATGCCATGAATAATTCATTTATTGATAAATATATTTCTGTTATCCCACACAAACCGTGGATGGACTAAATTGGTTCAACTCAATAAGAGGAACAAATCATATAACTAAAGAACAATTTAATGAAAATAGCATGAAAGAGAAAGTCATGTCCATCATTGTGAGGAGGGTTGGTGCAAGGTTGATTCTGTGTGTTCTTTTTATCTTCGTTGTCTTCAGGCTCTAGTTCCTCAGCTCCTGAACCTGCAAATATTTCAATAGTTTGTTAGAGCTCAGGTAATAAATTCCTAAAACATGTTAAGTTTGACAGGAATATTATTTGTACTTGTTATTGAATCAAATCAATTTGAAGGTAAAATAAAAGCTTCAAAATCTGCCAGAACAAATCAAAAAGCTATGATATGATCCACTTTTACTAACTGGTTTGTTTCATGTGCAGATTAAGGGGACAAATCAGAAAAGAATCATTGGTCCATTTTAACATTGTTTGTGTCATATATAGCTATAGGTACAATCATATAGCAGATTAAATATGAGTGGGGATAAATGTGGCTCCCACGAGGGTTGAGCCCAGCTCATACAAATGGAAATAACAATATTCGTAAAATAATGAAGAACAATTATGATAACTTTTATCCATTATGCAAATTAAAGTATTCATGGATGAAAAAGAATCATCATAAGTGATCATAGTTTTCAACGAATGAAACAATTAATACAGTCAGGAATCCAAAAAGCTTTAGAAGTACACCTTTACAGAAATGGGAGATTTCTATTTTATTTAGGAAAATTAAAAACATGCTAATTTTCATATGGTAAAAGAAGAATACATAAGTAAGGCCACTGAGAGTTAAGCTTTTATAAGGTAGGGTTGATTCCTTAATAGGAAATGCCCCGAAAATTGTGACAACCTGGAAGTATATCATTATTTTTACACTTTCTGCGAAGCTACACTGCATATTTTTTGTTTGAGGACAACAAAATAAAGGGTTTTAAAAAGTAAACTTTTTACTCTGCATATTTTGGGGTATCAAAGCATTTTTCAACAAAGATGTAAAGATTATACAGTTTTAAAAAGAGAACATGCTCATGGTAGCCTCTCTATGAGAGGATTTTGATAGAGGAATAAAATTACCAGCAGAGAGAAGGGGAAAACTAACAGAGACAAAGAGTTTTGTTCCTTTATCAAGAATAGATATAATGTCAGGCTTTGTGTTTTTCAGAGGGCGAGTTGAGAAGCTAAAAATTTCCTTTATTTTGGCAGAAACAAGACTCAGAATGCAAGAGCCAAATTTTTGGCCATAGGGAAACAAGAAAATCTCTATGAGAAAAGCGAGATTTACAAGAAAGGTTAATGCATTTTCTTTAGATATTATGAAATCCATCCTTCTTCAAAGAAAATCATGAGAAAAAACCTCTAACAGTGACGTAGCTGGTAAATCAAATAAGTCTACATAGGTAAAATGAATGGATGAGCATGGCTATAGGAGAGAAAATCTTACCCAATTAATTGCCTCTTATTCTTCAAAAGATCTCTTCCTGAGGACGTTTCTAGGAGGCTCCAATAGCATGAATTTATGGCGGCCAAGAACCAGAGGCAAAAAACAAAAGATAAGAATATGAAAAGAAATGTCAGGAGAATGAGAGAGGTCGTGACCATTAACAATGATAATTAAAAGGAATATTTTGCATCTTGAATAGGTTTATCCATGGTGGCCACAGGTAAAGAACAAAAAATGAAAGAAAATATCAGTAATATAGTGAGGCCGTGCTATAATATATAAAAAAAGAAATTTCAAAATCTTCTCAAAGTGTAAGAAAATTTATATATCCAATAGAAAAACTAGACTTACCATGCTCCAAACCCTCAGATATCCTTCAAAAATGGCATTAGAAGAAAAAATTCCTTGTAACAGGTTGGCTAGGGTTCACCAATGGTGGCCTCCTCTCACAGCATGAGTTTCCAACAACAAGAAGAATACAAATACAAATGAATGAATAACATTCATTTTAGGGTTATAACCCTAAGAGGTGCATGGGTAAGAAAGGCATTTTTGCCTCAAGGTTTATTAAAGCTTCTTTCATTTTTATGTGTGGCATTTCTATGCCTTGTGCTATTTTAATATCTCAAAAAGATCAAGTCTTAGTTTTTGATCTTTTTTGTTTGACTTAGTCAATAGAGCATTTCATTGTGGATTTTATTTTTATTTTTTATTTTTTGCATTTGAAATAAATTGTAAAACCTTATTTAAGTGATAAATTATAAATCACTATAAATAATGTTATCTTCAAAATGCAAGAGATATTCCCTTTTGGTAAATTTGAATTATTTAGAAGTTTTTTTTATTTTGCATTAAAGTCATATTGTGAAACATTTGTTTTAAGTGATGAATTATAAATCACTTTCAAATATATGTTATTATTGAATGCAAAAATACCTTTATTACACTTTTCAAAGGGTAAGTCAAAAGGGAGTTCAAAATGGAGTTTTGAAGACTTGCTCAAATCATGGAAATGATTGAGAAATTTATGTCAACATGATTGAGATAAATTAGGGATTTTGAAGCCCTCAATTAGGAGATCACCTTCAGTTATGAGTTTTGATGGATTGGAGTGAAATGAGGCACAAAAATGGAGTTTTCTTTCAGTTTTGAGTGTGATTTGGAGGGATTTCCATTTGCATACGGCTCACCAAGTTGGTGAGACTTTGACAACTCATGTTGGAGTTGGTTGGTATTGCATGCCTTGTTTGGAGGAAGGATTGACAACACATGTGATTTTGGAGCCAAAATTCAAATTCGAATTTTGGAGACAATTTCTACAAGTCTTTCTTTTCTTCCAGTGTAGGAGTTAGTTCTTGGTTTGGAGATTGCTATGAGAGAATTCACTCAAATTTTTGTAACTCATGATTTCTTGAGATTTGTAATACAGATATCCGATAGTTTTCAACAAGAAGCTTGTCTTTCCTTCTTAGATTTGTCTTGTGCAAGTATTGTGTGTAAGCTTTTAGGATAAATTTTCTATGATTTCCATGAAATCTTTTTTTTTAATCTTATTGCCTCAATGTCTTTTTTAGATTCAATATGTTATAGTGCAGGTCATTGACTATGTTTTCTTACATTTGTTGAATTCTTGTTATGAAAACATTATCATTTTCTTTCAAACAAACTTCAATCATAGAAGCCTATCAAATGATGTATTTATGAAAAACATACTTGATTGAGATGTGAATCCTTTAGTTTTCAAATTTATTTATCTTGTAAGATTTTAAAAGTAGATTCAGGTCATCTTTCACATATCAATGAATCACCTATTTTAGTTTTATTTATTTCTTAAAAGTCCTTCTATCCCTTTTCACCTGTTATTAAAAATTAGTTTCACAAGAAAATTCAAAGGGAACCAACCCATAATCTGGAGGTCCACTTCATTCCCTGGTCACCCACAACCACGAAGTGGTCCCATGTGTCAATAGGTTGCTATAGTTCATAGCTTAGCAGGGGTGCAAACCTTATTTGACAACAATAACATTGAACATCTCATGCATCAACAATTTTTTGATGACACGACGTTATATAGGGAAGCTAGTTTTGGTGAAGTAAAATAACTTAAATCGATTCTAAATCTATACACTTTGAAGTTAGGAAAAAAGAGAAATAATGAAAAACCTATGATCCTCTTCTTCAGCAAAAATAGGCAAACCCATAGGAGGATCATAAACCACCTAGGATTTATCATCGATGAGCTCCCATACAAATATCTCGGTGTCCCAATCTTCCAAGGAGCTACAAGAATGGAGCACTGGCAATAGGTTGTGTATTGTTAGAAGAAGTTCTTCAACTAAAAGGGTAAATGTCTAATGTTGCCAAGTAGAATCACAATGCTAAGAGTCATGTTTGCTACCATTCCCATATATGCAATGTCCTACCTAAGGCTCACGAAGGTGGTGGAGTAGAGTTTAAATGGGTTATGAAAGAATTTTTGTGGGAGGGATCAAATGATAATCGTTGTTTCCCACTATTGAACTGGGATGTTTTTAGAGAAGAAAAATTTGATGGCAAGGAAACCATTAAAAATATCAACCTATAAAATAGAGTTCTTGGTGCCAAGTTAATTTGGAAGATGTACTCAAAACTGTTGAAAATGAAGGTAAAACTGTAGTAAAATGTAGCTTAAAATTTGTAAATCCTATGTAACTATAGATTCAATTTTATTATTCTTTGTCACAATCTCTTGTGTATTATTAATATTGGATTAGATCAATTTTAATGTTATAGAAAGTAGATAGAAGATTTATAGAAGAAACATGAGACATAATAGAAAGTACATCATATGTACGCAGAGAAAACCCTTTTAGGTAAATAAATCCACTAGAATTTTTCTTGATTGTATTATTTAAAATTTGAGTGAGTTACAATAATACTGATTCAATTCTCCTTGATATGCTTCTTGTGTCTTCAAGAAATCTTCTTCACAACCTGCAATATTTTCTTACAAAACTCTCTCATACAATTGTTGCAATAATAGACAATATTCTTTCTTACAAACTCATAAGAGTTAACATATATAATATCACAAAGCCTCTTGAGAAAATCCACACCTAGGGTTGCCAAGTTGAGTTAAAACATGCATGACAAAGTCAAACAAGAGTCTCCCTCAAATTTGGTGCCCAACATTGAAGTGTTAACCTCATAGTTGTCAAAAATATCTTTTGCAAGATCATCCTCAAAGTAAGCACCCAAACTAGGTCCCAGTTAACTGAACATTATAAATATATTTTCCATTCAATAGTTGTAACTCAAAGATGCCAACTTGGGCACCCAAGGTGGGCCCAAGTTAATCTTTTTTAACTGAAACACATCTATTACTGATTCATGCAAAACAATGTGCATGCATGATCCTCTATCTATTAACTAAATGTATCAACCTGTTATCTATCCATGCAACTCAAGTCAACTAAGATTAACTAACATGAAACTAAAGATAACTAAAACATATCTGAACTAAATTGAACTAAACTAAACTAAAATAAATTGAACTGAACTGAACTGAACTATTTTATAGAACCTCAACATGCATAAATCAAAATCCCTATTTTGTAGGAACTTGAGATGCATTTTCAAAGTGTACTCAATTCACCAACCAACTAATTGAACCAAGGTGGATCCCACCTCCCATGTGGGCACCCATGTGCTCTTATTTTGTAGGAGCTTTCCCAAGGTGTCCCCACATGATCCTATTATTTAGGAATAACTACAAATGTCAAATTAAATGTTTATTTCATTCCAAATTAATTTCTTCCTAATCCTAGTATTGTATGATGAAACACATTCCAAGGACTTAGGAGATACATGAAATATGTTTAGAATGCAATTAACTAGCATCCTATTCCCAACAAAAACTAGATTCCCTATGGTATCAAGTACTAAGAAGCAAATATTTTGATAATGACAATCCAAATATAATTTTGACTATAGAAAACACATGCCCTACTCTCATATCTAGTAGTTCATGTGGGAATTTTGTTCATTTATTATAGATCATATCACCTGGCATATTGGTAACAACAAATTGGTGTTGTTTTGGCTAGACTTGTGGAATGGCCACCCTCCTCTAGTGGAAATGGATAAATTTGTAGAATGCAATCATCTGATGGAAAAGTTGGAAAGTTGCTGCATTGTGGACATGCTAATAGTTGATTTCAATAGGGACATGGAGTGGAGATGGCAACACATACAAAATGCCAGGGTGAGTGAGCAAACAAAAGAAGAGTTGACAGTGGAATTGAAATGCAGGAAGATCCCATTGCTATCTAATGTTGACAAAATTATCTAGTGTGGGGCCAAATCTAGAAAATATAATATCAAATTGGGATATCAAATTTTAAATCTTAAGCATGTATCGAAGGAATGGCTAATAAAATTTTGTTGGAACAAGTCCATCCTACCCAAAGTAGGGGCCTTCACTTGGATTTCCCTCCACAAGCAGATACACATAGGGGATAGACTCCATTTGGTTGGGAATGCTAGTCCTAACCGGTGTCCAATGTGTAAATCAAATGCAAAAAGTGTATATCACCTGCTAACTGGTTATGCGAGAAGCTAGATTGGCAAAGTGCAAGACAAGACAATATCTATGGTTTCTTTAAAAGTTGGGAAATTTTAAAGGAAATTTCCTTTTGGAAAGATATTTGGACTATCTCCCCCTCAATTCTCCTATGGAAGATTTGGAAAGAATGCAGCAAACTCATCTTTCAAGGCATAGAGAGAAGCCCAAAAAAACTAATAAACAATATTGAGCATGGTATAACTCAAATCCTTAATGTCCATGCCTCTCAAAACATGTGGGAAACTTACACTAGTTGGGAAAATAATATGATGAAATACTGGAAGGGGATAAAAATGTTGAAACATAACATAAATCTGATAATCCACCTCTAAGGTCCAAGAGAAAGAATGTCAGGTGGTTGTGTCCTCCCAGTGATTGACTAAAACTAAACTTTGGTAGGGCCTCACAAGGAAACTAGGGGAAGTCAGGGGTACGCTGCATTATTAGAGGCCATAGGGGTGAATTGGTGTGGGGTCTCTCTAAGAAGCTTGGGGATGTCATGAATAATGAGGTAGATCTCACTGTCATAGATGTGGGGCTCAGTCTATGCATCGCCAAAGGAATTGGTGTCATTAATATATAGAAGGAGATTCCCAAGTTTACATCAATGCCATCAAGGCAAAGAAAATCAACAATTGGCACCTCCAAGGTTGGATTGAATGAATTTGGAAAAAGATAGAAAGGTTAGAATCATTCACCATAAACCATGTTTATCATGAAGCTAACAAAGAAGTTGATTATTTTTCCAACACGGCTATTGATTATACTACAAATGAGATAATATCCAATCTGCTTATGACTTGGTCAGACTTGGATAGGTATGTATAGCAAGATTGGAGAAATTTTTAGAACTTAGGGAAGTAGGGCCATAAGTATTGTGTGTTGCGATTTTTTAGTGATCAGGAAGATATCAATAGTGGAAAATGAGCTATTAGACTTGGGAAGGGCGTTAGTGTAAGATTATAGAAAGTTATAAATCAAAATTGGAGCTCTATTTTGGTGATAATAGTGAGCTCATTATGTTTTTCTGTCATCTGTGGATCACCTTGGGATCTCTCTTAGATCATCCGCTACAAATGACAACATGTGATATTTTTGTATCTTGAATTTTTTTGAATTGGGATGTGCCTCAACCTTCATTTAAACTACCTTTGGTTCATGTTTAAGAAATTGTGAGAAAGGTGGTGTTTGGTGTGGAGTGGGCCTATGTGAAGGATGAGAAAATAGTGGAGGATCAGTTGAAGGAGAAGGGGTCAATGGAGGAATAGATTTGCAAAATTTTCAAATCTAAAGAAGGGGAAGATAAATTTTTAATTATTAAGGTGATTGATCTAGCTCCTGTTGGGTGAATGGTCATGTTCATGATGACACCATTTCCCCTCTTTGTAGAAAATGTAATGTAGATCATGGGAATCTATACATGGGGGTCAATCTTTGTGTATCATCTCATTTCCCCCAACTACTTAGACCTTGCCAAACTTGTTATGGAATCGGTGCCAATTTTTCCCTCCTCAAGATCTCTTGCAAGGATCTTTGATGCAGTGAGCGAAAAATGGGTGGCTATGAAAGCCTTCAAACTATGCAGGGAGGGATTTGAGAAGTGTGATTTGAGCTCCTTTGGGAACTTCATTAATAACAATGGTGATTAACTTGCTACCTCTAAGATTAAGAGATCCTTTAGACTTTGGGAAGGAATGATGCATATACGACATCCAGTGTTGTAATGCTTTTATAGTGTAATATAAAGGAAGTTGCCCCCTTTAGCAATGCTTTTTGATAAAAGATATTATAGATTATTAATAATTATAAATAATATAATATAATATATCATATTATGTTATTTTATTATATATAATATAATATTATATTATATTAATATTTATTATAAATAATTATTATATATAATATATTATTAATAGCTATCTTATTGTAATTATTAATTGTATAGGAGCGAATTTGCACCCCTTGAAAATTCCCCTCTCACATACCCTCACCTTAGAAGACCAAATCCAAAGGAAATATTCCACATCACCTACCTGCCTTCCATCCACCTGGAATTTGTCCTATGTGTTAGTGAGAGAATATTTTTTGGAGAATGCGAGCATGATGCATGAACGTTTGCACGATGCGCTTTCATCCCTAATGGATTCCTACTTATGAAGTTGGCAGAGGCATTACACACATGATTGGGGTCAAATTGTAACATCCCTTTTCAACCAATTAGCCCGAAAATAGCTTATTCCTTCTCATCCCACCTTCAAAAAGATGATTCATTCATTCACTTCATCTCTTTTTAGATTCTCTTAGCAATTCATTCAATTTCTCAAGCACTTTCTCATTCATTCCAATACTCTAGCACTCCATTATGAGCATTGCAACAACATTGACACTCCACCAACTCTATATTGCAAGTGTGAGGTAGCCATATAAGTTGTGGGCTTGGAGTCTTGCAAGACCTCCCTTCATCACCACTGCAACCATGGTGACTTTTCCAAGTCCATACCTTGCATTCTCCCTCCATTGGCTAGTGACCCTTTGGGTGGAGGTGGTAATTCTTCAATCCTCTCCTTTGTGATTTGATAGAGTAGCATAGTACTGTTTTGTAGTGTTCAACAATCTTTATTTATACTTTCCTTATCGTATATTCTACTATGTTTCCTTTTTGTTGTCTGTGGATGTGGAAACACCAAAACTGGGGTCTGATTGAGGCAGGACCCTACATAACCCCAATGATTTTCCCCTTCTTTCTTGTGTTCATGAGAATGTGCATACAGAGCTAGCTAGCGAACTAGCACTTTTTTTAGATAATCTTTGTCACCCTAGCTTTTATTTACTTTCTTTATCATCTCCATCTTCATTTTTTGTATTGCATTATTCTATCATTTTCATTAAATTCAATCAGCTAGGCAACTTAGTAAGTTTCTAGTGTTTTTTATTGTCTTACATTTTTTGGCCATACAAACACTAGCACGCTAGAGAGACGCCAATGTGCCACATTGTTGTCCTAGAATCACACTGCCATCCTCAGATAGAGAGTTGTTTGAGGCATAGTATTGACTCCAAAAACTAGCTTACCTAGCTCAAATATGTATTTTGGGTCTGTAGAGTGACATAAGCACGTCATAGTTCTCTTCATTCTTGACCTCCATCTCAAAACACCCTTTAGAGTGAGGTAATTTAGGGCAGCCCTTTGCTCTTTCCTCTCCATGACCTGTAGCCTTGACGTGGTTGGTCCCCCTCTCTTACATTAATATATTAACAATTATATTAAATATAATATAATTATCAATAATATAACTATATATAATTATAATATTATGTTATATATAACTATAATTATGTTATTACTAATATACATGTAATATTAATACTATAAATATTAAATATTAAAAATAGTAGTAATAACTTTTTTATTATAATTATTAATATATCAATATATCAACTTTATAATAAGCATATTATAAATATAAAATGATTTTATAATATATTATCAATACTATATAATTTTAATATATATATAATATTATGTTATTTATAATTACAATGCTTTGATACAAAGGAGTGAGAATTATGAATAAAGAAATGAAAGTCCTATTAGCTATGAGAGAACCATATGAAAAGAGAAGAATGCCTTCATTGGATGCTCAAGGAAATGTACTGCAAAGATCACCTACCAGAGATGATGAGATGGATTTCAATAAAGGTAACTAATACTCTCCATCATTATCTCTCTATCTCTAGATACATCTATCTCTTTTATCTTTATCTCCCTCTCCCTCTCTCTACCTCTTTTTCTCTATCTCTTCCCACCTCTCTCAATTCCCCCATCTCTCCCCTTCTCTCTTTACTATGTCTTCCTTTGTCACCCTCTCTCTCTCTTTCCGACTCTCTCTCCCTCCTTATCTCTCTTTCTCTCTCTTTATCTCTCTTCATTTCACTCTTTCTCTATCTTCCTCTTTCTCCCTTCTATCTCTATATCTTTATCTCTCTAACTCCCTATCTCTTATCTCTCTCTTTGTCTCTTCCTCTCTATATAAATCTCCATCTCTATTCTTCTCTATTTCTCTTCTCCTCTCTCTATCAATCTCCTCTATTATTCTATCTTCCTATATCATTCTATATTTATTTCTCTTTATTATTCTCTATTTTTCCCATCTCTCTCTTTTCACTTCTCTCTCTCTCTCTCTCTCTCTCTCCCCCTATTATCTATCCACTTCTCTATTCCACTCTCTAGGTCTTTCACCCTACTTCTCTTTTTATCTCACTATCTCTCTATCTCTCTACCTTTTTTCTATCTTTCTCTTCTTGTGTATCTCTCTACACATCTCTCTATTTTCTTTATAGCTCTATCTCACTTATCTCTTCCCCTTTCTCTCACTTACCTCTCTCCATCATCCCCCTCTCTCTTTATATTCCTCTTTCTCTCTTTCTCTATTATTATTCTCTCATCTCTCTCACTATACCAACAGTGTTTAAACCTCCCCTTATTTTAAAAATATTTTAATTCCACATCACCAAAATTCCCTATCTCTCATACCCTCCCTTCATCTTTTCCTCTATCTCTATTTGTTCTATATCTCCTTATATCTCTATATCCCCTCTCTTTATCACTCCTCTCTTTGTCTATCTCTATTCTTGTTTTCTCTATAATCCCCTTACCCTATTGGAAAAAATGTATTTAAATTGCATGTCCGTAAGTTTTCATGGGTTGTAATTGGGTTTCAAATTATATATTGGTTAGGAACTAACCCACCGAAAGCCCACACAATGCTAAAGGAAAATTATCCTCCTCTCAAGATTAGTGTATGAATTTTTTCCTCTACCTTAGCTTCCTTACAAGTGGTATCAAAGCCTGATCACCTTTGGTTTTAGTTTTGGGTTGTTGGTTTTTTTGAACTAATCTAAATTTGAGGGGGAGCTTGCATAGAAGATACTTTGTGATCTTGTTGCAAGAGTTTTTAGATGGAAATTTCATCAAGGAGAATAGAGGTGGATAATATTTTTAGACATGATTTTGAAATATGGAAGTTGAATATGGAGGATTTGTTGATAGATCGAGATCTATGGGATGTTCTTGATGAGAATGTTTCAAGGCTTGCAGATGCTAGTTTGGCTACTCAATATGATGTTATGGACCATAAAGATAAGGGTGTAATTAGACTATGCTTGGAAAACTCTATTTTAATCAATTTCCATGAAGAGACCTTTGCATAGAAACTATGGAAGAAACTTGGTGATATCTATCAAGATAAATATTTAGTGAACAAGATTTTCTTGAGGAAGAAAGTGTATTCCTTGAGAATGGAAGAAGGTGGATGAATTACAAACTACCTAGAAGCATTCAATATGTTGGTGGCTCAATTAGAATTAGTTGGTGTAAAAACGGATGAGGAGAAATGGAAAATATTTCTTTGTTCTTTGCTTGATTCATGGGATTCTCTTGTTATGGCTATTGGGAGTACTTATTTTCTATTGAAGATTGAAGGCGTGGTGAGTTCTTTTATTTTTGAAGATATGAGGAGGAAGGTATCTATCAATGCCAAGGAGACCCTAAATTTTTTTGAAAGACCTAAGGAAAAAGGAAAGAAGAATGAGAAGTGTGATAAATCCAAGTCTAAGGGACATCTAAATCTCTCAAGAAGTCTAAATTTATTTGTTGGAATTATGGTAAGTTTGGACATATTCGTAAGGACTGTAAAGAAGAAATTTGATTTTGATTCTAAGGACCTGAGAGGGAAGATGGTGATGCATTCATTGAAACTTTGGAAATTTGTGTAGGTAATGACATATGGTTAATTGAATCAAGTACATCTTTCCATATGAATTTTAATAGAGATTGGTTTTCTGAATATAAATAATTTGATGGAGGTAAGGTGTAGTTGGGTGATGATTCTTATTTAAATATTGTTGGTTCTGGTAAATTTAGAATCAGGTTTCCTGATGGTAGAAAAAAAAGGATTAATGGTGTGTTGTATATCCCTGGATTAACACTAAATTTGTTATCTATGAGAAAACAAATAGATGAAAGTGTGCAGGTAATATTTTGTAATGAAGGATGCAAGATGGTTAGAGGTGGTATGGTGATTGCTAGAGGTGTCAAATATGGCACATTGTATAAGCTTGATGCATGCAAGTTGTTGAGTGCAATATTACTTCTATGAAAATAAAGTCAATGGAAGTGGTGAGGGTTTCCTCTTCAGTAGATGGTCATGGCTTCGAGGTACCCAAGGGTGCTCTTTCTTCTGAATCAAAGTTACCTTCAAAGAAAACTATTTTATGGCACCAGAGACTTGGCCACATTTGAGAAAGGGTCTAAGGACCTTGAAAAATAGAAACCTTGTTAGAGGTTTTTCTGATTGTAATCATGAATTTGATTTTTATGAGCATTGAATTTATGGACAACAAAACCACATTTAGTTTTACTCAAGTTCTGATAAATCTTGTGGTGTATAGGATCTTATCATTATGATGTGTTTGGTCCTATAGATTTTCCTCCAATATTAAAATCCACATAATTTATGTTTCATTTATTGATGATTATAGTAGAACATGGGCATATTTTCTAAAGAGTAAATCTAAAGTTTTCAATCGATTTAAAGAATTTAAAGCAATGATTGAGTTGTAGACTAGAAAGAAAATAAAATGTATGAGGACTGATAATGGTAGTGATTTTTTCTCTAATGATTTTGATAGTATGTAAGGATTGTGGTCTTCATAGACAAAATACAACTCTACAGTCTCCACAGAAAAAATGGAGTTGTAGAAAGAATGAACATGACGGCGATGGAGAAGGCTAGGAGTATGTTGAGTGGTGCTAGTCTAGAACAAAGGTTTTGGGCTGAAGTTTTTGCCACTTATTGTTACCTGATTAACATGTCTCCTATATTAGCTCTTGTTTATAAGATGCTTATAGAGGCATGGTTGGTTCACAAGCCTTCATTAAGACATCTTAGAGTTTTTGGTTATGAGGCATATGCACTATGCTAAAGGAGAAGCAAAAAATTTAGAGCACCAAGCTATGAAATGAATCTTCATCAGATATAGTTATAGTGTGAAAGGATACAATCTAAGTTGGGAACCTATTGAATGAAAGGTAATATATAGTAGAAGTATTATTTTTAGAGAAACTAAGCCTTCCTCTATTATATTGCATCTAGAATAAAGTAAATAGGAAGATGTGATTCAATTTACTTCTATGCCTAAGAAATTTGAATCAAGGCCCATGGATAGACAAGAAGTTGACGAGAGCTCAACTAGCTCCGAACCTTCAAAAGAGGAGGAAGAAATCCCAAATCAACTTATTCTTAGGTCTACAAGGCATAGGAAACAACTTGAAAGGTATTCACCTGATGATTGGATATGCATTTTAATTTTGAATACTAACATGGATGGACCTAGATTGGTGGAAGAGGCATTAGGTATGAATGATGTAGAATCTTGGAAGATTTCTATGGATGAAGAAATGGTAGCTTTGAAAAAGAATGATATGTGGGATCTTGTACCATTCTCTGAGGGAAGAAAACATATTGGTTACAAGTGGGTGTTCAAGAAAAATATTGGTTCAGATGGAGGTATTGAGAAGTACAAAGAAATTTTGGTTGTGAAAGATTACTCTCAAGTTGAGGGTGTTGATTATGGTGATATATTTTCTCTTATTGCAAAAATGGCATTCATTATATTTTTTCTTTACATTGTTGTTTCTTATGATTTAGAGGTTGATAAAATGGATGTGAAAACTACTTTCCTTTATAGTGACTTGGAGGAGGATATTTATATGAAACATTTAGAGCACTACGTGGTGAAAGGTAAATGTAGATTGGCTTGTAAATTGAAGAAATAATTGTATGGACTAAAACAGAGTCCTAGGATGTGGTACCAAAAATTTGATACATATGTGTTGAGTTTGGGATTTGAGCATTCTAAGTCAGATCATTGTGTGTTACACCCTTTCTCTTAGTTACTAGGTTATTTTTATGTTCATGAGTAAATATGATGATAAATGTAAATCAGGACTTTAATATGTTTGATAGGTGAATGAAATACTGAAATATGCATTAAGATGTTATTGTTTTCTTATTACATTTTATACTAATGGGAAATATGATGGATGAATATATGAATATGTTTATGCTTTGATGATGCAAATTTATTTCATGTGAATGGATAAATACCTTTGTGATGCACTAAGTTGGATGCAAGAAATGAATCAAGCCTTCGAAAGAGAGGGGAAGTGTAACTCAAGAGAAGAACTTGGTTTGGTAACCCTTAATGAGCCTAATTGAGTATACACTCACACTCACACACTAGTATAGTTAAGATGAGTCAAGTCAATTTAGATTTGGTAAGTAATCTCTTGGTCCTATGTTTTGTTATTAGTCTTTGATTTCTATTGGGTTGATAGGAAGATAGGAGTGAAGACAAGAGGCAAAGTGGTTGAGGTAAACTTGTGTTTACTTTCTAAGATAGAACCTAAGACTATAAATGAAGCATGTATGATGAAATTTGGATTAGAACAATGAAATAAGAACTATAATAGATAGAGAAGAATGAGACATGGGAACTAGTCCCTAGACCTACAAAAAATAAAATAATTGATTCAAAATGGGTATTCAGAAACAAGCTGAATGAAGATGGTGAAGTGGTAAGGAATAAAGCAATACTTGTATGTAAAGGATATTCACAGGTTGAAGGAATATATTTTGAATAAAATTTTGCACCTATAGCTAGAATGGAAGTCATTCAGATGTTCTTGGAATTATTAGCTCATAAAGACTTCAAAGTATATCAGATGGATGTCAAATCTGCATTTTTGAATGGAGAATTGGAAGAAGTGTGTATGGAGCAATCAGAAGGTTTTCAACTATCAGGCAAATCGGACATGGTTTGTAAACTAAGGAAGACACTATATGGACTGAAGTAAGCTCCCAGAGCTTGGTATGCAAGATTGGATAAATACTTGACAAAACAAGGATTCAACAAAGGGTTCACAAACAAAAATCTTTACTTCAATGTTGAGAAAGACAAGATTCTGATAGTTGTGGTGTATGTTGATGACATCATCTTTGGTGGAAATGAAGGTATGTGTAAAATATTTGCTAAAGAGATGCAAAAATAATTTGAAATGTCCATGATTGGTGAACTGAATTTCTTCCTTAGACTTCAAGTAAATCAAACTAACAAAGGGTTATTCAATACAAAATCTAAGTATGTTAAATAATTGTTAAAGAATTTTGGAATGGATGACTCCAAACTGGTTTGTCCCCCTATGATAACTGGATGCAAGCTAAGTAAGGATGATGAATCTACTAAAGTTGATCAGAGCATGTACATATATATGATTGGTGGATTGTTGTATCTTACTGCTACTAGACTTGATATCATGCATGTAGTATGTTTAGTTGCAAGATTTCAAGCATAATCTAAGGAAGCACATGTTACAACTATGAAAAGGATATTCAAATATCTTAATGGTGTAGGGAACCTTCACAAGTTTTGGTTTGTTTTTCTTTGTAAATGGAGTCTAGTTTTGGGGAATGACATTTTATGTTTGTAATAAAGTCAAGGTGGCCAAAGTTATGATGTAAAGAACATTAATAGTTCAAGTTAAGGGGTGGTCTTAATATTTACATTAGTATTACAGAGTGAATTAGTGTATTTTATGTCTATGTAAGGGTAGTTGGAAGTTCAATAGTCAGATCTTTTGAAATTCTCTTGTGGACATTGAAAGGGTTGTAAAAAGAACGTAAAAAGTGGGAAAATGATTCGAGAAAGTTTAGTAGATGAAGATTCAGAACAATAAAAGAAAACCCGTACAGTCACTATTCAATGCAAGGCTTACATAATTAAGTTGAAAATTGGCTTACATTTCTTTTGAATCATATTAGAGGAGTTTTGATTTAGGAGGAAGGCAAATTAACTTATTTTTTTGAAAACTGCTTTGGAGGTAGGGTTTCTTAGGGTTTGTGAAGAAAATGGAGATTTAGAGGCCATTCCACTATAGATTAGTGAATTGGGTTTAGGTTGTGGAATGGGCCTATTAGGATGTGGATTTTTGTTTTCTTTCATTGCTAGACAAAGCGGTGAGGAGGAAAAAGTGTTATCTTGTGTTTGAAGGTTGGCAAGGTGTCTTGCCAATAGTGAAATCACTGGGTTTTGGTTGGTACAAAAGGTTTATGGACTAATTTTGAGAAAGCAACATAAGAAATGTTGATTTGGTGACTGGTTCTCAACATGCATGTAGGTATTGAAGTTAGGGGAGTCAAGTTCAATGGACCTCCTTTATAAAAGAGGCCTAATTAGGCCATATTAAAATGAAGGATAGTTTGGAATGTATCAGTCCAAAACAACCTTACCTGTGTTCTTGATATGTTAAAAAACTATTTAAAGGATCCTCGAAAGTGTGCTTAAGAAGTAGAGAAAAGAACTATAGATGGAGATATAGTTGAATAAGTGTGTCTCCAAGGCTACAAGGATATAGTTGGTCTAACTAAGGAAATCACCTAAGGAGCTTGTTTGGTTCCTTCTTAACCAGTTTGAAGTTGTTAATTGGAGTCTAATACCACTCTATCTTGCAATCAAGTGGTATCAGAGCTTAGGCTCATATCAGTTTGAGAAAGTGTTTTGAGATTCAAGTAAGAAGAATTAAAAGAAGAGCATCCAATATGCCTCCTAAGGCTGGATCAGTGGTTTCTAGGGAGATGAGAGACCTAAGAGAGGCTCAAGAAGCCATGGCGGCTAGAGTGGAAGTACTGGATATGGGAGAGAAGAGGTAAGGGTATGGCACAAGAGAGTGACCCCGAGAAGAAGAGGAACAAAGTGAGAATCCTCTTGTAGGACCACAAGGTGAGTTGGATCCTGAAGAGAGAAAGTTTCTTCAAGTGCTTAAGGCTGCTAGAGGTGAGGCTCAAGAGGTAAAAATGGATCTACCTATGTATGGAGGCAAGATTGATGGTGAAGAGGCTATTGAATGGATTGATTCTCTTGACAACTGCTTTGACTACAAAGAGATGCCAGATGACAAAAAGGTTAAATTTGGAAAAAAAAAATTGAAGGGACCCACACTAACTTGGTGGAATTACATCCAGGAAGATAGTTCAAAGAAAGGAAAGTATAAGATTCATACTTGGGAAAAGATGGTAGCAAAGGTGAAGGGTCAATTCCTTCCAGCTGATTATGAAGTGAAAGTGTTTAGGAGATTACAAAATCTCAGCCAAAAAGAGCTAGATGTAGCTGCCTATACTAAAGAATTCCATAAGCTCAATATCAGATCAGGGCATATAAACAAGGAGAAGGACAAGGTGGCTAGGTACTTCAATGGATTGAGGTCGGCAATCCAAGATGAACTCAACTTAATCACTCCTAAGTCTGTGGAGGAGTGTTTCCAAATGGCCATAAAGGCTGAGGAAAAGATCAAAAGGAGGTAGGAGAAGCAATTAAGGGGAAAAGGTAATATTTTTAGGGGTAGAGGTAACTCTGGAGGAAGAGGTTTTAAAAAGACACAAAATGAAAAAGGAACTACTCAATAGTCAATTGAGAAATACGAAGAAATTTTAGAGGAAGAAGGTCAGGAGGTAGGGGAAGATTCAATGGACCAGCAATAGGCTCTAATACCTTCTCAGACAAGTTTTTTGACTGTAATCAGTATGGACACCCTTCATGGAAGTGTCCAAACAAGCAGGGCACAAACTATCAAAGTGGAGAAAGAAAAACTCAACTTGTTCATTAAGAAGTAGAGGAAGAAAGTGAGAGTTCATGTGTAGGTCCTTCAACCCTTTGAGCCAAACTAGAATTAGGAGAGTCTTTGATGATTCAAAGGATGTTGATTAAAGTGCCAACTTCAAGGGGGCCACCTCAAAGGAAATCTCTATTTAGGATAACCTACAAGTTCCATGGAAAGGTATGTAAAGTCATAATTGACTTTTCCTCCATAGATAATATAGTCTCAATAGAAATGGGAGAAAAACTCAAGTTGAAAAGAATACCTCACTCCAGTCCATATAAATTTTCAAGGCTAAACAAGGGGCAAAAGGTTCTTGTCAATGGGCAGACCTATGTGGAATTATCAATAGGGCCTTACAAAGATAGCATACTCTATGATATTTTTCCCATGATATTTTTCCCATGGATCTATTCCACCTACTCCTTGGGAGGCCTTAGCAATATGACCAGAAGGCACAACATGATGGCTTCAAGAATGAATACCAAATTGAAATGGATGGTGTGGAAATCAGATTGGAACCTCTACAAGAAGATGGACATATAGTCCATTGGGGACCTAGTGTAATTGTTGTAAAAGAGAAGAAGTTCTTAAAGGGATTGGTAGAGGAGAAGGTTAGATTTTCCATTGTTGGAAATCCACTTGATGATGTAGCAGCAGATGCCAGAGATGAAGAAGTTCCTGGGGAGGTTCGTACTTTGCTTGACAGATATGAGAACATTATGGTGAAGGATTTACCAAGTACATTGCCTCCAATCTGAGATGTGAGTCATCATATTAATTTTGTTCCTAGTGCAAGCCTTCCCAACAAGGCATCATATAAGATGACACCTCAAAAAAATGAGGAAATTGAAAGACAGGTGCAAGAACTAATAGACAAGGGTTTGGTGAGAAAAATCCTCAATCCATGTATTGTGCCAACTATCTTGGTACCCAAAAATATGGTGAGTGGAGACTTTGCAATGATTCAAGGGCCATTAATAAGATAACCATTAGGTATAGGTTTCCTATACCTTGGATGGAAGACCTCATGGATAGTTTGGCAGGGGCAAGGTAATTTTCCAAAATAGATTTGAAAATTGGTTATCACCAAATAAGAATCAGAGAGGGTGACGAATTCAAAATGACTTTCAGACTAATGAGGGTCTCTATGAGTGGATGTTTATGCCCTTTGGGATATCCAATGCTCCTAGCACATTCATGAGACTCATGAATAAGATGTTAAAATATTTCATTAACAAATTTGTAGTAGTATATTTACATGATATCTTGGTATTCAACAAGAAAAGGGAGGATGACTTGGAACACTTGGAAATTTTTTTGGGAAAGCTACATGAAGAGAAGCTCATGATCAACCTTAAGAATTGTGAATGGATGAAGCAAGAACTGGTATACTTGGGATTTGTGATCTCAGGAGAAACATTGAAGATGGATCCCAAGAAAGTTGAAGCCATTCTTAATTGCCCTACACCAAAAACAGTTGGGGAAGTCAAAAGTTTCCATGGTATAGAAAGCTTCTACTGGAACTTTATAAGAGGATTCAGTCATATAGTTGCACCTATGATAGACACCATCAAAGGGGAAAAGAGGAGAAAATTTCAGTGGACAAAGGAGGCTAATCAAATTTTTAAGTACCTCAAGAAAAAGGTAGCACAACAACCAATCCTTACTTTTCCTGATTTTTCTAAGGTATTTATAATAGAATGTGATGCTAGCAATTTGGCCATAGGGGTAGTGTTAAGTCAGGATGGGAAACCCATTACATTCTTTAGTGAAAATTTGAATGAGGCAAAGAAAAAATATTCATCATATGATTAAGAAATATGTGCTATAGTGCAAGCACTTAAAAAGTGGAGGCACTATCTGTTACCCAAGGAATTTGTGGTGTTCACACACAGGAAATCATGCACTGAGTTTTCTTAATAGTCAAGAGAAATTGAGTCACAAGCACATGAAATAGGTGGAATATCTACAGGCTTACACATTTACTATAAATAACAAGAAGGGACAAGCCAACAAAGTGACAGATGCTTTAAGTAGGAGGGTAGTATTAGTGCAAGAGGTGTAGCTCCAAAGTGTGGGTATAGACTCACTAAGAGGTATGTATAAATCTGATGAAGACTTCCATGACATATTTTTTGTGTGTGAACAGTCCCAAGGATCATTTCATAAGGAATATGAGGATTATGTATTACAAGATGGTCTACTCTTCAAAGGGTCTCAATTATGTATACCTAGGTGCTCTATGAGGGGGAATCTAATTAGGGAGAAACATAGTGGGAGCCTAGGAGGGCATTTTGGTTGTAACAAAACCTTGGATCAGATTAGAAGACTTTATTACTGGCCTAAGATGCACTTGGATGTGAAGAAGTATGTAGACGGATGTGTTATATGCCAAAGAGAAAAAGGAACAAGCTGCAATGTTGGGTTGTATAAGCTTTTACCCATACCAAGCAGACCATGGGAAGCAATAAGTATGGATTTTGTCTTGGGACTGCCAAGAAATTCAAGAGGGTATGATAGTTTGTATGTGGTGGTAGATAGGTTTAGGAAAATGGCACATTTCATTGCATGCAAATCAACTAATGATGCCTCCCATATTGCAAGTTTGTTCTTTACGGAGATAGTGAGAATACATGGGCTTGCATTGTCAATAGTGTCTGACAGAGATGCAAAGTTCATTGGCCACTTTTGGAGAACATTACGAAAAAATTTGGTAACTAACTTAACCTTTAGCTCTGCCTACCATCCTCAAACTAATGGAAAAAATGAGGTTGTTAATAGATCATTGGGGAATCTACTGAGATGTTTAACTAAGGAGCACAATTAGTCATGGGATTTGATCTTACCACAAGAAAAGTATTCCTATAATGACTCAATTAATCAGATTATTGGTAGGATTCCATTTGAGGTTGTCTATGGGATGCATCCAAGGGGTATTTTTGAGCTAAGGGACTTGAGAGGAATAAACAAAAGGAGTGCTCAAGGAGAGGATTTTGTTGTGGCTATGCATGATATACATGAGCAGGTCAAAGAGACACTTTAGAAGAATGTGAACAAGTATAAAGAGAAGGTAGACTTCAAGAGAAGGGATGTCCAATTCAAAGTGGGAGACCTAGTGTGGGAACATCTAAGAAAGGAGAGGTTACCTAAGTGGAAGTATAAAAAATTGATGATGAAGAAGATAGGACTATGTAGGGTGGTCCACAAGTATGAAAATAATGCTTATTAGATTCAACTCCCATAAGGAGTTGCCATCTCACAAATTTTTAATGTAACTGACCTCTATCTCTTCAAGGGAACTGATTTTGTAGGTAAAGAAGCTGGTGAACTTGAAAAGGAGGAAGGAGAGTGGATCAAAGATCTTCCACCCACTCAACCAATGAAACTTGAAGCTATATTGGACTCAATGGAGGTGAAAAGAACAAGGAGAAAGGTATATAAAGAACATTTGGAAAAGTGGCATGGAATTCCTGAAGAAGATGCAACTTGGATGTCTAAAGAAGACATTGCTCAACATGGAGTCACTATTGAAGACCTCATTTCATCAAGAGGATGAAATCATTTCCTCCCCGGGTGTATTGTGCAGGGCACCTTCACAAGTTTTGGTTTGTTTTTCTTTGTAAATGGGGTCTATTTTTGGGGAATGGCATTTTATGTTTGTAATAAGGTCAAGGTGGCCAAATTTATGATGTAAAGAATATTACTAGTTTGAGTTAAGGGGTGGTCTTAATATTTACACTAGTATTACAAAGTGAATTAGTGTATTTTGTGTCCAAGTAAGGGGTAGTTGGAAGTTCAACAGTTAGATCTTTTGAAATTCTCTTGTGGACATTGAAAGGGTTGTAAAAATAATGTAAAAAGTGGGAAAATGATTCAATAAAGTTTAGTAGATGAAGATTGAGGAGAATAAAATAAGAAACATTCTGATTTTTGTTTATTCCTTGTAAAATATATGTTTTTTCTATTCTGTACAAACCCATACAGTCACTATTCAATGCAAGGCTTATATAATTAAGTTGAAAATCATGTTAGCTTTCTTTTCAATCATATTAGAAGATTTCTTGTTCAAGAGGTAAGCAAAGTAACTTGTTTTTTTTTTTGAAAATTGCTTTGTAGGTAGGGTTTATTAGGGTTTGTGAAGAAAATGGAGATTTAGAGGCCATTCCACTATAAATTAGTGAAGTACATTGTGTAATGGGCCTATTAGGATGTGGATTTGTGTTTTCTTTCATTGCTAGACATAGTGGTAAGGAGGACAATGTGCTAGCTCAAGTTTGAAGGTTGGCAAGGTGTCTTGCCAATAGTGAAATCACTTGTTTTTGGTTGGGACAAAAGTTTTATGGACTGATTGTGAGAAAGCAACATAAGAAATGTTGATTTGGTGACTAGTTCTCAACATGCATGTAGGTATTGAAGTCAGGGGAGTCAAGTTAGATGGATCTCCTTTGTAAAAGAGGCCTAATTAGGCCATATTAAAATGAAGGATAGTTTGGAATATATCAGTCCAAAACAACCTTATCTATGTTCTTGACATGTTAAACAATAGTTTAAAGGGTCCTCAAAAGTGTGCTTAAGAAGTAGATAAAATAAATGTAGATGGAGATATAGTTGAATAAGTGTGTCTCCAAGGCTACAAGGATATATTTGGTCTAACTAAGGAAATCACCTAAGGATCTTGTTTGGTTCTTTCCTAACCAGTTTGAAGCTATTAATTGGAGTCTAATACCACTCTGTCTTGCAACACTTAAAGGAACTCCAGACTATGGATTATGGTATCTAAAGGACAATGATTTAACATTAAATGCCTACACTGATGCAAACTATGCTAGTTGTGTAGATGACTAGAAGAGCACTAGTGGTGGTGCATTCTTTCTTGGAGGGAGATTAGTTTCATGGTTGAGCAAGAAAAATGATTTAGATTCTTTATCCATTACATAAGAAGAGTATATTGCAGCAACATCCTATTGTACATAGGTAATTTGGATGAGGAAAAATTTGATGGAAATAGGTATGGTAAGTGATGAACCTATCTCTATATTTTGTGACAATACAAGTACTATAAACATCTCAAAGAATCTAGTGATACATTCCATAATAAAGCATATATCTATCAAGTATCAATTCTTGAGGGAGAAGGTATTAAGGAATGATGTTAGACTTGTATATGTACCTACCAAATAACAAGTTGCAGACATATTCACTTAGGCCCTTCTGAAGGATACTTTTGAGTATCTCAGAGGGAAGTTAGGGGTCACTGCCCCTCCTTCTTTGAACTAAGTGCACATGAAGGTGCATCAATCCAGTGGATTATTGTCTACTCCTCAGGGGGATTAGTGAAGTGCATTGTTGTAGTATGTGATGTGGGTGTACTCCTTAGGGGGATTGAAAAAATATTTATATGGCAGGAATTTCCTTTTCCATTGATGTCAAACGGGGAGAGAGAATCATGTGAAATTTTTATGCTTGGCAGGTTGTTGGTTCTAAAAATCATGTATGTTGTCTTTGATATTTTTTCACATCATGTGTTGCCATAAATGAAAAGGGGGAGATTGTTACAAGTATGAATGTGTTTGGAGGTGTTTTCATTAATTTTTTCATTGATGTCAACATAGATTTATGTATTTTCCAACTGCTTTTGAGAAATTTTGAGAAATAATGAAAGCATAATTAAAAGAGTGTTTTGAGTGTGCTTAGTTATTGTGGTCCATATTTTTTTTGTGCTGGTCCTATGCCTATAAGGATCTATAGGTGTTTTCATAAGCTTTAATGAATCATATATATTGAGTTTTAGCTTCTATTTTGATGAAGAGTAGAAGATATGTTCACCGATGTGTGAATTGGTTTGCTAGAACTATTTTTTTATGGATTGGGAGAAACATTTTGGCTCCGTAGTCTTGTGATATCTGGTTACAGATCTTGTGGATATGGGAGATGACTATTTTTGATGGTTTCTGTGTTTTATCAAAATGTCTTGTGGTTTGGCATTCTGGAAGACCTACTCCAGAGGTCTTGTGTTTTTACTGGCTGGTCCAGTTGGACTGGTGAAGAGTTCTCTGAAAATGAAGGTGGTTGTAACTATTGCAGGTGTATCTAAGATGTTCTCAAAGATGGTGAAAAGACTAGTGAAGTGTGTTGAGTGATCCACGTGTGATTATCTTGTTGGAGATGCTCGTAATTCAAAGATCATTGATGTTTTTATTAGGTTTGTTTGACCTGGGTTTTACACGTTACATTTGGATTTTACATTGATTTGAGAAAGTGTGTGAGAGCTTCAAGATGTTATTTGGGTCCTAGATTAAATATGTAATTGGTCCTCTCTCATTCTTATCCACCACAAGAATGTTGATTAGCTAACCTAGTTTGAATTTGTAAATGAAATTGTATTTTTGAACTTGGAGAAAGTTCTTGAGGTTGAAGATGGTATAAAAGAAATGTAAGTTGTAGAAAATTTAATATCCATCCATCCATGAATTGAAAAAGTGAGTGAAGTGTATGAAAAATTGTGAAAATAAAGGAGTGGAAGAGTGAATTAAGGCAATAATACTTTAAGGTGTTAGATTCATGAAAGTAATGAGTTGATGGTATCTACAATATTCTGATCAGGTTATGAATGTGTGGAACCCTAGTGGTGGATCTTCATTTATATCTTGTTATTTTTCTGTAGACAGTGAGCCTCCTTTCTGGACAATGAGTCCTTCTCAAGGCAATGAGCCCTTAATCTGGGCAGTGAGCCTTTGTATTTGGGGAGTGAGCCTTTGTATCCAATATTGCATTACTACTATATTGTGAGTTAATCCTCACCGTGGTTTTTCCCTCATTGGGTTTTCCACGTAAATTTTGTGTCTCTAGTGTTTGGTTTTTGTTATTTGCATTTCATGGTTACAATTGATAATAGATTATAGTTAAGGTGAAAAGACTAAGTTTAAAAGTAAAGGAATTTGAAACAACTAATTCACCCCCCTCTTAGTTGTCTTGTGCATTTCAACAATGTATACATTAATGGGAATATATATACATATACATAATCCGTATAGAAATATATAAATGATTATTTATATATATATCCAAAATATATGGATGCATATATATAATGATTAATATATTTGAATATAGAACAATTATTTTAATATGCAAAAATATATAAATATTAATATATATATATACATTATAGTGATACTTATTTATAATATATATATATATATATATAGTGTTTATATTGGAAATAGTGTAAAATAAGTTTAGGCGCTATTATGTTAAGAAAAGACATGATAAAAGACAACAAAATAATGTTGATATGCTAAGCATATGAAATCTGCTTAAATAAGTTTGAAAACAATAACATAATAATAATAAGTCACACATATGTATTGCATTTATTTGAGTTTGATACAAGTGCATATGGAAAAGATTCCAAGAAAATATAAGAAGAATATAAGGCACCTAAACTATTGCATTGTATATGGGAAGGAGTCATAATTTATTCGAACTCTTGCTTGGGTTGATGTAGCATGTAAAGTAAATGATAATCATTTAAATAGGTAAAGCATTTAACTCGGCGCATAATATAAGTGAAACCACCAAACATAATAATATGCAACACATTGTTTGTAGTGCTTATTGAATGAAAATATGAGGTGAGTGGATTGAATAATAGCTAGTACTATGATGGTATTGTGCAATGCATATAATGTGCATGAATTATGCCAAGACACGATCTAAAAGGTGTTGATTGTATGCAAAATGACTAACCTTTTTGAAGTAAATCATGACATGTTTAAATTTGTTGAGGATATTAACACTCACACACAACATAGTGAGTTGAAGAATACAACACCATAATAGGTAGCACAAATAAAATAAGAGTCTTAAACCATTAGATAAGCATAAATGTCAATCAATGTAAAGTTGGAAATAATATATGAGTGTAGTCAACTTGTAAATCAAGTAGGAAACCTATAGAGAGGTGGCGTTGTCCCTTGAATTAGTAAGTGAGTAATGTTTTCTCATGACTGAAGTCAACTCAGCCATTGGAAATATGAGGATTGTCATGTGTTGCAATATGAGAGTTTAATTCAGTTGAGTCGATGCATGTGTATAGGAAAAAGTTGAATTCACTGGTATTAATAATAATTTGATGCTTAATGGATTCATAGTGTTCTAGAAGACTAAACAAGGTTACCCATTAAGTATAGTGAACAATTCTCATTCAAGAGGTTCAAGTGAAAGATTTGAAATATTTAATTTGTTTTGTGCTTGAATCACTTATGATTTTTTTCATTTTTGAATATCTCGATGTGTTGTTACTTTTTTTGTGAATAATAACTAAAGACATTTGTATTAAAGAGTAACATGAAGTACACCAACATGTTAGGGAAAGTGTTTCAAGATTTGGAAAGCTAATGAAATAGTAATACACAATTCCTTTTGTACAAGATAGTGAGATCCAAAGTCACCATCTCCATGAAGCACGATCATGAGCAACAATATGGTATGGAAAACACAATGGACATTCCAAAAATACAACCTATTATGTTGTGATTGAAAGTGATCAAAACATAAATATATTGTGATTCCACAAGCACAAAGTAATCAAGCAGTAGGCTTCCAGGACAAAGGCATGAGGGATGGTTTCCAAACTAGAAAATACAATGCATTGTGTACATACTAAGATGAGATTGAACCGTCAACCAAGTTTGCATATACCAAAGGATGGCAACTTCATATGCTATGTGGAATATTGAAAAAACATGCTACAATGAGTTTCTCTATATAACATAACATAATGAATGGAGATATAACATGTGAAGAGCATGGTAATTTTGACCTTTTAATGATATAGCTCTAATGTGCAAAGAAGAGAACAAGTACAAAGCAAAATGTGACTGAAGCATGTGGATACCCTGGTTTCTATATGTTATAATGTTCCCATTCTACATGATCTCTTACCCTTTCATAAGATGAAACATGTTATTTGTTTCACCAAATTCATAATACCTGTACGTGGCATGTGAGCAAGCTTATTATGAAGCTCGTTTGTAATAAAGGAAGGTTACTTGTGAGGGTAGAAGAGGAGAAAGTATATTTGGGGTTCAAAACCTCGAATGAAATATACTTGACCATGGTGTATAAAATATAGAGCTAGGGTTAATGTCAAGACCCTGTAGCATTTGTAGCAAATGATCAAGAACCAGAATGTATTGGTTAATATCATGGCTCAATAGGGAGGTTGGGAGAGCTTTAAATATAGATCTAGGTTTCTGAAGAGTTGAAACCTCATATCCACAAGATATAAATGTGAGCCCAAGGGCTAATCCATGGCCATTTTCCAAAAGGGAAACAAACTATATTGAGGAGAATAAAGAATGGGGACTGAGGTTTTTTATAACCCATAATCAAAGTTTGAAACCTATAAAGATAGAGCCATGACCTACACATTTTTTCAAAAACCTTGAAATCTGTGAGCAGATACATAGCTATGACTATTGTATAAGGAGCTTATTTTATATGCAAATGTAAAGTGAAATACATATAAATGCTTGAGTAAAGTACAAGAAATAGCCACAATAGCCACAACTTGTGAAATAATGAAAAAATACCTTCATTGTTTCTAACACAAACATGATATCATTTTTTTCATGGATAATGAGAAAAATCAGAGAAAGTTCAGTAGTTTTATGCAAGAGAATCTTACCCACATAGATTATAGCATGGAACACAAAGGAAAGTATCCATTAAATTTGCAAGAAAATCCAATTGATACCCTTTTTTGGTGGCCCACTAACCCTCTAGAACCTTAAATAAAGAATGAAATAAAAACTTTTTGCATCATTTTGTCACTTAGAGCTTTTACCCTAATATGTCGATGGGGGTTTAGACATTTTGTCTATCTTCTAAATTATATACATCATGTAACTAATGCATGCCCATAGGCTAAGACTTTAAGTATTATGCCTTGTAATATGTCCCATGTATACGTCGTATAAGTCTTTCAAAGACTTTTGTCTTGTTTTGTTTTCTCCTTATAGGCCGAGATTTTGAATTTATTTTTGCATTAATTTAATGTAAAGAATTTGAATTCAATGGTGTTGTTATAAATCATTAAGTCACTTTTTTATTCAAAATGCAAAAGTAGAATTCATACCTTACATATGCCTTGTGATTTGGAGGAGTCTTCATGATTTCCAGGAATAATGGTTTTAGTTTGAGTAGTTGATCAACCAAGGGGAGAGCATATAGGCAAGTTGAGGGAGGTTTGAGAACAAGTGCCATAGATATAGGAGACTATTTTTTTACTAGAAGTTATGCTTTTGCAAGAATATAGATGTGGTTTGGAGTACTTTTATGGTGGACATAGTCAAATTTGACTTTTTCCACCTTTGTGAGCTCTTTTTGGGAAAATCTAGTTGCTAGATTTTGGGCTTTTTGGAGGCATCCGACCCAACTCAGCTTCTAGACCCTTTTTTGGTGGGAGATGGAGAATGATGTTATAATCTCATTTTGAATCATTTTGAGAGTTAGTTCTGATTATGAAATTTTGTGCTTAGTGACATCTAAGTCCTTTGACAGATTTTGGCATACTTTGTAGCTCATTTTGGACATGAATATCAATGACAACCTTGGATATCAGTGATTGAAGTATTCTACCTTCTTACTCTTTTGATTCATTGTGTGCACTTAATTGATTGATCAAATTACTTGTGAAGTTTCATTTTTTTTTATTGGTAATTGTATCTCATGCTAAGCACCTTTTGTAGAAAAGTGTATTTGTTGCAGGTTATAATCTGTGGCAGGAATGCAAGTTGCTTTTAGCTGTGAATATTTCTTCCTCCTAAAAGTTTAGAATTAGGGCCTTTTTATAAAATACTCATGCAAAGATATACATAAGTAGGTTGTTCAAGCTTAACTTAGTCATTTTGAACAAGTTCCTGTAATTTGAGCTTCATGGTCCTAGTATAATTTGGTGTATCACCTTTAGTTTGATTATCAATCTTTCAGTTATGCATTATATTTTCCCTTTTCCTTGTCAATAGTAGATCAATAGAGTAATTAGGTGATTACTAGCTAGGAAGCCGACCTTCTCTAGAGGTTCATTCTCACAATAGGTCATGCACAACCTGAGAATGTACCAATGTTACACTGAGTGGTTGAAGAAGGTTCAAAAAAAGGTGCACATTCAGTAGATAACAATTTTGGCACACCTGGTGGGACTGTCAAATTTTGTTAGGTAAGAAGAAATTATGCCTTGTTGGTTTTGATGTGCAGCCAGTAGGTTTCAGACTTATTAGAAGTTTAAAAAAACATATATGGCGACTCTAGGTTTGATAGAAAAAATAGAAAACTAGTGCTATCAATTTTTATGAAAATAGTGCAAACTAGGAGTTTAACTTCTTTTGAATATTTACAATTGTCGCCGCTCATAAGACAATGTAGAAAAACAAAAAGAACTTCTGCTACATCTAAAATAAATCAGTCAACACCTCCTAGTTTCAAGCCAACAATAGTTATAGCAGCTATATTAGTACCCTTGGTTTCTATACCTATTATCCTAGTTCAAAATTTCCCAATGACAAGAAATCAACCTTTTGTGGCTTTTAACGATGGCAGCCCATCAAATTTAGCACAACATGATGACATCCCAGTTGCAGCCCTTAAGAATCTACCCTTTTTCATTGGGGAGGATCAAACTACACCTGTAGAAGATATCAAAGATGTAGCCAATTTGTGCTTTGTGCATCATGTAACACAGGAGAACATAGCTATTAGATTGTTGGCAACATCCTTTAAAGGAAAAACCCTGCAATGGTTTAGAAGTTTGGTTGTGAACTTAATTTCTACGTGGGACAAGCTTGGTGAATCCTTGTGTAAGCACTTCGAAGAAAAATATGATCATTTGTCACTAGTGGAGAAACTCACAACAATCAAGAGAGCCCCTCATGAGCACATGAAAGACTTCAACTATAGATTTTAAAAGTCTTGGGACAAAATCTCATAAAATATCAAGCCTTCAGTTGAGTATGCATTCCTTTACTTTTTAAGGTCCTTAAATAGTGAAATTGTTGTCATGATACAATCCATGGGTGGGAATACATTGCCACGGGCTTATGAAATAGCAGTTAGAGCTTAAAACAACCTCATATAGGATGGGAGAATAGCTCCTAGACCTCCCATGCCAATTTTCCCTGATATATAGCCTCATATTATCATGCCAACACCTCAAGTATCCCCTTTACTAGCTGTTTCTAGTCAGGAAAAGGTTGTCTTATCCAAATCAGATGAGTTGCATGAAATAAAAGGGTTACTACAGTCATTTGGTAATGAGTTAGTGATCATGAAAAAGTTGCAATTCCATGGTTTTAAGCCTTATCAACCTCAAGGGGAAGGTCTGAGCCAACCTTATCAATCTAATAGGAAACCTTATTAGGGAAATTAACAAGGTGTAAGACAAAATGTTAATCCAAGGCCTTTTTGGCCATATAATCCATCTCCTATCAGTGTAGCTACGGATCTTGTTCCTGTTCAGAATAACCTTGCAGCGGATTATGAGTGGTGCTTTCCTTGCAACCAACCTTATAACCGGGCTACGTGTTCAAATGGAGTTATTAATCAAAATTTAATGGTGCATAATGTTTCAAGTGTGTAGAATATGCCTAGTGATGAATCTTCATCATAGTAGAATCTCCCTCCAAGTTATACAACTCTCCTGAATTGGCATGGAGAGGAGTTTTTTGGAGTAAACATGGATGATTCTACAATTGCAACAAATACTAGAGCCAAAAAGAGGAATTTTGAGATTGATAAATCAATAAACAAAGAAAAATAAGTTGTTGGTCCATCCACCTCTCAGGTGCCACACATATTGTAGAGAAGTACACAAGACACTGCTAAGTAGTAGCTTGGGAATCAACCACAAGAAACTCACTTGCAACAAGACCTTGTTGTGGTAAGGACCCATTAGAAGGTAAAAATTGCTGCACCTTTTAACATTGTTGATCACATGAGGAAAAAAAATGTAACTATGCCAATGTGGGATTCTTTATCTATCTTGGGTCAAAAATATTTGTTGCAATCTGCATTGTCTGACTTAACTATTTCTAGAGATGTTCTAATTGATCATGTTAAGGATGTTTTTACAAATACACCTCAGAACAACAATAACCAATCAAGTAAAGAGTCAGGTAAGGATGTCAAACCCCCTCCTTTCTCTAGGTATGTACAAGATCACCATGGAAAAAATAGGCCCTTAAGTGGCGATGCAAATTCAGAAAATAAGAGTTAGGAAACTTGACGTAAAAATTTGAATAAGTTATCTATATTATTTCAAAATATGTAAAAATAGAACCTGTAGAAAATTGAATGTAGTTTCTAAACTACTAGTTTTATTTAAAAAAAAAAAAAATCTATTTGGTGAAAATTTGAAATTTTAATGTAGTAGTACTTAAATTTCAGGGAAAAAATAAGAAGTAGGTGTCTGTCTGACCACCCTAACCACAATAAAATGATAATATTTTTTTATAAGATTTTAGATATAAGTAGAGGACTCATGCCCTGATGTGATGAATATTTTTTTTGTAATTTTTTTCCAAGTAAATAATTAATTATGAATTTTTTATTACAACTTTACAAAAATATAAAAACTCATTTGTTCGACCACCTTAACTTGGTAAAAAATTCATGAAATTCATTTTTTTTAGTCCTATAGTATGCGAAGCATATAATGTGATGCATCTTTCAAATTCAAAAAATGTGATTCCGTTTGAAATCTATAGATGTTTTTCAATTAACCTATCATTCAGGACTTTAGTCGTAATTCAAATTGAAAACAAATAATAATTATTTATTTGATTCAAAGTAAAGCGTAATTTATATTGGTGGAAAGTTGTGAATATCCTTTAAAAACCCTTTTCGTTTCATCAATTTTGGGTAAAAAAAAGTCGTCAACCACATGGGCCATCATATCACTTACATATTGTCACTTTTTGGCCCATCATGATTTTGCACATACCCCTCTGTATCCTTGATAATAGGAGACAAGTTGGTTCATAATTGCATGGTGGATTCAGGGGTATGTAGTTCTATTATGCCCAAACAGATTGCTGATAGGTTGGGTTTGAAATATCAACCTCTTGAAAAGGGAGTAGTTCAACTTGATGGGTCAACCATTAATATTGTAGGTGTCATTAAGGATACAAGCCTTAATTTACATGCCTGCCCAAACTTTTCCATCCCATAGGATATATTTATCATTGATTTACTACCTTATTTTTCCTTGTGCTTATCAAGAGACTTCACTGCCAAGAAAGGAGGTTACTTGTCCTCAAACTGGTCTCATATGTTGTTTAGGACTAGGTACAAGAAAAAAGTAACCATTAAATTATAATTGCTTGCCAAAGATCATATTGATCCCTATGTACCAAGTTATGCCAATGCCAACTGTGCTTTATTTTTATGGTAATGATCATGTTGGAACTCAAGAATCAGATGTTCAAGCTGAGGATACTTTAGATGTCCTTTTAAATGAATGGGCAACAAAAAATGTAGAAGATGAGTCGGGTAAGAACATTGAGGACATAGGTCTAGGTGTTTATGTGCTGCATGAACCTATTTTAGTTCTCCCAAAATTGGAAAAGAAGGTGGAATAATAGTTAGAACAACAAAATGAGGTCTAGAAAATGTTTTTTGATGGCTCCAGGAGTAGAAATGGAGCTAGTGGGGGTGCAATGCTTGTCTCCCCACAAGGTGAGAAGTGCTACTTAGCTTTTAGATTTTTATTTTCCTGTTCTAACAATACTACTGAGTATGAAGGTTTGATTCAAGTTTTAGAATGGGCCAAGAAAAGGAAGATCAACTACTTACAGGTTTTTGGAGACAGTGAGTTGATAATCAATTAGGTAAGAGGCTTAAATGTGACTAAAAATGATGTTCTAAAATAATACAAACACAGAGTGTGGGATATAATAGAGGAATTTGATGCTTTTAATTTGATTTGTATTCCTAGGAATCAAATAAGCATGTTGACAGGCTAGCTACAATAGGTGCTCAATTTGATATCCCTAATGATATTAAGAAAGAAAAAGTGCAGCAATACATTAAAGTTGTTGTAAGGCCATCTATTCTTGAAAACAATGTTCAATGACAAGTTTTTTAGAGTGATGAGTAGGTGCTGAGTTTTCTACTCGAAGAAGATGAGTTTTCAGTGGTAAATCAAGAAATGCTTAAACAACAATATGATGATCAAGTCATCCATTTAACAACAAACAAGTTGCCCAAGGGTTTAGTTACCCTGGAATCAATCTTCAACACTGATGATTAGCTAAAGGGTAAGTCCAATATTTAGATTAAGGAGGAACACTATGAAGAGCTAGAAATATTCAAAGGTAAGCTCCTTAAAGTTGGTAAAATATGTTCCCATGAAGATAGGCAGGATTTTATTGCACTTTTTCAAGAATTTCATGATGTATTTGCATGGGACTACTCAGATTTAAAGGGTTTTGATCCCCAAATTTCCTATCATACCATAAAATTGCATCTAGATGCAAAACATGTTAGGAAAAAATAGAGGCCTTTAAACCCCAAACTTGAGCCTCTTATGATCAAAGAGTTGACTAAGTTTATTGAGGGAGGTATTATTTTCCTAATCAAGTACGCCTCATGGGTCTCTAACCTTGTTCCGATTAGAAATAAAAATGGAGAAACTAGGCTCTGTGTAGACTTTAAAGACCTTAATATAGCCTCTTTGAAAGATCATTACCCACTTCCCTCTATGGAGAAAATCCTTCAAGTAGTTGCTAGTTCTGAAATAACTCCTTGCTTGATGGTCATTTTGGTTATAACCGAGTTCTGTTCAAAGAGGAGGATTAGTTTAAGACTGCATTTACCACAAAATGGGGCACCATGGCTTATAAAAGAATGCCTTTTGGTCTATCTAATGCTAGAGCCACTTTTCAAAGGGCTATGGACATGGCATTTCAGGGTCTAATTTATAAACTAGTGCTCGTTTAGCTTGATGATATAACTATATTTTCCAATAATGTAGATGAGCATGTCACATTTGAAGCAACTGTTTGAGAGGTGTAGGGATTTTGGTATATATCTTAATCCTATAAATTGTATCTTTTTTGTTCATGAAGGCAATCTTCTTGGACACATAGTGTCAAAATAGGGGATCACCATTGATCTAGAAAGAGTAAGTGTTATCTTAGCCTTGCCTTTACCCAGCCATAAAAAGGGGCTGCAAATCTTTCTTGGAAATAATAATTTTCTAAGAAGATTTATTCCAGGTATTGCAAATATTTTGAGACCACTAACAAATTTGTTGAAAAAGAATGCAAATTTCAGCTAGACAAGAGAGGCCAAGTGCAGTTTTGAAACCATCAAGGAGGAATTGTCAGCAACTCCTACTTTGGTAAACCCAATTTTTTCAAAATATTTCATTTGTATGCTTTTGGTAGCATAGATAATATTTTTGCAATGCTAGTACAATAGAATGATGATAGTTTAGAGCAACCCATTTCCTTTTTTAGTCAAGGTTTAGAAGATTATGAGTAGAGATATAGCTTTGTAGAAAAGCATGTACCGACAGTCTTTAGAAGTTTGAAAAAGTTTAAACATTTGATTTCTAATAACAAGGTTCATCTTCTGGTTTCTCATCCTAGTATCAAGGAGTTTCTTCTGAGAAAATACTTGAATGAAAAGAGAGTTGGGTGGATCACGAAGGTCACAGAATATGGAATTTATATCAAGATAAAAAATCTTGTGATGGGTAAAGGACTGAATAGTTGGCTATAGGGTCTAAAAATGAGGAGAAAATAGAAAAAAAGACTATTTTGGTCACTCATGATGAGCAACAGAATGTTGCACCTACATTAGGTGCAAGTTGGGTACAATATATGAATTGTTTCTTGTAGATTGGTGAGTGTCCACCAGGTTTAGATAGGGCTAAGAGGAGGTATTTCAGGCTACAGCCAGTCCCCTATGTGTTGGTTGATAATCATCTTTTCAAAAAGGATCTTAATGGTGTGTTGTTAAGGTGTATTGATCATGACCAAGTGGATAAAATGCTTCATGAGTTCCATGATGGAACTACTGGGGGTCATTTTTCCCCAAGAACCACTTCTCGGAAGATAATGAGAGATGACTATTATTGGCCAAGCTTATTTAAGCATGCCCATGATTGGGCAAGAAAATTTGTGAAATGTGCCATTTTTGTAGGCAAAGAGAGGCTTTCAGCTTTGCCTTTATAGCCAATTCAAGTGGAATAACCTTTTATGCAGTGGAGAATTTATTTTATAGGACCCATAAATCCACCTTCAAGTGCAAGCCACAGGTGGGTACTTACTACTACTAATTCTACCGATTAATTTACACGATGGACTAAAGCAGTGGCTTTGAAAGAAGCCAATGAGTCTAATGTATTAAAATTCTATGATGATTTAGTAAACAAGTTTGGAGTACCTGAATCAATCATTTCAGACAATTTTCTAGCATTTGTTGGATTAAGAGTAAGTGATTGGGCTATTAGGAATGAAATTCGTCTAAATACTTCATCAAATTATTACCCACAAGGTAATGGTTTGGCAGAATCGACAAAAGAGAATCTAATAAGGATTATCAAAAGAACCATGGAGGATAATCAAAGAGCTTGGCATACCAAGTTGAAATATTCCTTATGGGAAGATAGAATAAATCCCAAAAGGTCCATTGGGAATTCTCCATAAGTGTTGGTTTATGGTAAGAAGGAAATATTTCTTTTATCTGTGGAGCTTCCAGCTCTTGATATTATGCACCAACTAGAAATTTTTGAGGAGCGGGACCTAATGGTAGTTAGGTATGCTCAACTCATGGATCTAGAAGAGTTAAGAGATAAAGCAATGAAGTCCATGGAGTATCATCAACTCCAAACAAAAAGAGTCTTTGACAAGAAAGAAACTCCCAAGGTATTCAGAGAGGGCAATGTTGTGCTTAAGTGGGATGAATTGAAAAGAAGACCAGAAAAACACACTAAATTTGACAATTTATGGAGTGGCTTCTTTTCCATTATTGAATGCAAGGAGCACAATGTATTCTAATAATCAAAGATGGATGGATAAATTATGCATATCCCAGTTAATGGGATACACCTCAAATGGTATTTTGAGGTTTGATCTACCCTGTACATGCTAAATTGGCAACTTTTCTTTCAATAAGTGTTGTTCACCATAGTTAGATGTTGGTTTTTATTTACCTAAGTGTTCAACATAGTTAGGTAGTTTTTCTTCTATAATTTTGGTGTTTGAATAAGTTTCCAAGGTATCATTACCTTTCTATTGAGTTACAACATTGAGCAGATTTTTTTCAAGTCTTGTTTAGTTTTTTGAGTGACTTTGTGCCCAATAGATAAGCCTAGGCAACTGGTCTGATGTTTAGCAGGAAAACATATAGCAGATGTTGCCAAAATTATTACCTAATTTCTCTATTAGCTCAATTAGGTAGAGATTTTTTTATCTTCAAATTAAAAGTAAGGTACATTTTTATTTTTGCTTCATTATATTCAGGTGCATAAATAAAATCAAAAGATTACGTTACTAGATTGCATTTATGAAAATGGATATAATATAGGAAATATTGCACAATATTTTCAAGGAAAGTAATCTTTATTGATAATGCAAATGTATAAGGTCTCACACAAGACGTGAGACTAACTCTTTTAGTGCAAATGAAGAAAACATTATACATTTATAGATACAAGGAAAAATAAATGAACATATAGAGAAAGGTGACCCTTCATTTCTTGAATGACGAGTCTAGGTTGGGTTGCCTTGTATCATCTTCATTTTTTTGCTTGTCCTACATCCAACTGTTGCTACCTTGCTGCTCCTAGTTTCTTGCATTTGAGAGAGAGAGCATTGTTAGAGAAATGAAAAGTCATTAGTCAATACATGCACATACATCTATAAATATACAATCTAATCCTCATGTGCACTAAAACAATTAGCATGCTATAGATGTCCAAGGAAATAAGAGAATTATCAAACACATCCACCATATGTTTGTTGGATATTGCTGATATGTGGTTTTCATTTAAGTTAACACTCTTAGAATTAATGTATTTAAGGTTGTATATGTCGAGGATATCAAGAAAATTGTAATAAAATAAGTTGCAGGTTATCGATGTTGTAGTGAAGTTCTATATAGCCATCATACTATTGGCTAGTTTAGTATATTGATGATGATAAGTTATGGATTAAAGGGTTCATTGTCAATTATATCTAGTTTATCCACCAAACGTTTTAGAGGTTTGCATGAAGATTTGATCCAGTTATTTTGTTGCTTCAGTTGGTGTTCCTGTAAGAAGATGATGTGATTCTGGTAATCTGAGTTGATGCAGATACCTCTATGGTGATTCATGATGCTTGTGGATGTTTCTATATCATGCTCTATCTATGTTGTTGGTTCACATTGATCGTTGTGCTCACAATTGGTGATTTTCTTCTATGAGTTCATGTTTTTCATGTTCATGGCCGACATGGTGATTGTAGCATGTTGTGGATCTTTGAGGCTAATTGTTTAAGGAATTTTGTGTTTGCAGAGACGTTTTTTTGGGTCCCTACTATGTTTTGGATGACATTGGTTGATTCTCATTGATAATTGTTTATTAATTTGGGTTGAAAGTTTGTACACATTTTATATTTTGTTGGGCCGAGATGTAGTTGATGTTATCCCTAGTTGCAAATATATATGAATGATTGTTTATATCATTTCAGACATGAACGAAGTGAGATGTGTGAATAAAGTTTAGATCTTTCGAAAGAATAAGTAAAGTGTGAAGAAGAGTAAATAGAAGAAAGTGTTCATGTGCTTAACCAGAACTATAATCAGGCATTAGCAGATTCTATTTTCTTAGTTCAAGATCTCTCAGATGGATGTAATCCGAATGTGACTATAAGACAGTGTGTCTTCCTTTGGGTAGTAAGCATTTTTGTATTTGAGAAGTGAGCTCTATGAAGTGTGCCTAAATGCATGTGCATTCCCCATTTACAATACTTTTAATAGAGTATAAACTTGTGGATTAACCTCCATTGTGGTTTTTCCCCTAATAGGGTTTCCATGTAAAAATCTTGGTGTTATGTGTGTTTCTAATGTGATGATGGTTTATACTTTCATGTTTATTTATTAGATCTGAGAATAATTTTAATAAGTATAATTTCCATGACAACTGATTCACCCCCCCTCTCATTTGCCTACCCTTGTGTTGCCAACAATTGGTATCAAAGTAGGTTCCTTTGGAGAAGCTTGATCGCTTGAGGTGATCCAGGATGGAGACATATAAGAAGGATAGTCTGAGATTTGATGGAAAAAATTATTCTCTGTGGAAGAGTCGAATGGAGTGACATCTGATATGCATTGGTGAACCCTACTGGAAAATTACAAAGAATATATATATCATCCTTCAGAATGGTCCTTCTACTACAAGTGAGATTAAGGAAGTCGAGTACAATATTAGGGCAGAGGAAGCATTGTTGAGTGCTTTGACTGATTCTGAGATGAAAAATGTAATGGAGTTGAAGACTACTTATGAGATCTAGAAAAAGTTGGAAACCTTGTATGAATGTGATAGCCATGTGAAGATTGCTATGTTGTAGAGCCTGAAAGGGAAATATGAGATATTGAGAATGGGTGAAGATGAGAACATCACTTCTTTTATGCAAAGAGTGAATGAACTTATGTGTAGTATCAGATGTGTTGGTAGAACATTGGAAGAATCAAAGATTGTTGCTAAAGTTCTTATATCCTTTCCTGCTGCATACAAACACAAAGCTACTACTATTGAGGAAATCCAGACTATGACAAATGTAACCAAAGACATGTTGATTGGTAAGCTTGTTTCTTCTGAGTTAAGTGAGTTTGGTGAATCTCTTCCTAAGAAAAAATCTTCATTCAAATCTACTATATTTGGGAAATATAAGAAGAGATATGATCCGAGAGAAAGTTCTTCTAGAAAAATTTCCAAATACAAGCAGGAAATGAGAGAGATTGAAGAAGAAGAGAGAAACCTAGAAGAGCTTGAAGCACTTCTTGTCAAAATGGTAGCCAAAGGAGAAGGTAAGTATAAAGGGAAACTTCCTCTAAATATTTTTCTTGCAATAATATACGTCATTTTTCCTCAAGGTGTCCTGAAAGAGTTCCTAAGCCAAGATATAACAAGCCTAGATTCCAAAGAAAGTGTTATTTTTCTACTAATGAAGGTGTGACATATGATGAATCATATAAAGGGAATGTAAGTGAGGATGAGTTTGTATTTATTTCTATCAAGGAAAATAATCTTGTACCTACTGAATCTATTAGCTGCATGAATGTGGAGAAATCTCTAGCTCCCAGAGTTGAAGAAAAAGATTAATGGGTGATTGACAATGGATGCTCTCATCACATGACAGGTGATAAAAGTAAATTTCTGAGCTTGGAAAAGTATGATGGTGGTGTTGTAATATTTGGTGATGAAAAAGAAAGTGTAATCCATGACAAAGGATCCATATCTTTTGATGGTAAGCATAATACTGATGATGTCCTATATGTGGAAGGTTTGAAGCATAATCTTTTAAGTGTTGGAAAAATGGTTTACAAGGGATATAATCTTCAATTCAAGGATAAAAAGTGTAAAATATTGGGGAGTTCTGGAAATGTGATTGCATCTGTACCAAATAAAGGTAATACCTTTCACCTAAGTACTATTGGGAAAAGTTTTCTAATTGCTCAAGTTGATGAAATTTGGTTGTGGCATAGAAGATTGTGTCATCTAAAATTTGACAATATTATCAAGATAATTTCTACCTAGGCAGTGAGAGATCTTCCTAAGTTGATAAAACCTATTAATACTATATGCAAGGAATGTCAGTTAGGGAAGAAAACTAGAGTTTTATTCAGAAGAAAATAGTATTGTTCAAATGAAGTATTGGAGCTTATGCGTATTGACTTGTGTGGTCCTTCTAGAATCGGAAGTTTACAAGGCGATGGGTATTTCATGCTACTTATTGAAGACTATTATAGACTGATGTGGGTTACTTTCTTAAAGGAAAAATATGAAGCTCTAGAGAAATTCAAGATTTTCAAGGCTATGGTTGAGATAGAGAAAGGTCTAAAGATTAAATGTATGAGATCAGATAGAGGTGGTGAATTCACTTCCGATGAGTTTAATTCTTTTTGTGAAGAGCATGAAATAAAGAGACAATTATCTACTCTGTAGACCCCTCAACAAAATGGAGTTGTGGAAAGAAAGAAAAACAGAATTCAAGAAGCTGCTAGGACTATGATGCTGGAAGAAAATATTCCTCATATCTACTGGAGAGAAGCTGTGAGTACAATTATTTATACTCTCAACTGGGTACATGTCAAAGGTGATACTAGTAAGACCCCTTATGAGCTATGGTTTGGTCATAAGCCTACTATTAGATACTTCAAAATATTTGGAAGTAAATGTTATATAAAAAAGGATGAATATATAGGAAAGTTTGATGCTAGAAGCGATGAAGAAATATTTTGTGGTCATTCTACTAAAAGTAAAGCCTACCTATGCTTCAATAAGAGATTGAGGAAATTAATTGAAAGCAATAATGTCAAGGTTGATGAAGACACATTTAGACCATCCAAAACCTATGGATATGATTCAGATGATCAAAATGATAGTTCAAATAAAGGAAAGAAATTTTAGACTCTAAATCAAGTTCAAATCACTCTGGTGACTCAAGAAAATCAAGAGGAAGAAACCAGTGAAAGTGTAGAAGAAAGATCACAATAGCCTGAAGTTCAAGAGCCTAAGAATCCAAGGTATGTAAGACCAAATCATTAAGAATATCAGATTATAGGTGATAAGAAAAAATTTGTTCAAACTAGGAGAAGAATTGTAGAAGAGTACTATTTGATTTCAAAGACTGAGCCTAATAATGTCAATGAAACATGCAAAGATGAACATTGGGTGGAAGAAATGAAATAAGAAATATTGCAAATTGAGAAGAATGATACATGGACTCTTGTTCCTAGACCCAAGAACAAAAATGTAATTGGAACTAAATGGGTCTTTCAGAATAAACAAAATGAGTAGGATGAAGTTGTTAGAAACAAAGCAAGACTGGTGTGTAAAGGATATTATCAGATGGAAGGAATCAAATTTGAAGAAATTTTTTCTCTTGTTGCTAGGATTGAAGCTGTGAGACTATTTCTTTCTTATGCTACTTACAAAAATTTAAAGGTTTATTAGATGGATGTCAAGACAACATTTCTAAATGGTAAATTGGATGAATAAGTGTATATTGAACAACCTAATGGATTTAAATTGATTGATCAAGGAGATATGGTTTTCCGATTGAAGAAAACATTGTATGTACTTAAGCAAGCCCCAAGAGCATGGTATGCCAGATTAGACAAATATTTGTTGAAGCTTGGATTTAATAAAGGTACTGCTAATAGTAATTTGTATTTCAATATTGATCATGATAAATATTTAATTGATGAGGTCTTTGTTGATGATATCATCTTTGGAGGAGATGATAGTTTGTGCATGAATTTTGTTGATGAGATGTAGAGTGAGTTTGATATGTCTATGATTGGAGAAATTAAATTCTTTTTGGGATTGCAAATTGCTCGGCTAGATAAAGGGATCTTTATATCTTAGTCCAAATATGTGAAAGAATTGCTAAAGAATTTTGGTATGGAAGATTCAAATCTAGTTGGTACACCTATGGTGACCATATGTAAGTTGAATCAAGATGATGATTATCCTAAAAAAAATCAAACTAGATACAAATCCATGATTGGGGGATTGCTCTAGACTCAAACTAGACCTGATATCATGAGTGTCATATGCATTGTTGCAAGATTTCAAGTTGATCCTAAAGAATCTCATGTGACATCTATGAAGAGGATTTTTAGGTACTTGAAAGGGATAGTTGATTTTAGCTTATGGTATCCTAAAGAAGATGACCTTACTTTGAGTGATTTTACAGATGTTGATTGGGATAGAGATGTGGATGACAAAAATAGTACTATTGGTGGTGTATTTTTCTTGGGAAATAAGTTGATTTCATGGTTAAGTAAGAAGAAGAATGCCATTTCTTTATCTACTATAGAGGCAAAATAAATTGTTGCTCCTAACAATTGTACTTAGGTATTGTGGATGAAGTAGATGTTGAAAGATATCAGAGTTGTGTATGATGAACCTATTTATATATTCTATGATAATTCAAGTGCAATTAAAATTTCTAAGAATATAGTGTTGCATTCAAAAACCAAGCATATATCTATCAAGTTTCACCTTTTGAGAGAGAAGGTGAGTGAAAAGGAAGTTAGATTGGAGTATGTGCCTACTAAGGAACAAATTGTAGATATCTTTACCAAGACCTTACCTAAGGATATTTTTGAGTATCGCAGAGGGAATCTAGGGGTGATTAGCCCTCCTAATCAAAATTAAGATGCAATACTTGCATCATTCTATACATTTCATAGTCATATCTTGTGATCCAGATTGATGTTGTGGGAGCTGCTACTCAGGGGGAGTAGTCAGATGTTTAGAAATGTGGTTTAGAGATTTTGTGGAGAGATATAATGTGTACCTTTGTCATTGATGTCAAAGGGGGAGAAGAGTCATGTGAAAATCTGAGAGAAGATTCATGTGAAAATATTTGAAAGAGTTAAGGAGAAAAGAGTCAAAATCTAAGAGGGAGAAAGTGCTAAGAGAAAGTTGCATTGATGGTGTTTTTCACATCATGTGTTTCCATCAATGCAAAAGGGGGAGATTGTTGGATATTTATGATATGTAGTTGTCATTGATGTCAACACTATTAGCATTAATGTCTTTAAGGTTGTATATGTCGATGATATTGAGAAAATTGTAATAAAATAAGTTGCAGGTTGTCGGTGATGCAGTGAAGTTTTGTATAGCCATCATATTGTTGGCTAGTTCAGTATATTGATGGTGAGAAGTTGCAGATTAAAGGGTTTGTTTTCAATAATATCTAGTTTATCCACCAAAATTTTTAGAGGTTCGCATGAAGATTTGATCAAGTTATGAGTATATATATTTTGAATGTTTGTCTATTGCTTCAGATCGTGTTCCTATAAGAAGATGATATGATTCTGGTAATCTAAGTTGATGCAGATACCTCTATGGTGATTCATGACACTTTTGGATGTTTCCAAATCATGCTTTATTTGTGTTGTTGGTTCACATTGATCGTTGTGCTCGCAATTGGTGATTTTCTTCTGTGAGTTCAAATTTTTCATCTTCATGACCGATAGGGTGATTGTAGTATGTTGTGGATCTTCAATGCTAATTATTTAATGTGTTTCGTATTTGATACATGTTGTTTTGGGTCTCTGCTATTTTCTGGACGACATTGGTTGATTCGCATTGATAGTTGTTTATTAATTTGGGCCGATAGTTTGTACACATTTTATATTTTGTTGGGCCAACATGTAGTTTATGTTATCCCTAGTTGTGGATATAATGAATGATTTTTTATATCATTTGAGACATGAAAGAAACAATATGTGTGAGTGCTATGTGCGAATAAATTTCATATCTTTTGAAAGAAGAAGTAAAGTGTGAAGAAGAGTAAGCAGAAGAAAGTGTACATGTGCTTAACCATAACTATAATCAGGCATTAGTAGATGCTATTTTCTTAGTTGAATATCTCTCAGATGGGTATAATCCAAATGTGACTGTCAGATAGTGTTTCTTCCTTTGGTCAGTAAGAATTTTTGCATTTAAGCAATGAGCTCTAGGTAGTGTGCCTGAATGCATGTGCATTCCCCATTTACAATACTTTTAACAAAGTATAAACTTGTGGATTAACCTCCACCATGGTTTATCCCCTAACAGGGTTTCCATGTAAAAATATTGGTGTTATGTGTGTTTTTGATGTGATGATGGTTTATTCTTTCATGTTTATTTATCAGATCTGAGAATAAGTTTAATAAGTATAATTTATGAGAAAAATTATTCACCCCCCCTCTCAGTTGTTTGCCCTTGTGTTGCCAACAATGTTTGTTTTTATCTACCATGTTTGCTTCCTGTGTAGGTATAGGTGAAATTATGTTGCTATTTTGATTCATATAATTAATGGCATGTGGGGTAAATGTGGCTCCCAAAAGGGTTTATCCCAACGTGCTATCATCTTGTGTATTGAAAGGATAAGCTTGCAATACCTTCCATGACATTGTGATGCAATCAAGAATGAATTCATCATTTATAATAGTGAAGAAGTTGAATTCACTAGTAATAGTAATAAATTGATGCTCAATAGATTCACAATGTTCTAGAAGACTAAACAAGGTTACCCATTAGGTACAGTGAACAATTCTCATACAAGAGGTTCAAGTGAAATATTTTGAAATATGTAATTTGTTTTGTGCCTGAATCACTTATGATTTTTTGCATTTTTGAATAGCTTGGTGTGCTGTTACTTTTTCTATGAATAAGAACTAAAGAAATTTGTATTAAAGTGTAACATGAAGTACACCAACATGTTAGGGAAAGTGTTTCAAGATTTGGAAAGATAATGAAACAGTAATACATAATGCCTTTTGTACAAGACAGTGAGATCCAAATTCAACATCTTGATGAAGAAAAATCATGAGAAACAATATGGTATGGCAAGCATAGTGACCATTCCAAAAATACAACCTATTATGTTATGGTTGCAAGAGATCAAAACATAAAGAAATTGTGATTCCACAAACACAAAGTAATCAAGCAGTAGGCTACTAGGATAGAGGCATGAGGGATGGTTTCCAAACCAGAAAATACAATGCATTGTGGACATACTAAGATGAGATTGAATAGCCAACCAAGTTTGCATATACCAAAGGATGGAAACTTAATATGCTATGTGGAATAATGAAAAAACATGCTACAATGAGTTTCTCTATATAATATAACATAATGAATGGATATATAACATGTGAAGAGCATGATGGTGTTCAAAGTTTGACCTTATAATGATGCATCTCTAATGTGAAAAAGAAGAAAACAAGTACAAAGAAAAATGTGATTGAAGCATGTGGATACCCTGGTATATATATGTTATAATGTTCCCATTCTATAAGATCTCTTACCCTTTCATTAGATGAAACATGTTACTTTTTTCACCAAATTATTAATACATGTAGGTGGCATGTGAGCAAGCTTATTATGAAGCTTGTTTGTAACAAAGGTAGGTCACTTGTGAGGGTAGAAGAGCAGAAAGTATATTTGGGGTTCAAAACCTCGAATGAAATACACTTGACCATAGTGTATAAATACAAAGCTAGGGTTAATGTCAAGACCTTGTAGCATTTGTAGCAAATGATCAAGACCTAGAATACATTGGTTAATATCATGGCTCAACAAGGAGGCTTGGGAGAGCTTTAAATATAGAGCTAGGGTTTGAAAGAGTTGAAACCTCATATCCACAAGATATAAATGTGAGACCAAGGGCCGAGCCATGGTTGTTTTCCAAAAAGGAAACAAACTAGATTGAGGAGAATAATTAATGGGGACTCAACTTTTTAATAACCCATAATTAAATCTGGACACCTGTAAAGATAGAGCCGTGTCCTACACATTTTTTCAAAAACCTTGAAACTTGTGAACAGATACATAGCTATGACTATTGTATAAGGAGCCTCTTTTATTTGAAAATTTAAAGTGAAATACATAGAAATGCTGTAGTAAATCACAAGAAATGAGTGAGAAGGCCAAAGTAGCCACATCGTGTGCAAAAATGAAAAAAAATATTCATTGTTTATAACACAAACATGATATCATTCTTTTCAGAGATAATGAGAAAAATATGAGAAAGTTCAATAGTTTTATGCAAGAGAAGCTTACCCATGTGGATTCTAGCATGGAATGCATAGGAAAGTCTCCATTAAATTTGTAGGAAAATCCCATTTATACTCTTTGTTGGCGGCATGTGAACTCTCTAGAATGTTAAATGAAGAATGAAATGAAAATTTTTTGCATCATTTTTTCACTTAGGGTTTTTACCCTAATATGCTGATGGGAGTTTAGACATTTTTTATATCTTTTAAATTATATACATAATGTAACTAATGCATGTCCACAGGCTAAGACTTTAAGTCTTATGCCTTGTAGTATGTCCCCTTTATATTTCATATAAGTTTTTCAAATACTTTTGTCTTGTTTTGTTTTCTCCTTATAGGCTGAGATTTTGAATTTATTTTTGCATTAATTTAATATAAAGAATTTGAATTTAATGGTGTTTTTATAAATCATTAAGTCACTTTGTTATTCAAAATGCAAAAATAGAATTCATACCTTATGTATGCCTTGTTATTTGGAGGAGTCTTCATGATTTCTAGGAATAATGGTTTCAGTTTGAGCAGTTGATCGACCAAAGGGAGAACATATAGGGAAGTTGAGGGAGGTTTGAGAACAAGTGCCAAAGATATAGGAGACTATTTTTTACTGGAAGTTATTCTTTTGCAAGCATATAGAGGTGGTTTGGAGTGCTTTTATGGACATAGTTAAATTTGACTTTTTCCACCTTTGTGAGCTCTTTTTGGGAAAATCTAGTTGCTAGATTTTGGGATTTTTGGAGGCATCTAACCCAACTCAACTTCTAGATTATTTTCTAGTGGGAGATGGAGAATGATGTTATAATCCCATTTTGATTCATTTTGAGAGTTAGTTCTGATTATGCAATTTTGTGCTTAGTGACTTCTAAGTCCTTTAATAGATTTTGGCATACTTTGCAGCTCATTTTGGAGATGAATATCAATGGCAACCTTGGATATTAGTGATTGAAGTATTTTTCCTTCCTACTTTTTTGTTTCATTGTATGCACTTTATTGATTGATCAAATTACTTGTGAGGTTTCATTTTTTTTTCTTGGTAATTTTGTCCCATGCTAAGCATATTTTGCATAAAAGTGTATTTGTTGTAGGTTATAATCTGTGTTAGGAATGCAAGTTGCTTTTAGCTATGAAGATTTATTCCTCCTAAATTTTTAGCGTTAGGGCCTATTTATAATATATTCATGCAAAGATACACAAAAATAGGTTGTGCAAGCTTAACTTAGTCATTTTGAACAAGTTTTTGTAATTTGAGCTTCATGGTCCTAGTATAATTCAGTGTATCACCTTTAGTTTCATCATCAGTCTTTCAGTTATGCATTCTCCTTTCCCTTTTCCTTGTAAATAGTAGAACAATAGAGTAATTAGGTGATTACTAGCTAGGAAAGTTTCCTTCTCTAGAGGTTCATTCTCACAATAGGTCACCCACAACCTGAGAATGCTCCAATGTTACACTGAGTGGTTGAATAGGGTTCAACAAAAGGTACACATTGAGTAGATAATAGTAGTATGATGGGAAAATAATGTGTTCTCAGATCTGGAAGATGTTTTCTTTGAGAATTATTTGTTGGTTTGGAGAATTGTGTTCTATTCTTGGCTGACTCAATATATGCAATACTTTATGAAGACTAGTTATGATTTATAGATGTTAACCAACTTGGTATAATGCACTATATGGATAAAATTCTTAAATCATATATGATGTTGAAAAAGAAAGTTTTGATTATTTTGTTTTGATATAATCAGGTTGACCTAATTGATGATTAAGATATGCTTGTATATATATAAGGTGTTTTGAGGAATGAGATGTGAGAGAGTGAGGAGTGGAAGTGGATATATGGAATGCATGTGAAATGCAAAGTGAGGATTTGAGCCTAAATGCTTTATCAGTTGTGGATCGGTGCAATTTTTTTGAGTGAATACTATGTGAGACAATACTTCATATTTTGAGCTTGATTGGAACTGAACCTTACACATTGAAGGTGTATCCTATTAGTTCAATCTTTTGGCAGTGAGCCACTATCATTGTATCTTGGTAGTTAGCCATATTTTGTACTCAATCTATGAGACTTTTAAAGATAGTGAGTCTTGGAAATGAACCTCGTACTATTTTGTATCCGGATATAATATATTGTTAGTTAACCCTCACCGTAGTTTTTCCCTCATTGGGTTTTCCATGTAAAAATTATAGTGTTTATGTGTATTGTTGCATTGATTTTTTTTTATGTTCCTTCTTGCTGATTCAATTAGAACTGAGATAATGTTTAGATGGATGTTAATATGGTTATATAGAATACACATTCACCCCCCTCTCAGTATTCTATATTTTCAACAATTGGTATCAAAACTTGGTTCCTTGGAAGAAGCCTACCAACTTGAGGAAGATCCTAGAATTTGAGCATAAGAAATTATTTCCTCCAGAAGTAGTTTGTGCCGAATATTAAAAAGAAATGGGAGATCTAAAGGATAAGTTGATAAAATTGAATGAGTACATTGAAAACTTGCAAAGTAAAAGTATTGAAGAATGTGATCTATTGGTTGAGGGAGATGAAATTGTCTATGGCCTATTGCAACAATTGGATGAGAAGAAAAGAAATGAAGAATGTCAGGAAGTTAAAATTTAGAGGAAGATGGATGAATTCATAAAGATTGAGGAAGAAGCAAAAATATTGAGGTCTGATCTAGAAAAGGTGAGAATCTTTGAAATTTTTTTAAAGATAAGATCGATGATGCTTGAAATATTGATTACTTCTTAAAGACCGAAAATGGATAAGAGTGTTTTAGGGTTTAAGGAAGGTCGGAGTTCTAAAGAAAAGCAATCCACTAGCAAGAGGAATCAGTACAAAAATGGACAAATAAAAGATCTAAGAAGGGATCCCATAAAAAATCCTATCAAGCGACATGATGCTAAAAGGTATTTATCTTTCAATGGTGTTTGTTATTCCTGCAAAAAATTTGGTCATAAGGCAAAGGATTACAAAATTAAAATGAATGATTCTTTATTGTTCTCTGGAAAATGTTCTAAGGGCAAGAAGAATGGATATAAAGTTGGCCATTTGAATAAAAATGAAAACAAAAAGAAGAATGTTGGCTGGTGTATGTGCAGCAATTCAGAACACCCTAGTAATAACTACAGAAGAAAGAAAAATAATTATCCAGCTAAGAAGAATGACAAAATCATTGATCCAAAAGAAGCAAGAAAGGAAATGAAAAGGATTTGGAAAATAGAATTGGAACTATTAGTATTATCTATGATGACCTTTGGTGTAGATACTCCCATGAATTTCTAAGTAAAAGAAGTGGCTAACAGGGAGCAATTATCAGAAAATATAATAAACCCCCTCATAAGTACTTGTGTCGTGTCATGATAGAAGTATATTTAATATGGTAACAAGATTAAGGTATTTTCTCAATCGCATGTGTGAAGGATGAAGTTTTAAAAATTTGAAAGAATGAAGGCCTACACAATTTTAAAGGTAATCTACCTACAAGATGAAGAATTATTGCAAAATCATTTAGAATGGAAGGAATAAATTAAGATAATTCTAAAGGCTTATGTATTTTTGGAAAAACGTGCAAAGGAAACTGAAAAGGAAATTCAAAGTTTTAGAGTTTGAAGAAGAAACCAAGCGGATTCAAAGTGAGCTCTAGAAGCAGGATATCTATAAATTTCTTGTTGGCATTTACTATACAATCTTTCATTTTTATTGCTATGGATAATTCAAAATTTGTGAGTAGTGTGGATAAAGTGCAAGTCAATTTGAAGAGATATTTGAGGAATGTGTTGGAAGAGTTTTTTGGTGCATTCACATGCATCCCTCTGAGAGTGTTTCCCACAGAAGATATATATGCATTTGTTTATAGTAAAGTAGAAGAGATGTCGTCAGTTCAGTTAAGCATACTTTGGGAAGGTGAAATGAAAGAGAGCCATGATGCCTGCATAGTATTAGTTGAGAAGAAGTTGGATGTTTGGAGGAAAGTTCCCTTGTTTGAATTTGAGAAGAAGTATATTCGAATAGTGTTGAACATAATTCATGATGAGTCTTTGTGGATTGATGAAGCACATTTGATTACTAGAGAAGCTATTAAAGATGTAACTGGTTTGTGTTCCTCTGAACCAGTTCCCAAACTGAAGGCTATGGATGAGAAATAGACAATTGAAGTTGCTAGTGTGAATTTTGAAGGGAAAGAGATTGATTTGAGGTAAATTTTTGATCTAGTAATAAGGTATGCTACTATGGTCATCGGTCATAAAGTTTTTATCCCTAGAAATGACCTTATAGTTTCTACTGTTGTAGTACATACTGATATTGATATGGTTAAAAGAGGTATGAATTATGACTTGCGTGAATTAATTCATATACATCTTTTGAAAAATTTAAAGGAAGTCAAGAAGAGTAAGAAGAATACATTCTAGTATGGAAATCTGGTTGTTTGTTTATTGTTTTACTTTATGAGAGAGTTACCTATAATAGGAAGGATAGAATGGTTAGATTCAATTCCTATTACCCATGAAATCAAGAATTTAATGATATGTCTTGGTAGTTTGGATGCACAAGAGTTTTCCCTTGCCGCATTCTTTGGAAAATTTCAGATGAGGATGAATAGAAGGTCCAGGATTCCAGTATGTGTTGTTGAAAGTTACTCCAGAAGCATAAATTTTCTTGTTTCTACAAATTTTTGGTCACATGGAAGTGGTTGAATCAAGGTTATTCTAGATATCTGAATTGGATTATGAAGTGTCAGAGGCTAAAGTTGATAATTATGCTAAAATTATTTTTCAAATCCCTAAGATTCTCAATGTAGAAGGTACCTCTGATAGTGTGACTAGAGGAGGGAAGAAAAGGAATATTGTTATTAAGAAAGAAGTTACAGAAGGAAGTGAGCTTGAACATGAGCATGAAAGGATAAATATTTAGAGAGTTTTGGAGGAATTGTAGAAGGTTATTCTTGGTGCTAATTTTGATTCATCTATTTTTGTTGTGGAGAATCTTTGTGGCATGATTGATTCTTTGAAGGTCTACATCTCCAAACTTGAAGTGCATGTTAGAATTAGGTCTGATGAAGGACATTTAGAAGATATCAAAGGAAAATGTGTGAATGTGCACAGTCGAGTGATGAAGGAATTCAAGAGTGTACAAATTTGTGAAGAAGAGGCACAAAAACTACTTTATTTTTTCCTAGATTGGTCTGATAGTACACTGGATATAAGAAATGAAATAAGGATGAGTGAGTCCTAGATGAGCACTCAGGCAGATACATAGAGGTTAGAAAAATATAAACATAATCAGAGGAGGTTCTATGTTGTGCAGCTTCAGGAAAAATTCTTTTCTCTATAGGATCAAAGGAAAGATGCCATCAAGAAGTTTGTAGAACTCAGAGACATGATTAAACTCAGACATACTATTTTTTCCAATGCTCCTTGTTGTATTGGTGAATTATCAAAAATTAATCTTTGTCTCAATACTTTAGTAGATGGTGTAGAGTCCTTCACTAAGCTTGAGATATTTTACAAGACTATTGTAATTGCAAAAGGTTCTTGGAAAGAATGAAAAGAATCATTGAAGGCTATTATGGAGAGTCTCAGAGGTTCTTCTTCATGTTAATTCAATTCCATGTTCATATATTTTTGGTTACACTTTGATTTATATACATATTTACTAGACCCCTTCCTTTGTCATTGATGTCAAAGGGGGAGAGATGGAGAGATGAAGAGATAGAGAGATGGAGAGATAGAAATACAAAGGAAAAACATTTTGGTGAAGAACAGTTTTGATAGGGGGATTATTTAGAGTATTCAGTTGTTGGAAAATGTTTTTGTCATGCATGTTGCCATCAATGCCAAAGGGGGAGATTGTTGGGAGCCTTGCAACATGAGCATGAAGTATGGATGTTTTGTGTTGGTTTTTCTATGTTGTCATTGATGTCAACATGGTGATAACTATATGGGAAGTTTACTTGGTTTACCAGATGTTGTTCTTTGCTGGTAATACTCTCATGTGATGAATCAGTGTATTGGTATTTGAGTCTAGAATTTACTGCAAGATTTGATATGACTCTATTATATTAACCATATTTTCTTGACTCATTTAGATAACTATATCTTGGATCTTGAGACGTCTTTTGTTGTGAGAAAAAAATGATCTTTGGCAAAGTTCAACTTTGTATTCTACTAATGTTCCTTGCTTGGCATACTATGTGGGAGACTTTGTATTCTATTAAGGTGAACATTCGTATGCTACGGTTTTGTTGATAGTCTTTGTGTTGGTAGTATGATGGGAAATTAAGGTGTTCTCAGATTCATAAGGTGTTTGATTTGAGGATTATTTGTTGGTTTGGAGAATTGTGTTCTATTCTTGGCCGACTCAGCGTATGTAATACTTTATGAAGACTAGTTATGATTTATGGATGTTAGTTGACTTGGTATAATGCACTACATGGATAAAATGCTTAAATCATATATGGTACCAACAAAGAAAGTTTTGATTTTTTTTCATCTAATTAGGTCAAACTAATTGATGATTGAGATATGCTTGTATATATAAGGTGTTTTAAGGAATGAGATGTGAGAGAGTGAGCAGTGGAAGTGGATATATGGAATGCATGTGAAATGTGAAGTGTGTATCTGAGCCTAAATTCTTTATCAGTTGTGGATCAATGTAGTTTTGTTGAGCGACTACTGTGTGAGACAATACTTCATATTATGGGGTTCATTGGAACTGAACCTTGCACATTGAAGTTGTATCCTATCAATTCAATCTTTTGACAGTGAGCCACTATCATTGTATCTTGGCGGTTAGCCATATTTTTTACTAAGGTTGTGAGTCTTTTAAGGATAGTGAGTCCTGGCAGTGAGCCCCATAATATTTTGTATCCAAATATAATATATTGTGAGTTAAACCCTCACTATGGTTTTTCTCTCATTGGGTTTTTCACGTAAAAATCTTGGTGTTCATTTGTATGGTTGCTTTGATTTATTTTTATGTTCTTTCTTTCTGATTTAGTTATAATTGAGATAATGTTTAGATGGATGTTAATATGGTTATATGGAATACTGATTCACCCCCCTTTCTGTATTCCAGATGTTCAACATAAAGGTTCTTTCTCTACCATTTTTTACACTTTTCCATTCTAATTTATTCATTATTATTAGGCTATATTTTTTGTGCAAGAATATTTTGAGAGCTTTTTGAGATTGAGAGCTGCTTTGTGTTTTTACAATTATTGAGAGAGATTGTGAGTGGATAGAGTTTGGAGATATAATGCCCATAGAATGATAAATGAGAATGATTGAGGATTTGAGCTTGCAAAGTAATATCCTCAAAAGGAGCTATTAATTCTAGGCATACAGATTCTACTTATTTACTCTTTTTATGTTAAAAATGAAATTGAATGTAAATTATTGGGGAAATATCGTATTATCTATTGTGTTGAACTTGTTTTCTTGATTGTTTGATTAATCTTGTTTTTAAAGAGCTTGCATGATCTTTGGATAGTTGCCTATGAAATCATAATGGTTTATATTATATATGTATATATCTACTCTTTATGTGGAATTTTGTGAGATAATCTTTGAGTATTAGATTGAATACTTAGACTATCATAGACTATATATATGCTTCATAGGTTGTGAATTTTGGGAATCAATATTACACTAAAGTATTATCTTGAAATTGTTAGCTTATGAAGCTAGGTAAACCTTTGTAGATAATGAGGTTAGTAACACAACAAAAATAAAGGCATGATAGACATGTCATCATCAATAGATTGTGATGATATGCAAACCATGTTGATAGTCTATACTTGATTGATTACTCATATGTCTTTAAAATTAGGAAGATAATATTCTCCCTAGGTGTAGGGTGTGTACTTGATGGTTATATCAATATTCAACAATAGGGTTGATAAAATGTATTTTATGATTATTATTTTCTTATTTTGATTAAGAAGTCTATTCCTATTCACAAAATCCTAGAAGAGGAATCACATTTCGTATTGAGAAGATGATTTATAGGCGTAGAAGCCCAAACCCTTTTGAGGTTAATGTCCTCTAGATTATAATAAAATGTAGTGAACATTGTTAACATGTGAAAATTTGAGTATATTGAATGTGAGGTTTTATGATTTGTTTATGATCACTTGATCACTACATCACTTTTGATTGAAACCCTAGGTAGGGAATAACCTATTTGGTTGGGTTATTTACTTGACTATTGATTAAATAAAATAGGTTGGGATTAACCTATATGATTTGATTGATCATTTGATTATTGATTATACTTTTTAATTGTGTTGATTATACTCTTGAATGGAGTCATTTATTAATGAGATTATTACTTTGATTGAGGTTGTTTATTATTGAGATTACACCTTTTGAAATGGATTCATTTAAATTATTTGACATTATGAATACCTATATGGTTAATAGGGTTATTCCTGGGGCTAGGATAATCCATGGGAAAGGGGGTAACCTATGTATAGAGTATGAATGGTCAAAACCAGATTGAGATAGGAAGGTGGGTGGGAAGATGACTCTCAATCGACGTACCGGGTGATGAATTATTTGGCCAAATTAGCGTAATTTTCCACTATTTACACTGTTAGTTCACTAAGATCCAGGTTTGCATACTAGGCCAATATTGTCGTACATGTAGGTTGTAGCCAATTTATGGAAGCTCTAGATATGTATGACACAACACCATGCTCAAAAAATGATAGGATTATTAGGTTACCAAACCAATCTCTTTGTCGAAGGTTAGGGCCATCTTACTAGTTTGATAGATGTGTGAGGGACCGTAGTAAGTCCATAGTTGGTAGAAAAGAACTTGAGTGATGCTTCTCCTCATACAGTTGGTGGCCAAGATTTGAGGATGTATGTTCCAACATTGGGAACAACTAGAATGTATACACCAAGGAATGGTGACATCTAGAATATATGCACCAATGTTGGGAAATTTGGACCAATTCATATCTCTCTTTTAGTAAGCTCTTAGAAGCTATGTATTCATGTATCCATCTCTATGGAATTTTTAAATGTGAAATGTTATCATGAAATTTTATAATATGGAATCATTACTTTGGTTTTTGTAATGATTCATTGTAATTCAATGGGAAAGTTTGGAATGAGGTTATTTCAAATGTCCATATTGCGATTGAATTAGAAAATAAAAAATTTATTGCTAAAGGGTTGGCTTCATAAATTATTCAATTGTGGGAAAAACATAGGTAAAATCAAAGGGTAAAACTTTGGGCATGTTATATATTGTGTTTATTAAAAAACTAATGGTGATAATTTATTTTTTAATGAATTATATGTTGATGATATGTTATTTATTAGTAAAGTGAAAGGGATGATTTCAGAACTAAAATCTCAACTTGCTTCTAAATTTGAAACAAAAGAACTTGGTACAACTAGACACATTCTTGGGATGTAAATTAAAATAGATAGAGTGAACAAAAGGCTATGGCTTGGCTAAAGTAAGTATGTCAATTCAATTTTAGAGAGGTTTGATATGTAGGATTGTAGACCATTGGGTGTTCCTTTTTTAGTTCGAACAAAGTTATCTATTTCAGATTGTCCAACATCCCCATTAGAGATGGAAGAAATGAGTAGACTACCTTACCAGCGTGTAGTTGAAAGTTTGATGTATGTTTTGGTTTGTACAAGAGCAAAAATTACCCAAGAAGTGGGAGTTCTTTCTGGATATATGTCTAATCCTGGTAGAGTTCATTGGGATGTAGTTACAAGAATCTTCAAATATTTATGTGGTACCTTAGAGTACTCTTTATGTTATCATAGTAATTTTAATAAATATGATATTTACCTTGATATTCATGGTTATGTGGATTCAAAATTGGCAAGTGATGTTGATAGCAGACGATCCGCCAATGCTTATGTGTTTAATTTATTTGGTGGTGGAATTAGTTGGATAAGTAAGTTAAAAACTATCGTTGCTTTGACCACTACTCAAGTTGAGTATATGATAGATACTCATGCTTGTAAAGAATCCATTTGGCTTAAGAGCATGCATTCATATATTGGAATAAAACAATGTATAGTACCAATTTATTGTGACAATCAAATTGCAATATGTCTAGCCAAGAACCTTGTTGGATGTTGTGGTTGTGTTTCTGATATGTGGTTTCCATTGATGTCAACACTATTAGCATTGGTGCCTTCAAGACTGTATATGTCAAATATATTGAGAAAATTATAATAAATATGTTGTAGGTAGTCTGTGAAGCTGTGAAGATCAGAGTGGTGGAAAGTTCTATAATTTGGTATTCAGAAGTCACGCATTAAAGGGTTTTCTTCTGACCCTATCTAGTATATCCTTCTGAAGTTTTAGAGGTGTGCATCAAGATTGGAGTGAGTTATGAGTTTTTGAGTTCCTACAGTTATTTTGTTACTATAGTACGTGTTTTTGGAAGAAGACAATGTAATTGTAGTAAATTGAGTTGTTGTGTATGCTCCTGAAATGTTCATTGATGTTTCTAGATCATTCTCTATCATTTTTGTACGTCTACGTTGATTGGTGTTCTCATGATCAAAGATTTTTCCTTTGTGTGTTCAAGTTTTCATGTTCTTGGCCGACATGGTGGTTGTAGCATGTTGTGGATCCTTGTAGATTAATTTTTGAATGATTGGTACATTTGAGGATGTTGATTTAGTTCTTCATTATGTCGTGACTGACTTAGGTTGGTACACATTCAGATTTGTTCATGTATTGGGCCGACTATTTGTATTCATATATTATTTATCTTTGGCCGAAAAATTTGTTGATGTAATTTCATGAAGCAGATATATAAGAGTGATCGTTTTATTCATTTGATATGAATGTATGTGAAGTACGTGTGAGATATGTATGAATAAAGATTAGATCATTCGATTATAGGGTAGAGTGTGAATGAGTTTGAGCGAAGTGTGAAGAATTTTTTCGGTGCCTAACCAAAACTGTCATCAGGCTTTTGAAGAAGCTAATTTCTCAGTTCAACCTCATCAGATGGATTTAATCTAAATTTTTTATCTAAGGTAGTGAGCCTTCCCTTCTGAGCAGTGAGCTCTAGGCAATGTGTCTGAATGCATGTGCATTCCTTATTCATTTCTTTTATTCTTTGAACAAGGTATAAATTATGGATTAACCTCCACCATGGTTTTTCCCCTAATAGGGTTTCCACACAAAAATATTGGTGTTATATGTGTTTTTGATGTGTTGTTGATTCATGCTTTCACTATTAATTATCAGATTCGAGATTAAAGGTTGATAAAGTAAGATAAGTTTAAATTTTATAATTGATTCACCCTCCCTCTCAGTTGTCTATCCTTGTTTTTCCAACAATTGGTATCAGAACAGGTTCCTCTAAAGAATTTTAATAGCTTGAGGTGATTTGATATGGCATCATACAAGAAGGCTATTCCTAGATTTGATTGTACAAATCACTCTTTGTGGAAGGTCAGAATGGAGTGTCATTTGAATTGCATTGGTGAACCCTTATGGAAGATTATAAAAAATACATATACTATTCCTCAGAATGGTCCCTCTACTCCTGATCAGATCAAATAAATTGAAACCAATATCAAGGCTATATAAGCATTACTAAGTGCTTTGACAAATTTAGAGATGAAAAATGTGATAGGTGTGCAAACAACACATGAGATTTGGAAGAACCTGGAAACATTTTATGAAGGAGATGCATAAGTTAAAGTTGCTAAGATGTAAAGTCTAAAAGGCAAATGGAAAAACATGAAGATGAGTCAAGATGAAAACATTATTACATTCATGTAGAAATTAAATGAAATAGTGATGGGTATTAGATGTGTCCGTGCAATTTTGGAAGAAGATGAGATTGTGGTTAAAGTGCTCATATCAGTGCCTAGTTCTTACAAAATGAAAGCTCGTGCTATTGAAGAGCTCAAGTCAGTAACAATTGTGACAAGAGAAATGTTGATTGGTAAACTTGTTGCCTTTGAGTTGAGTGAATTTGGTGAGTTACTTCTAAAATAGAGTTTGTATTTAAAGCTATTGTATCCAAAAAAAGCCAACAGAGATATGATTCGAGAGAAAGTTCCAAAAATACATTCAAATATGAAGATGAGATGAAACAGATTGAAGATGAAGAAAGAGATCTAGAAGAGCTAGAAGATTTTATTGTGAAAAGAGAAGCCAAAGGACAAGGTAAGTATAAAGGAAATTTTCCTATTAAATGTTTCTCTTATAGTAAGATAGGTCATTTTGCATCAAGGTGTCTTGAAAGAGTTTCTAAGTACAACCCTGATAATTCTAGATTTCAAAAGAAATGTTATTATGCTGAGGAAGGTGTTACTGATGATGAATCTACTAAAAGAAATTGGAAATGAAGATGGATGGGTATTCATTGCTATCAAGGAAAATGGTTTGGTTTCCACTGAATTTTCTAATAACCAGAATATTGAGAAAGATCTTACAACCAAAATTGATGAAAAGGATGAGTGGGTGATTGACAATGGATGCTCACATCATATGATTGGTGACAAAATCAATTTTATAACCTTGGAGAAATATGACGACAGTGTTGTAGATTTGGAGATAACAATGCTAGTATGATTTGTGGCAGAGGCACTATTTCTCTTGATGGTAAATATAATACTGATGATTTCCTATATATTGAAGGATTGAAGAATAATTTGTTGAGTGTTGGATAGATGGTCGAAAAGGGATACAATCTTCAGTTCAAAGATGGAAAATGTAATTGCTTTTGGAACAAAGACAAGAGGTAACATTTTTCACCTAAGTGCTGCTAGTAAAATTTGTTTAATTGCTCAAGTTGATGTAAGATGGTTATGGCATAGGAGGCTATGTCATGCAAATTTTGATAACATTATCAAAGTAAGCTCCACATAAGCAATTAGAGATCTACCTAAGTTATTAAAGCCTACTAACACCATATGCAAGGAATGTTAGATGGGAAAGCAGACTAGAATTTATTTTAAGAGTAAACAACATCATTCTAATGGAGTATTGTAGTTGGTAGATATTGATCTATGTGGTCCATCTAGAATCAAAATTCTACAAGGAGAAAGGTACTTTATGTTGCTTATTGATGATTACTCTAGGATGATATGGGTTGCTTTCTTGAGAGAAAAAAAATGAAGCACTAGAAAATTTCAAATGTTTCAAAGCTATGGCAAAGAATGAGACAGGTTTGAAGGTTAAATGCTTAAGATCAAACAGAGGTGGTGAGTTCACTTCCCAGGAGTTCAATTCATTTTGTGAAGAGCATGGAATCAAAAGATAGTTATCTGCTCCTCAAAATCCTCAACAGAGTGGAGTTGTTGAGAGAAAGAACAAAACAATTCTAGATGTTGTTTGAACTATGATGTTAGAAGGTAATGTTCCTCATATCTGCTGGAGAGAAGTTGTAAGCACTGTTGTATATATTATCAACTAGGTAAATGCCAATGGTAATTTTGGTAAGACTCCTTTTGAGCTGTGGTTTGGTCATAAGCCTACTGTTAAATATTTAAAAATCTTTGGAAGTAGATGTTATATCAAGAGAGATGAAGATATTAGCAAGTTTGATGCTAGAAGTGATGAAGGAATATTTTTGGGTTACTCTACTAAGAGAAAATCCTACCAATGCTACAATAGAGGATTGAAGAAAATGGTTGAAAGTGAAAATGTCAGAGTTGATGAGGATACTAACAGATCATCTAGATATTTTGGATATGATTCAGTGACCAACATGATAGTACTAAGAAAGGAAAGACTACTCAAACACAAAATCAAGTTCAAATTGTTCTAGTGAATCAAGAGAACCATGAAGAAGAAGCTAGTGGAAGTGCAGAAGAAAGAAAAAAAGAACCAAGAGTTCGAGAGAATCCCAAATTCCTAAGGTATGTAAGCTAAATCATTCTAAAAATCAGATTATAGGAGACAAGAACAAAGGTGTGCAGACTAGAAGAAGAATTGCAGAAGAGTATTGTCTAATTTCCAAAACTGAGCCTAGCAATGTCAATGAAGCATGTAAAGATGAATATGGATGGAAGAAATGAAGGAAGAACTGATGCGGATAGAGAAAAATGATACATGAATTCTTGTTCCCAGACCTTAGGATAAAAATGTGATTGGGACTAAATGGGTCTTTTGGAATAAGATGAATGAACAAGGTGAAGTGGTTAGAAATAAAGCAAGATTGGTATGTAAAGGGTACTCACAGATGGAAGGTATTGATTTTGAAGAAACCTTTTCCCCTATTACTAGAATTGAATATGTAAGGTTGTTTCTTGCTTATTCTAATTTTAAGAACTACAAATTCTATCAAATGGATGTAAAGTCAACATTTCTAAATGGTGAGTTAGAAGAAGAAGTTTATGTTGAGCTACCAAATGAATTTCAACTGACTGATGAAGGAGACATGGTTTGTCGATTGAAGACAACACTGTATGGACTTAAGAAAGCCCCTAGAGCCTGGTGTGCTAGATTGGATAAATAATTTTTGAAGCTTGGATTCAATAAAGGTACTGATGACAATAATTTGTATTTCAAGGTGGATCAAGATAAAGAATTAATTATTGAAGTCTTTGTTGATGACATTATTTTTGAAGGTGATGATAACTTATGCATGAAGTTTGTTGATGAAATGAAAAGTGAGTTTGAGATGTCAATGATTGGAGAGCTGAAATTCCTTTTAGGATTGCAAATTACTCAGTTAGATGATGGAATATTTATATCTCAATCCAAATATGCAAGAGAGTTACTAAATGTTTTTGGCATGGAAGACTCAAAACCTATAGGTACACCCATGGTAACCAGATGCAAGTTAACACAAAATGGTGATTATTCTAAGGCTAATCAAACAAGGTATAGGTCAATGATTGGTGGATTTCTCTTTTTGACTTAGACTAGACCAGACATTATGAATGTTCTATGTATGGTTGTTAGATATCAAGCTGATATGAAGGAATCACATGTGACTGCAATAAAGAGAATTTTTAGATACTTGAAAGGGACATTTGATTTTAGGCTATGGTATCCTAAGGATGATGATCTTACTCTGAATGCCTTTATAGATGCAGATTGGGAAAGAGATGTGGATGATAGGAAAGCACAAGTGGTGGTGCATTGTTTTTGGGGAAGAAGTTGGTGTCTTGGCTAAGTAAAACACAAAATTCCATTTCCTTATCTACTATTGAGACAAAATATATTGTTGCTGCAAACAATTGTACTCAAGTAATATGGATGAAGCAGATGCTGAGAGATATCAGAATTGAGTATGATGACCCTATTGCTATATTTTTTGATAGCTCAAGTGCCATAAGAATTTCCAAGAATCTGGTGCTACATTCAAAGACAAAACACATATCTATCAAGTATCACTTTGTGAGAGACAAAGTGAGTGATAAAGAAGTTAGATTGGAGTATGTGCCCACTAAGGACCAAATTGCAGATATATTCACTAAAACGTTGCCTAAAGATACTTTTGAGTATCTCAAAGGAAAGTTAGGGATGATTTCCCCTCCTAATCTGAACTAAGATGCAAGTCTTTGTATCAATCTGTGCACTTACAGTCATATCTTGTTTCAGATTGATGTTATGGTGGTTGATACTCAGGGGGAGTAGTCAGATGATTCAGATATGTGGTTCAGAGTCTGTGTACCTTTTCCATTGATGTCAAAGGGGGAGAAGAGAAATGTGAAAAACCTTAGGGGAGAAGAGTAATGTAAGGGGGAGAAGAACAATATGAGAAGAAGGAGATTGTTGGAGAAGAGCTAGTTGTGTTGATGGTATTTTTCACATCATGAGTTTCCATCAATGCCAAAGGGGGATATTTTTGGATGTTGTGGTTGTGTTTCTGATATGTGGTTGCCATTGATGTCAAATTAGTTGTTTTGATGGTATTTTTCACATCATGTATTTCCATCAATGCCAAAGGGGGAGATTGTTGTATGTTGTGGTTGTGTTGTTGATATGTAGTTGTAATTGATGTCAACACTATTAGCATTGGTGCCTTCAAGATTGTATATGTATAAGATATTGATAAAATTATAATAAATATGTTGCAAGAAGTCAATGAAGTTGTGAAGATAAAAGTGGTGGAAAGTTCTATAATTTGGTATTCAGAAGTCATGCATTAAAGGGTTTGTTTCTGAGCCTATCTAGTATATCCTCCAAAAGTTTTAGAGGTACGCATCAAGATTGGAGCGAGTTATGAGTTTTTGAGTTCCTACAGTTATTTTGTTACTGTAACAGGTGTTTCTAGAAGAAGAGAATGTAATTCTGGTAAATTGAGTTGTTGTGTATGCTCCTAAGATGTTTGTTGATGTTTGTAGATCATGCTCTATCATTGTTTCAGATTTGCATTGACTGGTGTGGTCATGATCAAAGATTTTTCCTTTGTGTGTTCAAGTTTTCATGTTCTTGGCCGACATGGTGGTTGTAGCGTGTTGTGGATCCTTGTGGATTAATTTTTGAATGCTTGACACATTCAAGGATGTTGATTTAGGTCTTTATTATGTTGTAACCAACTTAGGTTGGTACACTTTGAGATTTGTTCATGTATTGGGCCGATAGTTTTTATTCATATATTATTTATCTTTGGCCGATACATTTGTTCATGCAATTTCATGAAGCAGATATATAAGAGTGATTATTTGCTTCATTTGATATGAATTTATGTGAAATATGTGTGAGATATGTGCAAATAAAGATCAGATCATTTGATTATAGAGAAGAGTGTGAAGGAGTTTGAGAGAAGTGTGAAGAAGTGTTTATGCGCCTAACTGAAACTGTCATCAGGCTTTTAAAGAAGCTAATTTCTCAGTTCAACCTCATCAGATGGAATTAATTTGAAAGTTTTATGTAAGTTAGTGAGCCTTCCCTTCTAAGTAGTGAGCTCTAGGCAGTGTGCTTGAATGCATGTGCATTCCTTATTCATTTTTTTTATACTTTTAACAAAGTATAAATTGTGGATTAACCTCCACCATGGTTTTTTCCCTAATAAGGTTTCCACACAAAAATCTTGGTGTTATGTGTGCTTCTGATGTGTTGTTGATTCATTCTTTCACTGTTAATTATCAGATTTGAGATTAAAGGTTGATAAAGTAAGATAAGTTTAAATTTTGTAACTAATTCACCCCCCCTCTTAGTTGTCTATCCTTGTTTTTCCAACAAACCTAAAATTCATGTTAGGACCAAGGACATTGATGTATAATATCATTTTGTTAGAGATATGGTCGAAGATGGCAGGGTGAAGTTGGTTAAGGTAGAGACTTTGATGAATTTTGTTGATTCTTTAACTAAGCATGTGAGCACATAGAAGTTCATACAGTTTTCGGAGACTACATGCCTTTAGAACCCTAGAAATTAAGAGATGATGTTTATACACCCTATTCTTTCCCTTGCAAGGTGTTTGAAAAGTGGGAGATTTGTTGGAAAAATGTGTGTCAAACTTGAAGTTACATAAGGTACTTCTGATGCGTAAGTACAGGGGGTACCCCCTATAAGGGGTCTAGGGGGATCATCCCCCCAACAGGGGGTCCAAGGGTCGCACACCCCAGTGGGAACTTGGGGGTAGTGCCCTTGAAAGCCAAATTTTATGTATATTTTATTATTGTAAATCTGGACCATTCATCATTAGGTCTCAAATTTGATGGTCAATATTTTGTTGGCTTAACTTGCCCTAGAAGGCAACCATATTTTATAAGGGTGTTGTATTACAACTATGTATTGTGATGTATTCTGAGAGTATAATAGCGGTTGTGTTGCCTCTAGATGTTTGACTGGTGATGCTCTTATGAGAAGCTTTCTTTGCAAGTATGTTTTAATCTTTATGATTTTTGAATAATATATTGGGCAGATTTTGGAGTGTGGGGTTTTTCTTCGAAAAGGGTTTTCCCCAAGTAAATCATTGTCTCATGGCATGAATGATATTTATGTTTATTTTTGTTTATATTTCTATAACTATTGAAAATATTTGTAAAGTTTTTCATTATCCTCCTCTCAAGATTAGTATAGGAAGTTGATCAGCTACCTTAGCTTCCTTATAATTCCAACAATGATGAATAGTCAACATTGATATCTAGCTATTTTGGGACTCCCTATTTTTGGTATTTTTGACAAATGTTTGACATGTAGTTGCATGAGTCACAATTTCTATTTTTGGAAAGTTTTGTTCGATAAGGACTCTAGAAATCGAATTTATTATACTATTTTGAATTTTGTTGTAATTGTGAAATTCATGAGAAATAAAATATTAAAGACCTTTTTTGATGGTTTATTCTTGGCATAATTTCACCAAGTTTTCCATGTAATTACTATGTTAAATTTGTGATTATTGTTTTTATCTATGTATTCTCTGAAAGGGAAAAACAAAGGTGCGAAAAATGCTTTCCCAACACTAAGACCACAGAGGAGACGTGCAAAGACCAAATTTTAAAATTTTCTAACTTCTAAGATGAACATATAAAGCATAACAAGAAACCAAAAAATCAAACACAAAGATAACACCAGATTTACGTGGGAAAACCCTTTTGCAAAAAAAACCACCACACCAAGAGAAAAACACTTTGTATTACAGTAAGCAAAGATTACATACAAAGTTACATTCTTCACTCTCTGATAGTTAGCTCACCGTAGCAGTTGATTTTTTATGCACTCACTATTACAATGCTATTTTTGCATACAGGGAATACCAAACTCTAATTTTCCATCTCTCTTTTTCACTTTGAGTCTTAATTGACTATATCAAATCTGTCACCAACCACCAATTAGGGTGCATTAATTTTAGTCCTTCATCGACATGCCAAATTGATCTTAGATTGGATCCACCTGCAATCCTACATCGAGTCACCCCTGCAATAAATTAATTGCAGAGAAGTTACTAACATTCAGCTCTACCAACCACCAAAATTTGATCTCATATTAACTGCATAATATATCTCTTTTCACCAATCCAACTTTCAGCAATAAATGTTGTTTTGCAACAATGATGCAAAAACAACCAATGAAAATTCACCATGTGTCACACTTCTATTCACTCTACTGCTTTACTGAAATTCCTTTGCTATCGCTAGCCATTCCATCACATTTTGGGGCAGCAATCAATTGTTATCGCCAAAACACCAACCGCTAGCTTTATCGGGTCCCACACACCACACATCCACTGCTGACGGTGGTTCTGAGGCATCCAGGAGGGAATCTCCAAGATTCCCATGAGCCCACCCGGAATGAGCTTCTAAGGAGGCCACATGTCCACTGCTCGTAGACTTTGCTTAACTTAAGTGGAAGCCGCTAGTGCTCCTTCACAGAATCTCTAGTGAAATCCACTAGATTACCCAGGGAACTCCCAAGGCATAGACCAGTGTCCACCATTGGACAACCCTTTGGATAAAGAAACTCGGGGGACCCACCTTCCTTCATTGTTCTCACCGCTTTAGTAAGCCGCCACACGTCGAACACTAAAGCAATTTTGCTCAGAAAAAATGGCTTTCGACTGCATCTTCTTTTGGATGCCGTAGAAAACAACCAACACTGTCAGATGAAACCAAGTGCGGCCATTGATGCATGCCATCCCCACATTGGTGGGATATAGCATTTCCTCCCACCGATAAATGACCACTCCGCTGATGAAGGTAATGCAAACTAAGATTTCGCCAACTCCATGCCCGTCGGCTCATCGTTGTGACAACCCTCGGGGTCTCGTCGATCAAACTAAGTATCAATGACCAAATGAGAACACCACGGTAAAGCGATATGGGCATAAATTCATCAAGCCCTTCTTTGAGGTTCAAGCCAATAAATTGAGGCACATTTTCCCAACAAGCTCCCACTTGATGAAAACTTACTGGATTCCTCCAGACTTTGAATTTATTAATGATCATAGGCCCCAAGGCCCATCAAACTTGCACACCATCTAAACATTTTTGTGATCATCAGCTTTGTCAATGCATCAGAAACATTCTTCAGGGTATCCATCTTCTCTAAAGAAACCATTCCATCCTCAACCATATCTCTCATGAAGTGATACTACACATCGATATGTTTTGTCCTGCAATGGAAATTTGGATTCTTTGCCAAACAAATGGCACACTGACTGTCACAGGAAATAGTGATCTTCCCTGCATCAAAACCAATATCAAAGCACAAACGGCTGAGCCAAACAACTTATTTGTAGGTGTGAGTCACTACCACGTATTTTTCCTCCATCGTGGACAAAGCAACTACAGGCTGTCTCTTCCTCATCCAACTAATTGCACCACCATTTAACATGAAAGTGTATCCACTGGTGGATCTTCTGTTGTCAATGTCCCCTTCCCAATTAGAGTCCACATATCCATGAATGTTGAGAGTTCTCTATGATCCAACTGAATTTCCATAAATCGGCTGAGTACTCCCACTACTTGGGAAAAATCTGGTCTTGTACAAACCATAGCATACATTAAACTACCAATATCACTCGCATAAGGTACCCTGGTCATGTCCTCCATCTCAGTAGATGATTTTTGACAATATTCAATAGATAGCTTTGTTCCTAGCAAGACTAGAACAACTAGCTGCTTGCACTCGCTCATATCAAATCTCTCTAAGACAATGTTTATGTATTTACTTTGGCTTCCCCAAACCTTTCTGCCCTTTCTGTCCTTGGTTATCTCCATCCCCAAAATATACCTTGTTGCACCAATATCTTTCATTTAAAATTTTGTAGACAATTGAGACTTAAGATCAAAAATCATAGTCCTACTATTCCCTATGAACAACATATCATCCACATACAGGGTAATAATAAGCACGTGATCATTTTCAGATTCATAATACACATAGTGATCAGATTTTGATCTCATAAATCCCAAAGACAACACAAAAGTGTCAAAATTTTGGTACCACATTCTAGGAGACTGCTTCAAACCATACATAGATTTCTTTAATTTGCATACTAGACTTTCTTTACCTTTTTCAACGAAATGCTCAAGTTGGGACATGTAAATTTCTTCTTCCATCTCTCCATGGAGAAACGTTGTTTTCACATCCATCTGCTCGATTTCTAAGTCATACGCGATTGCAAGTGACAATAGAAATTTGATAGATGTCAGCTTGGCTATAGGGGAAAATATTTCTCCATAATCAATTCCCTCTACCTAGGAATACCCCTTTGCAACCAACCTTGCCTTATACTTCTTAACAGTGCCTTCAAGACCAATCTTCTTCTTAAATACCCATTTACAGCCAACAAACTTTCTTCCTTCAAGCAAAGATACCAAATCCCAAGTTTCATTCTTTTTCAATGATTTCATTTCTTCATTCATGGCTTCCAACTAAGAATTTACATCAGGTATATTAACTGCCTCTTTAATAGTCCTAGGCTCCTCAGTGCTAGTAATTAAAGAATAGTCACAATTCAAATCCAAAATGGAGAAACCACACCTATTAGGTTGTCATTTTCCACATGTAGACCTTCTCACTGGATGAGTTTGTGGTTCTTCATCTTTGGAACTCTAAGAGCTACTTGAGCTCTCCTTAGTTTCAGGTACACCATATAGTTCTCCCTTTTCTATAGTTTGGGAAATCTCAACTACATCATTCTTCTTTCCTCTTTGATTTGTCTTTAGCCATGGATTAGCTGTAAAAGGTTTTAGTTCACAAAATATTACACTTCTTCTATACAAAAAACTTCTTAGTAATAGGATTCCAAAGCTTCTATCCCTTCACACCAACATCATAGCCAAGTAAGATACATTTAACAAATTTTTTCTCCAACTTTGATCTTGTCTCATTTGGCACATAAGAATATGCCTCATAGCCAAAGACACAAACATGTCTCAGAGAGGGCTTCTTACTAGACCATGCTTCCAAAGATGTCTTATCAACAAGACCAGAGCAAGGAGAACGATTTACCAGGTAGCATGCTATAGCGATAGCCTCAACCAAGAACTTCTTCTCCAGACCAACACTACTCATCATACTCCTTGCCTTTTCCATCAGCGTCATGTTCAACCTTTCAGCAACTCCATTCTATTGTGGAGTATAAGGTGTAGTTTTATGCCTTTTAATCCCATGGTCTTTATAGTATCTATCAAAATCTGAAGAACAAAACTCACCACCATTATCCATCCTCAAGCATTTGATTTTTCTTCCAATCTGATTCTCTACCAAGTTTTTAAACTCTTTAAAATGACTGAACACTTCTGATTTACTTTTAAGAAAGTATATAAATGCCCTTCTAAAAAAGTAGTCAATAAAAGAAACATAATATCTAGACTTTGATAATGAAGGAACATTCACTAGAACAAACACATCAGAATGAACATAGTCTAGTACACCAGAAGATTTATGACAACTCAAGGAAAAACAAACACGTTGATTCTTTCCATAAATGTAGTGTTCGCAAAAATCAAACTCAAGATTAAAATCTACAAGACCTTCAATGAGATTTTTATTTTTGAAGGATTTTAAACCTTTCTCACCTATGTGACCGAGTCTATGATGCCACAACATGGTCCTCTCTACTGGGAATTTCACCTCCATCACATTTGCATCTAGAGAAGCATCTTCTCCTTCCTCCATAGGAACAAATTTTCTTGACTTTACAGAGGCTTTGTTGCATTGAACATGACGTGCATCAAACTTGTACAGAGTGCTAGTACGAACACCCTTATCTAGCACCATTCCACCTCTAGCCATCTTACATCCTTTACTCGAGAAAGAAACTTTCACACCAGCATCATTCAGCTTACTGACAGAAAGTAAGTTTCAAGCCAAACCTGGTATGTGTAGTACATCACCAATCCCTTTGATTCTACCATCAGGGAGCTGTATTTTGACTCTTCCAAGGTCAACAATCTCTAGCGATGAGTCACTTTCTAGGCACACATTTCCACCATTGTACTTCTTGTAACTAGTGAACCAATCTCTATGAGATGTCATGTGAAAGGATGCACTTGAGTCAACTAGCCAGACATCATCTGATGCCTAAGTTCCCAAGGCTGCAATGAAATAATTTGCATCACTTTGAGAAGATTCATAGTTTGAAGTGTTACTATTCTTCTTCTTCTTCTCCTTACAATCCTTTCGGATATGACCAAACTGCCCATAATTCCAGCATTTCCCCTTGGACCTTTTACCAGGAGACTTTGATCTCCCTACAGATTTAGATTTGGACTTCTTGTCCTTCTTCTTTCCTTTCTCCTTTGATCTACCTCAAACAACAAGGGCCTCTTTGGCCATCTCAGAAGACTTCCTCCGCATCTCTTAAGACAATAGCGAAGCAACCATGTCTTCCATCTTGAAAGTAGCAATTGTACTTCCAATAGCCATTACCAGGTGATCCTAAGTGTCAGGTAACAAACAAAACATGAGCATGTAATGATCCTCCTCCTCTATCTTCACACCCATAGACACTAACTAAGCAACATCCATATTAAATAGGTTTAGATGGTCTACAACAGATGCACCTTCTTCCATCTTCAATGAGTATGACTTCTTCCTTAGGAATAACTTATTTACCAAAGACTTTCCCTGATAAATATCGCCAAGCTTCTTCCATAACGAAGCTACAAACTTCTCCTCATGGACATTTAGGAATACACAATCGGCCAGACTAAGTCTTATTAGACCTCTCGCTTTTCTATATGTGAGGTGCAATTCTTCTTGCTTCATACCTTGTGGCATAGTTCCAGACACTACTACTCAAAGGTCTCTATCCACTAACAGGTCTTCCAATTTGTGTTTCCACAACTCAAAGTTGCCACCATTGAATTTCTCAATATCAACTCTTCTTGATGTACTCACCATCTTAGATAGAACTTGGTCCAAACTTTGCAAGACTCCCACTGGAACAGTATTAGCACAAAAAACCAGCCTCACTAACAAGGATAACACAACTGACCAAGCTTTGATACCACTTGAAAGGGAAAAACAGAGGTGCGAAAAATGATTTCCCAATGCTAAGACCACAGAGGAGAAGTGCAAAGACCAACTTTTAAACTTTTTCTAACTTCTAAGATGAATAAACAAAGCATAACAGGAAACAAGAAAATCAAACACAAAAATAACACTAGATTTACGTGGGAAAACCCTTTCATAAAAACACCCACCACACCAAGAGAAAATAAAATTGTATTATAGTAAGAAAAAATTACATACAAATTTACAGTCCTCACTCTCTGATAGTTATCTCACAACAACAGTTGAGTTTTTATGCACTCACTGTTACAATGCTATTTTTGCATACAACGAATACAAACTCTAATTTTTCGTCTCTCTTTTTCACTTTGAGTCTTAACCGACTATATCAAGTCTGTCACCAACTGCCAATTAGGGTGCATTAATTCCAGTCCTTCATCGACACACCACATCGATCTTAGATTGGATCCACCTACAATCCTGCATCGAGCCACCCCTGTAATAAATTCATTGTAGAGAAATTACTAACTTTGGGCTCTGCCAACCGCCAAAATCTGATCTCACATTAACTGCATAATATATCATTTTTCACCAATCTAGCTTTTGGCAATAAATTTTGTTTTGCAACAATGGTGCAAAAAATAACCAATGAAAATTCACCACATGTCGCACTACTATTCGATTTGCTGCTTGACTGAAATCCCTTTGCTATCGCTAGCCATTCCATCACATTTCGGGGCAGTAATTAATTGCTATCGCCAAAACACCGACCACTAGCTTTATCGAGTCCCAAATGCCATGCATCGACCACTGATGGAGGTTTTAGGGCATCCAGGAGGGAATCTCCAAGATTCCCATGAGCCCGCCTAGAATGAGCTTTTGAGGTGGCCATGATTCCCATGATCCCACTAGTGTCCACCATCGGATGACCCTTCGGATAAAGCAACTCGGGGGACCCACCTTCCTCTGCTATGCTCACCACTTTAGCAAGTTCCCACGCATCAAGTACTGAAGCAATTCCACTCAGTGACAAAGGCTCTTGACTGTACCTACTTTTGGATGCCGTAGAAAGCAACCAACACCCTCAGATGAAACCAATCATAGTTTTTGATGCATGCCATCGTCACATCAGTGGGACATAGCATTTCCTCCCATCAATAAATGATCGCTCTGTCGATGAAGGTAATGCAAATCAAGATTTCACCAACTCCATACCCGTTGGCTCATTGTTGTGACAACCTCGAGGTATCGCCGATTAGACTAAGTCTCGGTGACCAAAAGGTCACATTGACCAAATGAGAACCCCATGGTAAAGTGATATGGGCATAAATTTGTCAAGCCTTTCTTTGAGGTTCAAGTGAGTAAATTGAGGCACATTTCCCAGCATTCTCCACTATAAATTTTCCTACAGTTACTGATTTCGAAAACCTAATCTTAATGATAATGAGAAAAGTGTTGATGAGAAACACAAGAGATAATTTTAATTAGTCATTTATGTTTGAAAAGACTTGTTATTTTTGTTAATTAACATGACTAGTGGTAGAATATAGACTAATATATTTACTTACTTTGCTTTATGTTTGGCTAAATTGGTAGATATATTTGAGAAAATGCTTTATATTAAATGCATTGCTTTTATGGTGATAATGATGAATTAATTATGTAGTTTTAATCTTTTACTCTCATAATTGGTATCCTATTCTTAAGGATCTTATTCAGCGATAAAGACCGATGAATGATAACTTAGTTCAAGATAAAGTTAAACTCTCTGTTTAACTGGATGAAGTCAATCATGCCATTGATCAACCCAGTTGGATGATGAATCACCAAAGCCCAAGTCAACTTCTTTTAGTTAGTTTAGGAACTTCTAGTCCCAACGTCAATCTGACATATTTCTCTCTGTCTATTCTCAGTCCTATTTTAGTTTTTTTTAAATCTCTATTTTAGGTGCCTAGAATCTTGGCAGTTAATGTCATGTTTTTAATTCAATAAGGATATTATTATAAATATCCATCCTTTAGCATTAGACGAGAGTTAGATTTATATAATTTTGATTATAATCTTGTAATGGTTGTAATAATTTGTTCTACGTCCTACTTTGATCAATTTGAATGAAGATAAGAAGTTAACTTGAATCACTGTGTTAAAGATCTTATCGGAGGAAGAGCAGGGCCCACTCAACCAAAGGAATCGATCTTGTGTTCAATATTTTACCGATTTTATGTCATTTTTGTTCATTAATATTAAATTTGAAGTATAGATGTTGAATTTGGAATGTTAAGTTTGTTTGAATCATTTTCATTTCATTGGATGTTAAATTTGGATAGTCAATTCTGTTTGAATCATTTTCAACAATTGTGTTTAAATCACTTTCAAGTTTAGTTCATCATGTTTAGAATGGTTTGTTAGATTTGTTGTAATGTTTATTGAGTTAAATCAGATTTAGATGATTTTTGTAGGAATTAATTTTGGTAGTTATATGTTAAACTTAATTAGAAGCAATGATGGGAACTTATGGAAAGATGGAACTAAATTTTTTGTGCAATCTACTTATAGAAATTAGTATTTATGTTTTCTAGATTAATTGACATTTCCTTGCATTTTATTTTTGTTCTTTAAAATAACATTTATTTTCTAGCAAACCTTAGGATAGATTTATTTTGAAGCAAAATAGAATTAATTTGGATTTTATATTTTAGATTATTAGAGTAAATGTTAGTCTTCTCCATGAATTAGTCTCAATCAAGTCAAAATGAAGTAAAAAATAAGTCAATAAAACTTTAAATTAGGAAATAAGATAGAATTAATCCTTAGGAATTAGTCACTGTAGTTTAGCTCTTGAAGACCTCCTGAGAGCTCCTGAAAGCTCCTAAAGGAGTCAAACCGAAACCAAAAGTCACTGTTTATAGTGACAAATCCCCCAAAAATCCATGACAACCATCCTTATCGCATATAGCTCTGAGACACACCTGGTTCGATAATTAATTGAATAAATGATGCAGGTTGTGACATCAACGACCTTGCCCATCATTTTTGGTGTTGTTGCCGAGGAATAAAAGATCTGGCTATTAAGTGTACAGCCTTAGTGTTGATAAGGAATATGGATCCAAATTATGAATGAGATGAAATCAAGACCATTGAGGGAGGTTTCTTCCACAACATCTTGATCTCGATCAAGATGAATACCTTGATTTCGAACAAGAAGAAGATATTGATTTTGAAGAGGAAGAAGAAGATCAAGAAGAGAATATAAATCCATTTTGAGAAGAAATAATGGGTGATCAACCAGTACGCCCACCAGCAAATAGGACCCTTTCTTATCCTATTTTTCTTGAGAGACATTTTGATGAGCCTCCTATGAAGAATATTTCACCCTCAATTTTTCCTACTTTTAGGGGAAAAACTTCTAAGGATCCTGATCAATTTATTTTTGAGTTCAAATTTTTATGCCAGACTTATGACTATACAAATGATAACTAGAAGTTGAAGTTATTTCCATCTACCTTAAAAGAGTCAACTTTACGATGGTTCATGGGTTTAAGCACTAGAACAATTACAACTTGGTAGCAAATGGAAACTAAGTTCCTAGATAATTACCAAGATTACTATCAAGTAAGGGATAGAAACGAAGAATTTTTTTGAGTAAGGAAAATGGAAGATGAAAGTTTGGAAGACTACATTGATAGATTTCAATTTGTGTACCAGAGGTGTAATAATGGGTTGGATGGTGAAATTAGTAAAACATTTTTTCTATGAGGAATTGATGATGAATCAAGAGAGTCCTTGAATCTTATGGGGAAAGGAGACATTAATAAGCTTTCCTTGGATGAAATTGTTGAAATATGTAGAGACTACTCTAGAACTGGGGTAGGGACTCGAAAAACCAGAAGAAACAAGACCTGAACTACTGATGTGTCAAAAGTAATGGAAGAATTAGCAAACATGAAAATTGATCTACTTCTTCATCTCAACATGCAAGGAGATGAAAAGGCCACTGAACCAATGTCCATTTATTGTTCCAAGTGTAGGGGTAAACATATTTTAAGAGAATTCCCATTAAATCAAGTTGATGTCTATGAGATTTGTGAGAAACCACACTCAACAAGTTCTAGTAATCTTTTGGCTGGAATTAAGAGCAATCTGAAGAAACCTCCTGTGGTAGAGGAAGAGCTTAATTATGTTGGCCAAAGACTACAAAACATAGGGTATAATGCTAACCAAAGACAATATGGTTCTACATCTAACTGGAATCAAAATCCTTGGCCAAACCAGAACCAATGGATTCCCCCATATCAACCACAACCACCTCCTACATATTAGGGACAACTTGAATGGATGAATCCTCAATGGAACCAGTCACAATGGAAAGCTAATCAGCAGCTATAATGGCAGTCAAATCAGTCATCATGGCAACAAAATCAGGGGAAAAAAAGTCCATGGGGACAAATAAATCCTACGATAAATACCCCTAATCCCACTAATGACTATGTGAACCAACCTCAATTGCCAGCTCAACCGGTTGCAAATCCAAGAAATGCCCGCCATTATGCAAATCCCCCTAATTTTAACGTAATTTATGCTAATGATATTAAATTGAGAAATTGAACTATTCAATATAAACCAACAAAAAAATATCAAGAAGGTGGGGAAGAAATAAAAAATTCAGAAAAAAAACACAAAAATTTGAAGAGGAACAACAAGTCAAACAAGCACCGTACCCAGAGAAAAATGAAGGAAGAAAAATTTGCTCTTGAAATATCTCAACCCAGTTACATGAATGTTGTTGATTCTCAGCTCCTTCATGAGTTGAAGAAAATAAACATTGAAATACCATTGTTGCAAGAGATTAAGGACATGCCGGAGATAAATCAATTGGTAAAGTCCCTTTGCATTAAAAATCCAGAGAGAAAAAAGAAACTACCTCCCACAATATAGCTAGGGACAAAACTCATTGATGTGTTATTAGGAAGATTGATTCCTCGGAAATATAATGATCCTAGCAGTCTTGTAATAACCTTGAGTATTAATTAGGTAGAAATATCCAATGTCCTAATTGATTTGGGAGTTGCCATAAATATTATCACATCTGATACTATTGCAATGTCAGGAAAGATAATTATTCAGCCAACAACAACTGTCTTACAGTTGGCTGACCAATCTAGTACCAAACCAAAAGGTATCATAGAAGATATCATGATCACTATTAACACATGGGATTATCCAATTGACTTTTTGGTTCTTAAATCGAGAAAGAAATATTTCGGTTATTGAATCATCTTAGATAGTGCATGGTTGGCTACTATTGCCACCTTAATTGATTGTAGATTTGGAAGTATGATCATCTCAAATGGTTAGAAGAAAAAAAAATGTCACTCTATCCACTAGCACAACCATCAATTCAACCAAACACTCAACTTTGGGTGGATGAAGATATAGAATCAGAAGGTGATGGTAATGTGGAGTTAGCCATGGTTACTCTGGTTGAACATGTTCAAGAATGTGAAGAACAAGAGTTTACTTCAAAAGTTGAGAAAGGACACAATCAAACAACATTACATGAACAACACTCTTGTTCTCTGAATACACTATTGAAAAATTCATTGATTCCAAAACAAACACTAAAGAGATTACAATAGCTGGAGACAAACCTCTCAACATTAATTCATCTTTATCCCCAATGCAAGAAAAATAATCTAAGAAAAATTTAGAAAAAGAAATTGAAGCATTTGCTTGGAAGTATACTGATATGAGAGGAATTCATCATTCAATTTTTAGTCATAACATTTACACAGAAGATGTAAGACAAATCAGATAAGGAAAAAGGTGAATCAATCCTATTCTTCGTGACATTGTTAAACAAGAAATAGAGAAGCTACTCAAAGTAGGGTTAATTTACCCAATCTCTGATAGTCAGTGGGTTTCTCCACTGGTTATAGTTACAAATAAAAATGGTAAATTTCATGTGTGCATAGATTATCAAGAATTGATTAAAGCCACAAAGAAAGACCATTTCCCATTGCCATTCATCGACCAAGTACTTGATAACTTAGCATGCAACAAATAGTTCTCTTTTCTTGATGGCTTTAGTGGATATAATCAAATCCAAGTAGTTGCTAAATACTAGGATAAAACTAACTTTACCTTCCCTTGGGGTACATAAACATATACAGTCTTACCATTTGGACGATGTAATGCGCCAACCAAATTTCAATGAGCAGATCTTGCTATATTTGTAGATTTCACCACTTCGTGTGTCAAAGTTTATATGGATGAATTTACGATGCATACAAAAAAAATTAAGGAGGCACTTCAAAACTTAGAAAAGGTTTTACAAGGGTGTAAAGATCACATGATATCCCTCAATCATGAAAAAATTTCTATTATGATGACAAAAGGTATTGTTTTGGGACATCACATTTCAAAAGAGGGGATAAATATCGATCCTGACAAAGTTCAAATCATTCAAAACATTGAGAACCCTAGGAACCAAAAAAGTGTTCACAAATTCCTTGGGTATGTTGTGTATTATAGAATATTCATAGAAGGGTTTAGTAAAATTGCTAGGCCTTTGTTTACATTGCTCAAAAAAGATGAGGAGTTTGTATGGACAAATGATTGTCAAAAATAATTTGAGACAATTGAAATTGCTTTAATAACTTCTCTAATCATCAAAGGAACTTCTCAAGAATCCCATTTCACATACATACTGATGTATCCAATTTAGCTATTGGTACAATATTAGGACAACACGATGACAAAGAGGCCATGCATGCAATTTATTATGTTAGCAAAAATCTAAATCCTGCTAAAAGAAATTATACAACAATAGAAAAATATTTTTTAGCTATAGTATATGCAATTAACAAATTTAGGTATTATATTACAGGTTACAAAGTTTACATACATATAGAGCATGCGACAATTAGATATTTGATGAACAAGGTTGTAGTAGGTGGATGCATTATGAGATGGTTACTGTTGTTATAGGAATTTGATAAGACTATCATAGATAAGCCTCAAAAGGATAATGTTGTTGTTGACTTCCTTTCCAAAATTGTTTTGCAAGATATTCCAGAACCAATGGATGATACATTTCCAGATCAACATTTATTTTCCATATCAATTCATCCACCATGGTTTGCTGATCTAGAAAATTACCTTGTAATAGGGAAGTGCCCAAGTCACTTCAGTCATAAATAAAAAAAGAGGTTAATTCATGAAAGTTCCAGATTTCAATGGATTAATGGTCTTTTATTTAAAATGTGCCCTGGCCATGTTTTATGTAGATGTGTAGCTGAGTTATATGTTTATGATGTATTACACGCTTGCCATCATGAGCCAGAAGGAGGACACTATTCGATAGTGAGAATAGTTCACAAGATATTAGTAGCTGGTTACTTTTGGCCATCAATGACAAAGGATGTATCATTCTTTGTTAAGCTATGTGATGAATGTCAATGGATGGGGAGACCTACCTCAATAATGGAGATGCCATTTCAACCGCAAATAGCTCTGGAACCATTTGAAAAATGGGGAATCAATTTTGTGGGACCTACTGATCCACCTTCTAAGGGACAACATTATATACTTTTTTGTACAGATTATGCAACAAAATAGGTTGAGGTGAAAGAATTGCCTACAACAAGAAAAGAGAAAGTAAAAGATCTTTTGTACAAGCAAATTCTTCAGAGATTTGGTACACCAAGAGAAATTGTTTCAGACCAAGGACCACAGTTTGTATCTAAAATGATGGAATCCTTTTTGCAGAGATATCAAATGACCCATAGAATATCTTCACCATATAATCCTCAAGTGAATGGACAAGTGGAGGTCACTCAACCGAGAATTGGAGAATATCCTAAAAAAAACTATTTCATTGAGGGAAACAGACTGGGAAGAGAGGTTAGATGAAGCAATATGGGCCTATAATACCACATGGAAACCAACAACTAGACTTTCTCCATATGAACTTGTGTATGGAAAAAAAATAGTCATGGCAATAGAATTTGAATTAAGAACATTGAAAATAGTAGTAGAAATTGGAATTGATTTACCTGAATCTAAGAAAAGTAGAATTTTGCAGCTCAACAGACTTGATGAAATGAGAATGGAGACACTTCAACATATAGAGGTGATTCATCAGCAAAAGAAGGAATGGCACAATAAGCATATTATGTCTAGATAGTTCAAGGAAGGAGATTGGGAATTGTTATTTGACTCTATATTTGAAGAGTTTAAAGGGAAATTGCATACAAGATGATTAGGACCCTATAATATAGATCAAGTATTTGAAAATGGAGTTGTCCAATTGGTATCGATTGATGGGGAAAAGAGAGTCATGCTAGTTAATGTTCATCAATTGAAGACATATCATAAGCCAACGAAAAAGGAGGAATTTTTAGATGATCAACAACACATAATTGAACATTTTCTCATGGAAGACATCTCTTCCATGAGAGAATATCTTTGAAACTTTGGAGAAGTCATGAATAAACAAGGTAAATTGAAAACCAACAAATGGCGGGTTACCTTGCAAAAAATAAAGTAAATTGAAAACCAGTAAATGGCAGTTTGCTTTCAAAAAAAAATTTAAAAAAATGAGATGACTGAAAACCAAACATGGTGGTCTATCTGAGTTAACTCTTGAAATCTATTGAAGGATCCTAAAGATCTTTCAAAATCTTCTGAAGATCCTAAAGATTGAAGACTTTGAAGACTCTGCGTGGCTCGATAGCTCCTGAAGACTCCTGAAGTTCCAAAACTCCTGAGAGCTCCTAAAGGCTCCTAAAGAGCTCCTGAAGGCTCCTAAAGAGCTCTTGAAGGCTCTTGAAGGCTTTTGAATATATCAAAGGCTTCCAATAAATAAGGTGCACATTTAATATGAATATTACTTTTGAATATTATTTTATAAGGTAGTTAAACTAATGTAAAATAGGTAAATAATTATAAGTTTAGAAATCTCCACCATATTGTTGTTAATAATGATAATAAAGAGTTGTTAATCATTCCAAAAAGCAGCGGAGGAATTGGTATAAGTATGATCTAACATTGAAGTGATATCATCAATGATTGTGGGTCATACTCATATTTGTCTGTCCTATCAAGATATTTTCAAATTTAATCTGACATATGTAAGGAACGCTGCCGATTTTGCAAATAGAAGTGCAACTATAGAATCATTGTGTGTGAAGTGTTAGAGGAAGTAAAGGAATTAAATGCAAACAATTAATGACACATCGTGTCATTTTTAGATTGTTTCTTTCTAAAAATGGAAAGAAAAATATCATTCAGAAAATTAATCAAACAACTCAGTTGAAGTCTTCCATTGTTGAACATAAAGCATGGGAAAAAGCGGAATGTTGAGCTAGAAAATTTCACTCTTGTCTCTAAGACCAAGAGATTTCTTATGGAAGCTAGATGGTTGGATTTTAATAATGAAATATGAAGTTTTTCAGCAAGAAACTGTAAAGGAATTTGTGAGAAATTTTCATGTAAATGTCACTAGAGTAAGGGGAGAAAAATGAAGTTGAAGGAAGACTTGAGCAAGCCATTGAGACAAGTTATGAAATGTTGTCAATGAGAAGACCATAAAAAATATAAGCTTTATTTCTCAGGGAGAAGTTTATACAATGGAAACTCAATCAATTAACTTTAAAGAGAATTCTTGATTATCACAATGATAAATATTTTCTGCAAGACTTCATAGCCACCATGATATTCAAAACCAGATGTGTGAGTTTTTCCAGCATGGGTTTTTAATGGGAGATAATGATGATTCTCTGTTAAATTGCTTATGTTGGTGAGCTACAAATATGATCCTTTGTCTCCTTAATGTAGAATCTGGTTGAATTTTTGAATAGGATGGGAAAATACAAAGAGGCTCATAGAAAGTACGATGTACCAATGAGGCCCGAAATGCCTCATGCAAAGAGGTATATCAAAATGGTAAGATCAGTGGTAAGGAAAAATCACATCAATCCTCTTTATGTTTCAATTTATTTGAATAGTATATCTACTTTCCAAAATGTAGAAGGGACACTTCCTCCATTAAATTGAATCATGTAAGATATATCACCATTCCCAAGTCATTAAGGAGAAGAGAGCCTATAAATCCAAAAAACCTCAAATGGAGCTTGATAAGGGTTTGACATGTGATTAGCTTGATTGAATGACAACAAGAATTTTGGGTTGGTATGTGGTTCAAAATGCCACTTATCATCATGCCCACTCCAAAGCTCAAAGAATCACCCAATATTATAGAGGAGATGATAAGACCCTAGTTTGAGAAGCTAAGAAAAAACCATGGCTTTGTACTCAATAGCAGATTGCCACAACAATATAGGGAAGGGGTGTTTGACTATTGCATTTGGATGGAAGTGGTAAACAAGGAAAAAGAAACCACCATAATTCTTGACAAAGAACCATGAGGACATGGTTCAGAACAAGCTGGGGAGAATGATGAGAAACACAAGAGATACTTTTAATTAGTCATTTATGTTTAAAAAGACTTGTTATTTTTGTTAATTAACATGATTGGCGGTAGACTATAGACTAATATATTTACTTAATTTGCTTTATGTTTGGCTAAATTGGTAGATATATTTGAGGTAATTCTTTATATTAAATGTGTTACTTTTATGGTGATAATGATGAATTAATTATGTAGTTTTAATCTTTTACTATCATAATTGGTATCCTATTCTTAAGGAACTTATTCCGGGATAAAGACTGATGAATGATGACTTAGTTCAAGATAGATTTAAACTCCCTGTTTACCTACATGAAGTCAATCACGCCATTGATCGACCCAGTTGGATAATAAATCACTAAAGTCGAAATCAACTTCTTTTATTTAGTTTAGGAACTTCTAGTCCCAACGTCGATCTAGCATATTTCTCTCTATCTATTCTCAGTCCTATTTTAGTTCTACTTTAGTTTTATTTAAATCTCTAGTTTAGGTGCCTTGAATCTTGGCAGTTAACACCATGTTTTGAATTCAATAAGGATATTCTTATAAATATCCATACTTTAGCATTAGAAAAAAGTTAGATAATTTTGATTAGAATATTGTAATGGTTGCAATACTTTTTTATGCATCCTACTTTGATCAATTTGAATGAAGATAAGAAGTTAACTCGAATCACTACGTTAAAGATCTTATCGGAGGAAGAGCAAGGTCCGCTCAACTAAAGGAATTGATCTTGTGTTTGGTATTTTACTAAGTTTATGTCATTTTTGTTCATTAATATTAAATCTGAACTGTAGATGTTGAATCTGGAATGTTAAGTTTGTTGGAATCATTTTCAGCAATTATGTTTAAATTACTTTCAAGTTTAGTTCATCATGTTTAGAATTGTTTGTTAGATTCGTTGTAAGGTTTATTGAGTTAAATCAGATTTAGATGATGTCTGTAGGAATTAATTTTGGTAGTTATAAGTTAAACTTAATTAGAAGCAATGATGGGAACTTATGGAAATACAAAACTGAAATTTGTTTTGAATCTACTCATGGAAATTAGTATTTATGTTTTCTAGATTAATTGTCATTTCCTTGCAATTTTTTTTTTCTTTAAAATAGCATTTATTTTCTAGTAGAACTTAAGATAGATTTTTTTTGAAGAAAAATATAATTAATTTGGATTTTGTATTTTAGATTAAGAATTAAAGTAAATGTTAGTCTTTTTCATGAATTGGTCTCAATCAAGTCAAAATGAAGTCATAAATAAGTCAACAAAACTTTAAATTAGGAAATAAAATAGAATTAATCCTTAGGAATTAGTCTTTGCAGTTCAGCTCCTGAAGAGCTCCTGAGGGCTCCTGAAAGCTCTTGAAGGAGTCAAACCGAAACCAAAAGTCACTATTTATAGTGCAAAATCCCCCCAAAACTTTGTGACAATCATCCTTATCACATATAGCTCTGAGACACACCTAGTTCGATAATTAATTGACTACATGATGCAAGTTGTGACATCAATGACCTTGCCCATCAAGTTCCTCCCTAGGTGAGGCCAAAAAAATCATTGTGCCTTATTCTATATTGTGAAACATTTGATTAAAAAATGGGCTAATATTAATGTGAAAATAACCCTTAAACATTGAGGTAATATTATGCCATGACTGTCAACATAGAGAGAATTTTGATGAAATCCGATAAAGACAACAAGATTATCGATGTAAAGTTTTATAAACTAGGTGCATTGAAACTTCTAGTAAATATATTATAGTCAAAGAAAATTAGACTAGTTGGCGGGGACCATGAAGGACCTCTCTTATAAAGTTGCTAAAAATTAAAAAAAGTATGTCTTATAACACTATTGGCACACATTTTAATGAAGGTCAAACATTACATTAAAGACCCTATAATTATAACTAGTCTAAATAACTAGGGTTAAATAATAATAAAAATTGTCCCTAAAGATGCTAACCAAGGATACCAAGAAAGAAACACCCTTGATCCCTTGAGAAAAGACCACATGAATCTCTAACAAGATTCAATTTCTAGTGTGATGTGTTTTATTTTCCTCACAATCAATCAAAATGTGTTGTTGCTACAACACTTGAATAAGAGAAACAATTCCAATAAAATGAAGGTGCACTCAAGTATTATGAGGATTCCAATGTTGATCAATTAGATTTAAATCAGGATGAGTAATTGTTTTATTATTATTATTAAAATCATCATGTTCCCTATGAAATCCCCAAAAAATATTTCAATAAGCTCAAGGAACAGATGAGGCAATGGTACAAGAGAGAAAAACCTTCTAATTAAGACACCAAGGATCTCACTGAGGCTGTTGTCATGCAAGTCTACAGTGATTACCAAGTAATAAATAGGTAAGTAGGTTCCAAAGACTAAGTTGGAGATGTGGTTTCTCCTGATGCACCAACCACACAAATAGGAATAAATAAACAAATCATGATAGTGCAAAAAAATTTGAAAATAGAGTCATGCAAGTAAATCACCCAGTAGGAAGAAGATGCATATGTCGAATTCATCCTTGCATAACAAATATGTCCCTAAGTAGAAGATTCTTAATGTCCCAACCAACAATATAGAAAATTTAAAGGCTATTGGAGATAATGCCAAATTGAGGCAAGTCAATGAAGCAACAAATGAAAAACATAAAGAAATTAAGAAAAATAGACAGGGGTGAGGGTGAACTAGTCCAAGAATGTGGAATTTGAATGTTCTAAAAGTTTGAATAAGTAGAATAGTGTATGTGGATGTTAGACTGTGAAGATTCATCTCTTAGATCAAACACAATTATGAAATGTATGATAACCTAAGTTGTTAATATGAGGTACATGAATGCATGAATTTAGTGTTTTAAATATTTTAAATAAGCGCAATATAGGTTCAATTTAGTTGTCAAATGATTATTTATAGAATGAAAAATATGATAACTAGTTGAATTTACTTCTAAAATGATGAAAATATATTTCTTTAACTTTATAAAATGAATAAAAAATTTCAATGTTTTACTTTTTCAAGCTTCTAACATAACATGAATGCAGTTTGAACAAAAATACTTTTAAATAACCTATCATTCACTCAGATTTTAGAATAATAGATATATAGATCAAAATATTGCAAATGTGGATGTCAGGTTCACCAAAATGAAATATAAATAAATGAGATCTAAGGTCAATAGCTAACCTAAATCACACATTCCACCTTTGAAATTTGGGGGACACAAAAATTGTTGAATATCCAAGATACTGAGAGGAGGGGTGAATCAATATCTTCTTAAGCTTATTGAACAAACACCATCAATTACTCTAATACAGATAAAAAAAATTATAATAAAGAGCAATAACAAAACATGAAACCACACAAAATATGAACACCATAATTTTACGTGGAAAACCAAATGAGGGAAAAACCACAATGAGGATTAGCTCACTATATATAGTAGTTCCAAAACCAGATACAAAAGAGGCTCACTACCAAATAAAAATCTCACTGCTTCTAGGTAGGACTCATTGTCCAAACAAGGAGGCTCACTACCTACAAAAGGATTATAGTAACAAAATGGCTTACAACCAGAATATGAACCGATGGAGTTACACCTCACAAGTGCAGATTCAGTTCCTTTGATGCTCAAAGAATTCACATGCTAGCAAACTAATATTCACTCTTCTTCACATTCACATACTACTCACACTTCACACTTTCAATCTCCAAACCATCCTATATGTATATATGACTTGTCTGCAAGCATCAATTAGGCCGGCCTAATTGGATGCAACACATATTTACCAAAAGGATAACTCTTGGCTTCATACAAAATATTTTCAAGAAGTACTTCAATCGTGTATCACGCTATATCATGTCAGCTTGGACCAAAGATAGATCTCTCATATATTTGCAACACAAATTAAACCATTATATCATAGCTTGTTTATTAGGTTGGCCATGGATAGGCCTAATAACAAAATTAAACATCAAACTAACACCAAATCGCCATACAATCATATGAGCACACAAGATTGTATACTTACATGCTTCCAACATTCATAAAATTTTTCCCAAAAATGCAAACAACATTAATCATTGGAGGAGAAATGTGGACCAAAATACTATACCAAAAACATTGGAGGATGTAAACATGTTCTTCATATTGGTTCAAAGTATCGGACCAGCCCGACACCTTAATCAACATGGTGAAAAAAAAAAGCCCGATCTTCTTCATTCTTCCAACAATCTCCCCCTTTGTCATTGATGGCAACATGTGCCAAAAAAGTGTATGATAATCTCTTCAAATCTCTCCCCTAAAATTTTCCTAAATGTCTCCCACTTTGACATCAATGGCAAAGGGTGACCAAAAATATGATGTAAACAAATGTACATAGTGACATTGCATATACAAAGAAACTCCAAAACTTCCAAAATTTTAAAATCTTTTGAAAACTCAAAAACATTCTAAACTTTCAAATCTTAAAAACTTCAAAAAATCCCCCTTTGTTCATCAATTAAACTTTTCTTCTCATCTTGTTTTTATTTTCCATTTCATTTTCATTTTTCTCCTTTTTTCCACAAAAGAAAAACAATAGAAATTTGAGGGTATGTGCAAGATCATTATGGAAAAAATAGGCCCTTAAGTGGCAATGAAAATTTAGAAAATCAGAGTTAGGAAACTTGACGTAAAAAATTGAATAAGTTATCTATATTATTTCAAAAATATGTAAGAATAGAATCTGTAGAAAATTGAATGTAGTTTCTAAACTACTAGGTTTGTTTTTTTTTTAAATCTATATGGTGAAAATTTGAAATTTCAATGTAGTAGTACTTAAATTTCAGGGAAAAAATAAGAAGTAGGTGTTTGTCTAATCACCCTAACCACAATAAAATGATAATTATTTTTATAATATTTTACATATCAGTAAAGGACTCATGTCCCGATGTGATGCATATTTTTTGTAATTTTTTTCCAAGTAAATAATTAATTATGAATTTTTTATTGCAACTTTTAAAAAATATAAAAAATTGTATGTCTGACCACCTTAACTTGGTCAAAAATTCATGAAATTCATTTTTTTTAATCCTATAGTATGTGAAGCATAGAATGTGACACATGTTTCAGATTCAAAAAATGTGATACCATTTGAAAGCTATATATATTTTTCAATCGGCCTATCAATCAGGACTTTAGTCGTAATTCAAATAGAAAATGAATAATAATTATTTATTAAATTCAAAGTAAAGCATAATTTATATTGGTAGAAAGTTCAGAATATCGCTTAAAAACCCTTTTTGTTTCATCAATTTTGGGTAAAAACAAGTCATCAGCAACATGGGCCATCATATCACTTACATATCGCCACTTTTTGGCCCATCATGATCCTGCACATACCCTTGAACATTCAAAACCTCAAGTAAAAATAACACTCTTCACCTGAAACACTTTCTTGTATCTCTCTCTAATAATTAGAAGAATTCACTTCCAGGAAAACATAGTAGAATCCATTCTAGTGTACATGTTGTCCAACAAAGCCAACAACATGAATGAAGATGACCAATCCATAGATGAACACTGGCATTCACAATCTTTTACATCATGGAGAATTCTAGAGAGATGATCTAACTGGACCTCAAAATTTTCTTTAACAAGCCAAAAGGTTCTCACCACATCTTCTCTTTATCTTTGAACAGTAATAAAATCTTACTCTTTACTTTCCTTCTTTTTCCTTAAAGATATCAAAAATATTTCCAATTTTGTTCATTTTAGATTCAATTGCTTCAATCTTGCTTCTAAAATTGTCAACTATAGTAGGCCATCAAATACAATACTTGTAGATGTTTAACATTTCATTAATGCACTTCCTTGTCTCATTAATGTGCTCAGATAATTTATGCTTAGCTTTAGCACATCTTTTCTCAACCATGGCTTCTAACTTACATCCTTTTAGACCTTCTAGCAATATTCTCTCTTCAACAACTTCAACTAAATTATCCGATAAAGAAGCAGAAACACTTGAAACATCAATACCATTTCTAAGAAGATACTCAACCATAGCATCATCGATCTTGAGTCTATCCACCAGAGAGGATGCATTCCACAATTCACCAATATTCTTCATCCTACCTTTAACTAGCATTGCTCGGATATCATCTGGATTAGAAGATTTAGATCCAGGCAATGATTATTCTTCATTCTCCTTTTCTTTTAGAATGATAATGATATATTTTGTGATAAATTTTCTCTTCTTAGATTCCAAAGGGGAATCACCAATAACAACTTCCAATTCCTTTGTACGGAAGGATGAACCCTCCTCAAACCGACTAGATATAGTCAATCTAGAGCACAAATCCTTCTGCAAGGATGAGAAAAAGACTTTACAAGCACTTACATTATCCTCCATACCTTTCGAATGTCTGTAGATTTTTTTTCTAATAGGGATCCCAGATTCTCATTTAAAATTTTATTTTCTCGGTAGCGAGCTCAGAAAGTAGAATACCAAGCATGTAAGTAAAGACCCAAATTGAAAAGGGTAGCCCTTTACCAAGGACATTTGTATATTTTCAGTTAGGTCTTCCAAAATCAAGTTACACATATCAAATTGCTTGTTTTCTTTCACCATTTTGTGTATTAGATATACAACAATAGCCAAAGTGGAACCATCGTGATTTCTAAAATAGATTTCGTAAGAAATACCATAAGGGTATGTGCAGGATCATGATGGGCCAAAAAGTGGCAATATCTAAGTGATATGATGACCCATGTGGCTGACGACTTTTTTTTAACCCAAAATTGATGAAACAAAAAGGGTTTTTAAAGGAGATTCTCATATTTCCACCAATGTAAATTATGCTTTACTTTCAATTTAATAAATAATTATTATTCATTTTCTATTTCAATTACAACTAAAGTCTTGATTGATAGGTTGATTGAAAAACATCTATAAATTTCAAAAGGTATCACATTTTTTGAATCCAAAACATGTGTCACATTCTATGCTTCACATACTATAGGATTAAAAAAATAAATTGAATTTCATGAATTTTTGAACAAGTTAAGGTGGTTAGACATACAAGTTTTTGTGTTTTTTAAAATTTGTAATAAAATAATCATAATTAATTATTTTTTTGGAAAAAAATTACAAAAAAACATGCATCACATTGGGACATGATTCCCCTACTTATATCTAAAATATTATTAAAAAATATTATCATTTTATTGTGGTTAGGGTGGTCAGATAGACACCTACTTATTTTTTCCCTGAAATTTAAGTACTACTTCATTGAAATTTCAAATTTTCACCAAATAGATTTAAAAGAAATAAAATTAAACCTAGTAGTTTAGAAACTATATACAATTTTCTACAAATTCTATTCTTACATATTTTTGAAATAATATAGATAACTTATTCAAATTTTTATGTCAAGTTGCCTAACTCTGATTTTCTAAATTTTATTGTTACTTAAGGGCCTGTTTTTTCCATGATGATCCTGCACATACCCATATGCAACATACCTTATGGTGGGGTCAAAAATATTATTTATCAACAAGGCTCAGGGATCTTTATCGATTCTTGTTAGCTCCTCCACCTCTTTGTATTTCATAGTTTTCTTTCTAGGGAGGTCACCAACACTGCATAACCCGGTGATAACTTCAATTGCTTCCTTCGTAATAGGGTAAGGTTTGTCCAACACAATGATACCATCCTTGATTTTAATTAATAGGAACAAGATGGATTCTCTATCTAGAAACCAAGGTAATTCTCCCCATAAATCGATGACTAAGGTTTTTATGTTCTAGAAATTGTTCGACTCTAACCCTAATTTCATTTCCTCTATTTTTCGATGATCAAATTCTTCCAGTTCAACTCCTTTTAGCCTCAATGGAATATTTCCACTTGATCCCCTATTAATATATTCCATCATATTACTTAAATTATTACATAACAAAACTTCTTTTCTTACCTTCCTTTTTGCAGCCACAAGAGAAAACTTTTATCACTTGTTCTTGATTGTTCACAACGATCTCTCGAAATTTCTCAAAATTGCTTTAGGATCACTCCAAGATTGTTCCAATTTTTTCTTAAATTTCTTCAAATGCATAGGTGATCAAAAATGACTTGTGAATTTCACTTTATACACTATCGCTTTTCCCTAATTCACATTAAATGCAATGCACTTCAAAAAGCTAATAAAAACCCTTCTTCATTGCATTGAGAAACCCTAATTCACTCCACAAATGAAAAATCTTGCACTTTTTCTTCTATTTTCTTTTGCATAACCTTTTTCCATCCAATATTTACACCATATCCTCATGCCAACATCCGACATGCTAGAGATCTAGGGGGTTCAAACAATTTCCTACTAAAGCCCCCCTAAGACCATGCTAGGTTTGATTCTCAAAGGAATCGTTTGCACCGGATGAGGGTACAAACACATCTATCATCTCTGGTTCTTCTTTATTTTTCCATATCTTGTTCATTTCTTTCTTAATCTCATCTTTGTTGATCTTCTTCACAAGTTCATTTTCCTTTACCAGAGCAAACTACTTTCCCTTTTTACTTCTACATACTCTTGAAATATGTTCTAGTTTGTTGCAATTGTAGAAAACAACATTTCTCTGGTTTGTTTGACTTCCATTACTCCTTGTTCTACACTAATTCACTTTGTGTCCAAACTTGTTACAAGTATAGTAGTAGCCATCAAAAGATTGATTCATTCTACTTCCATTAAACTAGTTCATAATCCAAGTTCTGCATTCAATAGCTCTATGTCCAATCTTCTTGCATGCATAACATTGTCCGGATAAGGAACCAAAAAACTAATTCTTCCTACTCCTGCACTCAGTTGCCTTGTGACCAAATTTATTGCATGAAAAACAAACACCATTGAAAGATGGGTACCTTTGAGAATTTGGTTATCTAATAGGAAGTCTTCTTCCTCGATTTATTTTCTGCTTCCCTTTACCTTGAGTCCTTTGATTGTCTACTGGATTTGAGTTCTGCACATTTTCATCGAATTAATTTCCTAAACCACCTTTGTCTTTAGAGGGTCTCAGTCCTACTATCAATTCGTCAAGCTTGGTGGAGCTTGTCTTGAAATTATCTTCACAAATTTTTTATTTCTCTAGATCTGCTTTCAGGTTCATCACTTCTTGTTCAAGCCTTTAGCATATATCAGACTTACTTTGCACCATTTAATTCAAAAATTCCTCAATTATCTTCTTTTCTTCCACTTTCATATTTATCTAGTAATCTCTTCATTTTATTGTTTCATTTGTTCACTCACTTCTCTATGTCTTTCTTTGAACTTATTCAATTGCTCTTTCAATTTATAGATGCATTCATTTGCCTCATCAATATTTTATTTCAGATCTTTGTTTTCAATTTCAGCCTTGTCAAGATCTTCTAAATCAGCCTGAATCTCTTCTTTATCCATTTGTTTAATATGCAAGATTTTCCTCAAGTTGTTAGGATTCCTCAAAGGAATTAGAGCTATGATACCAATTGTTGAATATCCAATATATTGAGAGGAGGGGTGAATCAGTATCTTCTTAAGTTTATTGAACAAACACCATCAATTACTCTAATACAAATAATAGAAAAGATAAGTGTGGATATTAAATATATCCCATGCTCCCTTCGGGTTGTTTTGATGCTTTGATTCATTTCTGACTGTGCCCAATGCTTTTGAAGTCTTAGTTCCACCCTCTCAGCGAATGCAACACAATGATTCCACGTGTCATACAATCGCTCATTGAAGGGGAGCTTCCCTTCCATTCTCCTTCGGGCCTTGACCGCACGCCACATCACCTCCTCCTAAGCGCACTTTTGAGTGGGTCCCACAATGATGATGATATACTGAAGCTTCTTCCATGTGTCCTCAGAACAAGCATTTCATTCATAGAAAGGATGTTACAAAGTTTAGGCCCCTATATCCTACCATGTGTCCTGATTAACTCTACAAGGTTGCCACACATGCTCGCTTGTGCCTTAGCTATTTTCAAAAGATGGAACCACTGCCATCATTTGCAGGGAATGCACTTGGCTCATGGGTGACTGGGTTCATGCTCAGGAATCTTTCTATTACAATGGCCACGATGAGTCATTGCTACAAAAATCATCACTCATGATCATGAATATTTTTTGTTACATGCTTTCAAGTGGTGGAAGCCTTTGGCTATATATACTTCTTCTCTCAACCTAGAAAAAGGTCAAGAAATATACATACAAAAGGATTAGGAAGATAGTTAGCCTCTCATTTTGTTAGATAATTGTAAAGACTCACAGACTGTGCCCTTGTAATCTGGCCTCTTTGTTTCTTAACCATTTGAAAAACATTATACTGTGTTGTTACTGAATAGATTATTTGCAACTTTAATGATTTGAACAAAATACTGATTTAAGACCATGTCTTTTGACTCTTATTTTTAGTAAGTTTCCATACAATTTTTTTTATGTTATGAAATGAAGTATTCAAGTCTTTCTCTTTGATGATTGTTATTTTCAGACATAGTAGATTGTTGAACAGGCCCTTAGATCACATCCACAAGATAGATCTATCGTGCCTTACATCTAAATATTTGTGCATCGTCATAGTTAGATCTTTTATTTTTTATATTTGCTTCATTTTCCCATTCAAAACCCTAGTTATAGAAGAACCTGACTTCTTTAAAATATGGAGGTTACTCAGTTCAGCGCAAAAGGTCCCCCCTTGAGTTTCCCATAAAGGTTGTTACCTTATCAATTTTTGGCATTAACAGTTTCTTTTTCTGGCATGCCTAGTGGGACCTTCTAGATGTGCTTAAGCCTTGAGCAAGTATATGAGCCATTGGCCTATCACAAGATCCCAAACAAAAAAAAACCTTGGTTTGCTAGAATCACCACTAGGACTAGTACCAATTAAGAACCCATCACGAGAAACATTCTAAACCCTCCACTAGCCATGTTACCAATCGCTAATCAAAATTATGTGGCATGGGATGCCAGAAGTCCCCTTGTAGGCCCAGTTGCACCCGTCTTTTGGGCCCCTATCCTAATCTCTTCCCTCAAAGCTATTCCTAAGTTTATCAGAGATGACTCAAGAACACCCTTTGAACATTTAAAAGATGTAGCGGACATGTGTTTTGTGCATGGAGTTATAGATCAGAACATAGCACTGAGGTTGCTCACAACTTCTTTCAAAGGAAAAGCATTAGATTGGTATTGCACTCTACCAGCTAACACTATCGACACTTGGGATAAGCTCGGAGATCCTTTTTATGAAAGGTTCTCGAATGATAGAGATTGGTCTTCCCGATATCACTAGCTAGATATCATCAAGTGAGATCCCTATGAGGCCCTGACTGACTTCAATGCTCGGTTCCACATAACTTGTCAAAGAATTCAGGTTACAATCTACCCACCACCCAATTCGGCATTCATGTTTTACCTAAAGTCCATCAACACCGACATCTCAATGATGATTTAGTCGCTCGACGGAACCACTCTACCAAACACATACCATGTAACAGTTAAAGAAGAGAACAATCTAATTAACGCTTGAAATTTTCTTCCTTGGCCCACCATGCCTATATTCGCTGAGCTACAAGTTCCTGCCCAGGCGACACCGCCTACCACTGCAGCTGCTCCTCCTTAATCCATGTACACATGCATGAGCGTACCATAGAACATCACATCCGGTGCCTCAAAGGATGAGATGAGCGACATAAAGGAAATGTTGTGGGTTATGACTAACGAGATAACTACCATCAAGCACAACCAAGCCGCTCCCCCAAGACCGACCTACCAAAGTTATCAAGGCAGAAGACCCTCCTACCAACATAACCAATACCAAGGAGTCACACACACAAATTTGCAAACTCAGACAAATAACCAAATAATACCAGTACCGACTCTGCAGGGAGCTTCTCCAACAAGCACAAGCAGAGAGCTGATTGCAAGGCAAAACAATCTAATCGATGACGTCAACCCCTAGTGTTTCCCTTTCGGTAATTCACATATGCCTTAAAATTTCCCACATGACAATCTACAACAAAAGGTGGTGAAGTAATGTAGTCAAGGCACAACGTCAAACAATGGGGGTTATGTATATGCCTTTCCGCAAATGGAAAATGCGGTACTCATCGATCGAATGCAAGGGATGTATCTAGAGTAAGAAAATGGCATAGCTCTTGACCATGTCCTTTTTTCATGAATGGAAGGAGAGGAATTGATGTTCACATTCGAAGCATCCACTTTGAAAACCCCACAAGTGCAGTTTGATTACAACACTCGCTCCAAGAGAAGATTCACCGGTGAATCGGTCATCCCACAATTAGTTAGTCCATAGCTTAAAATTACTTCTGACCACAAACCCAGTACCTCTGCAATGGTACCACAATGCCTATCACAAAGGGAAATTGTAGTAACAAGAGATAAAGAGCAAAAGCCTCCAAATCCACCACCGATCAATGTGGTGGAACAATTGAAAAAATCATTCGCTAATGTATCCCTGTGGGATATCCTAGCTATTCCAGAACAAAAGACATTGCTACAAAAGGCTCTTCAAGAATATCTGATCATTGAACCAAAGGATAAATCACTTAAGGGGGATTCTATTGATCAATCACCTCTGGAAAAAGTTCTCATGAATACTGCAGAAGAGGCCTCTATTGAAAACAAAGAGGAAGAATCCACAGTCAAAGTTAGCAAGGATAAACCAAAACTGAAGCCATTTTTTCTAATCCTTATTGTGGGGAAAAAATTGTTGCATAACTCCGTGATTGACTTTGGTGCTGGTACAATAGTAATGCCCAAGAAAATAGTTGAAGCCCTAGGACTAAGCTATGAACCTTTAAATAAAGGGGTTATGCAATTAGATGGGAATATGGTTAACAATGCAGGAATCATTAAAGACCTTCCATTAACTCTATTTTTCTACACCGGTATCACGGTCAAGAAATATGTCATGATCATTGATGTTCCTCCCATATCTGGTATGTGCTTGTTTAGGGAATTCACTTCTAAAATGGGTGGATACCTTTCCTTAGATTGGTCGCACCTGATTATAAGGACCAAACATGGATCCAAAATGAAGCTGGTGTCTGAACCTTTGCATTTGGATCATGTTGCAGATGAGGCTAAGATAGTCTTTGAGCCCACTCACACCTCCATCACCAAGGAGGAGATGTACTGCACTGAACTTCTAGAAGATGAGGAAATCACCGGGGATCGAAGTGATCAAGAGGAGGTTGTGCTGAGTGAGTTCATTGATAAAGACCCCTTTGGCAATTATCATGCCACCGAACTAGAAACTTATGTCATTTATGACAAAGACCAAGCCATCCCAAGGGTGAAAAAAGAACCTGAAGGCATTTTGACCATAGAGCTATGGTCACTACACTTTGATGGTGCTAGATGCATGGTTGTCATTGGAGCTGGGATATGCCTGACTTCCCCAAGCAACAATAAGACAATCAAATCTCTCTGATTCCAATCTTCCTTTTCAAAAAATGAAGTTGCATATAAAGGCCTCATGCTAGGTTTAAATCTAGTAGAACGAATGAGCGTCAAGCCAATAACAACGTTCGAGAATTCCGAACTAATGATCAATCAAGTCTAAGGTATCAAAACAACAAAGAATGTCCATATGAGATCCTATAGACACAAAGTTTGCAACCTAATTAAGAACTTTGAAGATTTCAATATCCAAGTTGTTCCCTGAAAATGAGGATTTGATATGGACCACATAGTTGTAATCGAATCCAAATTCAAACCGGGGTCTGACCCAATGCATAATAAACACTCTAAATGGGTGATAGTTTGATCAGAAATTCTAGATAATGGTTAGAGCTGGCAAGAATTTGATAGTGATGAACACATCACTTTGTTCAGCTCACAGTCGGGAGAGTTAGCCAACCAATTCCACCCAAGGACCACCAAAGCCTACAATGGAAAAAACATTCAACTAAGGCCGGACAAGCTTCCGAAGGGGCTCGTCACCCTCATAAATTATTTTCCTTCTGACAATGTAAGCAATAATAAGAGGGATTTTGTGGTGAATAGTGTAAATTATGTTGATTTCTAGATCAAGGATAGAAGTAACCTCAAAGTTAGGAAAGACATCATGCATCAAGATAAAGAAAGGCTCATCAACTTTTTGGGAAAAGGTGAAGGGGTAGTGGCCTAGTCATACAATGGCCTCAGGGAATATGATCCTGTCATCATCCAGCAAACAATCGAGTCGATAGAGGAGGCCAAACAAGTTTTCCAAAAATAGAGGCTAGTAAATCCCAAGATTGAAGCACTAATAGCGAAAGGGTTAACAAAGCTAATTTAGTCATGTATTGTCTTCTCAATCAGGCATAGCACATGGGTGTTCAACTTGATCCTGGTCCAAAATAAGAATAGAGATATCTACCTATGTATCAACTTACGCAACCTAAACTGAGCATCACTAAAAGATCATTACCCACTACTCTCAATGGGATCAATCGTACAAAATGTAGCAGGTTCGGATGTGTTTTCTCTGTATGATGGATTTTCAGACCAAGGTGGGGACCCGATGTTAGAATTTAATGAGTGGACAACAAGACCTGGTGAACACAAGAAATATGATAGCCTGTGGGAGGATCTATTTAGGACAATTCAGTGCAGGCGATATGATGCATTTGAATAAGAAAGCATGGAAAGAAAAGTGCTAGGGATTCTTGTTAAGGGAATTCATCTTAAAATTTCTATGAATCTCAATTGAAAATTTATACCATGTAAATATGTAATTTTTTGTAGTTATTTTCCTTTTTGTTCTTTTGTTTGTTCGGTTGGTCTTCTTAATCCATGATGCAATGAAAATTTACATTATGATGCAGTGAATAACACATATGCTGGAGAAAGGACAAGAAATATGCAACAAAGCAATTTTTTTTAAATATAAGCAATATCTTCATTATATTTATACACTTCGATAAATACAGTATCAAAATGGCTTAGAAGCCCTACCTTTAAAGTATATACTTATATTTTTTTTTTCATATTTTTCAAATGACTATTATAGGGCCTTCTTAGGCTATATACAAAGGGGAAAATGAGTTTCAGTTTTAAAAGACATGAAAAGAGAGGAAATCTTTAGTCATGGGAGTAAGAATCAACAACTAGGCCAATGACACCATCTAGAGAAGCAATGGAAAGTGGTGGAGGGAACACCAGGTTCCTGAAGTCGGTATACCAGTCGACATCATAGAATGGCACCACATTGTATATTTAGAAGAGGAAGTGACAAGCACGGGTGCCCCTTTGGTGATGTAATTGTTGTGACTAAAGGTAGAAATTGCTTAGGAATGACAACCATGAATGACCGCATATTCTTCAATGAACTTACGAAGGTCACTTGTGGTTGGAATACCTTCACCAAATGCAACATTCACCACCACCTCCCTGAGGCCATTCAGATACTTATTTGGGAAAATTTCTTTTACCAAATGGAGGATAAGTGGCTTGGGAATTGGATGTTGAGCATTGACGCCACAAAGTGAGAGCACACATCAGTGTTAAATATATATTTATCCTCATATTCAAGGCCATCACGTCCCAGGACCCATTTCATGGCTATGATGGCAAAAGAATGCTTATTTTTGGTCATCCTCTTAAGGTGCCTAGTTGAAATCTTTCCCAAAAAGGTCGTTTGAGATTTGTGGGAGGTCATCCTAAGTGGGGTGTTCATAGAATCAAACTCTATACAATTGTCAGACAACAACCCTATGCAAAATTTCTAAATTTGAACTCTATACAAATACTATGTAGACTGCGAATACCAACTGCTAAACCAATCACCTAATGCTAATTATGCTAAAAATTGCTAAGTGTGATTTCACTACTGCCTAGGTGCCTATTTATTGAAGCGGCAAGGATACACATGGTAATTTTCATACCACAAGCCTGAGGTTAACTAGGTACCACCTCAAACACTGCACCAAGGATCGCTCGAGACTCTCACCCAGTTGCGTCTATAGGTATGAGTTGTTGCATACAAAATTAAGGAAAGCTAATTAATTAGCACAAGCTGGTGGCAGTCTTCGATCGTAGTCTGTTCAGACAAACGCTGAGGTGTCATCCAGCAGGAGTTTCTCAAACTCCAAAAAAGAATGCAAATCTACTTGACGCTTATTGCATACTTTGGTATAAGCATTCCGTTTGAGATATTAATTACCATGACATACAAAGCCTAGTCTGCTTTCAAATCACTGGCTTGATTTCCAAGAAAAATCATTCCATGGGTTGTAAGTACTTAAAGAAGTTATGAATTCCTATCTTTTCAAAGGGGAAGTAATTTACTTTGCATAAGAAGGAAAAGCTAGTGGTACATGCCAAATTTAATGCAAAAAAAGTAGCCATCATCTACCACTCGAAGGAAGAAAAAATGGCTAAGTATTGCATGCATTTGTGAGAAAAAGAAAAAGGAGAGATTTTGAATACATAGTCATTTTTGAGATTTTGAAGTGCAGGAATCACCAAGGAACATGTGAGAAATTGCAAAAGTTTGAACACAAATGGAATCCACTACCCCTGAAGTAGCTCAGAGTGTGAAGATGAACGAGCCATGAAAAACATCTCAAAGCTTGGCTGATGTGATGCTCACAACACCCATGGTTAATATTTTTCAAGATGAGTCCTATGCTACGCCTGAAATCCTAGAAAATCCAGACTGGTTTCGCACTCGGTCAGCTAAGAAAGGGACCATCAGAGACACAAGTTTGATAAAGGAGGAGTGGGATAAAATTTATGACCTCATCCTCAAGACTAACCCTAAGGGGCTAAGGGAAGATTCTTTCGCTAGAATGAGGAAAGCCTTCGACAATCAACTACCATAGAAGCAATGGCTATGTGGTATTTTGCAATATATGGTCCCTTGTGTGCACCATTGCCCAGAAATAATCCGTGAAAGCATTCGGTGATTCAATCCGGTGACTGGCATCATTGGGGGAAGAAATTTGAGAGTCGTGATATCTGTGAAGGCTCTTAGGGACATGTTGTGCGTTCCCGAGAATAACACTAGAATCCTGCAAATGGAGCCATTCACTCAAAAAAAAGGTTCAAAATTATGGAGAGGTAGAAGGAATGCCCTTGAATTCTATAATACAAAGATTGAAAGGCCCCAGGATTTCCTGCAACCATTAAGAAATCCGAATCATCACATAGAATTCAAACTTGCCGACATGCATGATGCCTTCTCCATGGTGGCTTTTGTGTTTGACTTGGATGACAACATGATCATGCACAAATCTTAGTTGGGGATGGGTTTTCAGCTAAGGAGGTAGCGCGACCCTTTCTGGTATGCTTTCACAAACATGATTGTCAAAGATATACACAAGCAGGTTGTTGAGTTCAAAACTGTTGGTAAGTTTAGATATCCTTCTCTTCTTGCCTATATGTTTCTACATCAGAACCCCAGTTTATTCAAGGAAAAAATAGAGCTATCAATATTTGATGAGAAGAAGCATCGAAAGCTAGTTTTGGCATGGACTCACATCCTCTCTTCCATGATTATTATGCATTTTTTGGAGAAATTTTTTATTCTGATTTTGCACGACTTGAGCGAGGATGGTGACTACTATCACCTGTTGATCGACCAAACCAACTCGATGAAAGCCCTATTCTGCAAGTGTGACCGGTTCCTTGAGGAGGATTTCACATGCGTCTGAGTGCATGGATTTTCAGAAGAGCCAATTCAACTCCCAACATTTGTCACTGATCAGGTATTGGCTCTTTAAGTGTTCCGACAACTAGCTATTATGGACTGGACCTTTTTATCTGACCCAAAGAAGAAGAGAGGGGTTTTCGAATGCTCACTGAGCTAGAAAACAATGGTCATGGTAAAGAAGAAATTGATTGAGCGGCTAGAAGCAAAGATGGATCATCTCGGGCTGGTGTTTATTTGCAATAGGTGGGACTACAACCCCGAGGATGACTTGGGTGACACATTCATTAAGGTAAAGCACATCCCTTGGCCTTATTGGGGTGCACGAGGAAACCCTCCCTCTAGAGGATATTAG